>CM041202.1:880373-961583 GCA_023078555.1 Ulva prolifera | reverse complement strand
AAAATGTGTCTGCGATTGGAAGGCGCCCAGTGGCGATCCATCGCAGGCTGGCAGTGATATCATGCTGTGGTGGGGCGAGGTGTCCGGGACTGCCAGAGGTGTGGATTCCGGCAGAGAGCTGTGGATTCTGTTCAGCTGCTCTCACAAGCAGGCCTGAGGTCTGCGTGATGCTGTGTGAAAAAAATGCCTGATGAGGGTCTCCAGAGACACCTGAGCAGCTTCCCCGTTGATGTTCAGCCACAGCTTGAGTCTAGGGCCCCAGCATGCGGCGCTGTGCTCTGGACCTGCACACATGTGCATCGTGGTCATGCGTGTTGTCATGAGAGTGCGTACTGTGCCCACAACTTTTGCAGCAGTCACCTCCGTAAAAGTGTCAGGACTTCTCCTGTGCCACAGTGAGTGAGGTTTCGGCCGAAACATCCGACGAGTAGTAACATGCATGAGCCTCGAGGCGACAAGTTGCGCAACATGGGCGACGTGATAAGATGTTACAGGGCATGTGCTGACGGCGATGATTCTGGAACGTGGAACAAGGTGTGGGGGGAGATTATCACAGATGGCAAGTTCAGCGCACCTGCTGGCCTGTGCCACAGGCGAAGCAGCGCCACGCGGCCGCCACGCAGCTCGGCGCTTCCTTGGCACGGTGGCGGGTAGGTGACGCCCGTTGCGTTCACTACCAGACGCCATGTTGCATGGATCTGAGTCTCACTCCACAAGAGCCGCCATTTCGCTCCTATCAACAGGCTTCAGCTTCAACCTCGGACATCTGCGCGGAATGCGGCTTGTACCAGCTCGGAACTGTTCCTGGCAGTCGCACCCGCTAACCCTCGCAGTCAGCGGCATCCGGCGTGATGTAATACTACTCAAACAATTCTCAGATGTGTGTCACAGTAACGGGGGGAGCATCGGTTGGCACCACAAGGTTGGCTTTTCGAGCGTCCATCCCTGTGGAGCGCACACCGCTGAAGACGCAAAGAGATGACAAAGAGTGCAGCTGTAGTCTAGGAAATATTAGACAGTGCTTGGTCCGCTGGTCTGCAACAGCTACACGTTCCGAATCGTTCACTACTGGCCATGGGCATAGACATCGCGGCCATCCGCCACCTGGACACCTTACAGATGGCAAGAGACATGACACGGGAGCGGGCGGAAGCGATCCCTCCCACCTGCAAGAGCCACTCCATTCCCAGGATTTCTGTTCCTCTGTTGTGGTCAGCGACTCGACAGCCTGCGCAGCAGAAGCGCTACACCTGCACGCAATGCGACCATCCCTGCAAGGGTGGCCTTGCCGGATACTTGTGTGGAGGGCTCCTCATCTTGGCCATGAGTCACAATTTAAGCCCATGACATCACTCGTGTGCTCGCTGTATCACACGTCTTGCCGCACACCGCCCCGCAGGTCTCGCCGACAGGACACTCACATCGAGTCGAAACGCACAGCCCGGGTGCACTCACGCTCTATAACCTGATTAGAGCTGTACTGTGAGTGTGGCGGCTCAGCTGTCTTTGTCCGCAGCAAGAAGCGGCTTCTTGAACCATCTCTGCCACTGGCGTAGGTGTGCCCGTGGCTTCTTTCGACATGACCATAAAACGCCCTCTTGAAATTCGTCGAGGCTGCACTATCTCTTGATACTGTCTAAATATATAGCGGCTAGCGCGAACAGGCCAACGTCGCGAGCATGGGCCGTAGGTCTGCAGTCCCGCTGAGCGAGGTGCGTATAGCTGTTCACGTCTCATGCCCTCCGGAGAAAATGCTGTGGTCATTATTGACTTTAAGCATCCGCGCGGTGTCTGGTGGTGTCGCGACAGTTCCGATAGATGTAACCTCAGCTCCCTGCAGCTCCGTTGACCTTGGGAGCCACACCCGCCTCTTGCACCCAAGGCATACATGGATATGACTTGACGCCTGATTTACGTAGCCTACTTCCTATTCGACAGCTGTAAGGCTCTAGCTCACGGCATGGCTTCTTGCGTCACAACTTGTACTTGGTCAACCACATCCCAGCCCTGTGTCCAGTCCAGAGAAGGCACTGATCGGTGAAAGTCCTCATAGATGACGCCACAGCATCATGGACAAGCGATTGCGTGTGTTGTCTTTGTTCAATACATCTGCTTGTGTAATTGATACAGGAGCAGCAAGCTAACAGCCTCCCAGCTGCTTGTGAACGCGACTCAGCTGTCTCACTCTAGTATGTCCTCCGCAGGCCTGCACGTAGAATGCTGTTACAGCCACTCGGCTGAGAAACTTGTTTGCACTCTGTTCTCGCCGCGATTGCAGTGTTCATTCGTTTTTGCAACACACTGAACAGCCGCCCTGAACTGCGTACTCACCTTGTGAAAAACGGTGTCAGGTGTCACTCACAACATGCACATGCCCCTGTGATGAATCCATGCAAGACCCTGAGAAGGTTTAGTATGAAAATACGGCAGCCCAGCCTCACCACCTGCCACTCCATGGCTCACACAGTAGCTGCCCGTCGGTTGCCCGCATCTGTTCTAAGGCCAGTATGCCCCCAACCTTCACGTCCAGCCTATTCCACTGGAAATTCCATAGGAAATTCGCAGAATTACCTCCTCTCGTGCTTACCCAGCCCATGCCAGGCGCCGTCGCACACTAGCATGTCTGGCGACCGTCTGCGCTCCAGTCTCTGTGGCTGAGCAGTCTCAGGCCAACCTGGCGACAACAGCTCTGCAGCCTTTCCGAAGGATCCTGTCCGCCGTATGAGAAGTGTCTTGTGCAGCTGTGTCATTGTGAGATACCCTTGTAACGCCACCGTGACCGCAGGCAAGGCATTCTACAGCTGCCGCTGCATCAGCCAGTCCTGCTTGTTTTTCCGGCCCGAGCACACTGTGGCACACATTCCAGCGCACACCTTGTCCAGCCGCCGGTGTAAGCCACTCCGCGCCGCAACAGTCGCCTCACACGTAATGTACCAGAACTGCACTTCTGGTGCAATTGAGAATCAACACGGCATGAGTGCATCACAGCTACATCTCCCGTGCGGCCTGCGTGAGATTCAGAGAGGACCGTTTACATAATAGAGCACTCGTCCAGGTTCATCTTGCGTACGCTTAGGGCTAGTTCGTCCATTGTGAACCCGGCAAGTATAGAATGCAAGCCATCCGGCACTTGAATCACTGCACCTGGGCCACGGCTCCGCCACAGTGCAACCGCACGGTCAACCAGTGCCTGCTCATGCTTGGACAGGTACTTGCTGCCGTCGGACTGCCACCGGAGGCCCTTCACGGAGCCTCCCTGCATGTTGAGATACACGCTGCTGTACACCGTGTGCCCCCTCCGCACAGCAAAGCCACCACAGCAGGTCTGTCTCGATCGGAAGTCCATCTGGAAATACTGCCGGTACAGGTAGTCGTGCACCCTGCCCTCACCGGCCGCCTGCAGAGCATTCGGCGGCCATGAGTCTGTGCACTTGATGAGCACGTAAAACGCCCTCCCGCGGGACCCTCCAGCGACGCCCTGCCACGGACGCTGGCGCCATTGATACGACCCATAGGTGTGGTAAATGATGAGGCCTGCGTAGTTTGCGCGGGGGTCAAACCGGTCGCACGCCGATGATATTTTGATTGATGGCCTGCCCCCGGCGTCCTCCGCCGCTTCTTTGTAGATCTCACTGAAATTCTGCTTCCCCATCTGCAACAATGCACGGCAGCGTGAGTATTGAATGCTCAGGCATACACTGACCACGGCAGCGTGAGTATTGAATGCTCAGGCATACACTGACCACGGCAGCGTGAGTATATATATTGATTGTTCAATATATTGAATGCTCAGGCATACACTGACCACAGTCTCCAACTCTACCTGGGTGTGTTTTACACGTCCATCTCAAGTCAAGACAAGACAGGTCATCAATGACTGATGTGGCAATATCCTGCAGTTCTCAGCAACGCAGCCAGCCCATTGGTTGGCTACTTCGCGTTTCATACACCGTTTATTTGTGCATTTGTACTGCGACAGATAGCTACAGTGACCAGTGCTACAGTGACTGTTGTGTCAGGCCGGCTGCGAGACCAAATTGTCCACCCAGGAACATGCCACAGCATGGAAGTGTAGCATCACACACAACATACTAGTCATCAAAAAGCCGATCGTGAGATGCCGTCTGCACAACCTACCAGCATGTGCAGGTGCGTTGACAGCGCTGCTGCCCGCAGCAGTGCTCTAAGTTGGCCGCAGCTGAAGTGCTGACCTAGGCCTCCGGACAGTTAAACAAACCTGCATGCAGCCTCTGGCCACACATGAAACCATGCACACATGCGCGCTTTTGAATAGGTGATCAGCGACTTCGGGTAAAGCATGTCCTGCCTTATGCTTTTCCGCATGTCTACACAGCACATGAATCGGAGATGGTTGCGTGGATGTGAGGTGCCATTGTGTGGCCTGCGGTGCTGCCTGCCCAACAGGTTTGTCTTTGCAACACAGTACATGCGATGTTTTGTTCTAGCTCTGAGCAACACTGATGCCTGCGACCTCGTACAGAAACAAGTGAACTCTGCTGCTCAAACAAAAAAAAATATCTCATTGTACACGCAAGCTGCATCGATATCGCCTGGGGCACCTCCGGAGACAATTGCAATTGCAACTCACTGGCATGCGCTTTGCACATGATTGCAAGTGGCAACATGCAGAGAACAGGAAGCACATCACAACCTCCAACCAGGCACAGACCTTGATGACAGCATGCGCAGAAATGTGGAATCATGCTGCATGCAGAAAGGCAGCACCATCTAACTGACTGCGTGCATTTGCTGCAAGCCAGTTGCAAGGCAAGTGCTTGGATCTGGGGATGCAGCCCAGCTGGGGCAAACTGTCGCTGTCCATCTGTCTCTGCATTCTTAATCCCACAAGTGGCGACTAAACAGCCACAACACAGCCCATGAGCCCTTGACTAGTGCACTGCCCGCGGGGCCCCCCTTTGTAGTATGAATGCCGTCAGAACGCACATGGTTAGCTTGGCAGCCTGAGGTATAGATACAAATCCTCGGTGTTCTTCTGTTGTGACACCTCCTTTCTTCACAACCCGATGGCGTGACCCGGGAATTCTTTAAAGCTCCTAGGCCGGAGGATGGATGTGCACAGATAAACTTTCTTCAGCGTCAGTAGACTGCTCCTCAGTGATCCACTGTGGCACGTGTGCGGAGGAGCTGTGGAGTTCAAGGCATAAGCTCACTATGGCCGGCTTGCGTGACGGATTGATTCCTACTTTAATGTCAATAGCAGCTCCAACACAACATATGCGAAAAACACAACATATGCGGGAAAAAAAAAAAAAAAAAAAAAAAAACATATGCGAATAGCCCGTCGACTCCGTTAGACAACAGCGATGGAGACAACACTTGTCGTAAGCGCAAGCTAGAAAATGCGGAGACGAACTGTCACATGATGGCACGACAGTGGAGACAATATCTGCGATGCGATCATATGTACTGATGTGGAATCTACAAGCAGAGGCTGTTGTTTTCTCCCGTTCACTCTTTTGTAACTTGACAAGCAGAGGCTTGTGGGAACCGGCACTTGGCAAGCACTCATGCATGCAGCCGTCATGACCACATCACGCCTCCAACCTGATTACAAAAGAGTGAACGGGAGAAAGCAAACACTGAAACCGAATCTCATCCGGATCAACTTCAACACACACTCACACACCTCCAACCTGATTTGTCTCCAGCCCGCATGCCACACATGCATGGCATGATGTGATCTCATGGACATCTCTCGGGAGCAGGGGTTGCGGTATGATGCGGGCCTGGAGGACGCGATCCTGCCGGACTGAGGAGTGTGTGCGCTTGTATCTCTCGAGATAGTGTTCGTTGCTGTTGATTCGGATGAGATTCGGTTTCGGTGTTTGTTTTCTCCTGTTCACTCTTTTGTAATCTCATGGACATGGCAGCCACATGACTGTTCGCAGACAACAAGCTGTACATGTAGCTATAGCATGCTGGAGACAAATGGCGCGCTGTACCTGAACGGACGTGCATGCACTCAAGCGCATTTCCGGTGCGTGAGCGCTCGGAGCCGGTTGTGTCCGCTTCCTGCGCATTTGATTCGGATGAGATTCGGTTTCAGTGTTTGTTTTCTCCCGTTCACTCTTTTGTAAATGGCTTCCTGCGCATGCGTATGTATGCAACGGGCAGCCATCTTTTACGAAGTGCGCCGCTGCTGAGCTTAAGGTCGCGTTGAGCCACCTGTCTCTTGCGTCGGGTTGCAACGCGTGCCATACATGATCCGAATTCTGGTATTACAAAACAGTATTCATGATTCTGGTCGGTGGTTACAGAGGTTGATGCTTCCAAACAGCGCCGTCTTCAAGTTGTGGTGTGCGAAGTTAGTCAACTTCATGCTCAAGCTCACACAAGCTCCGAGTCGTGCATTCAGAATGGTTTCATGCTGCTGTCCGTGGCTGTGTCTCCATTCTCTGCGATGGCCACGGTGGCGCCGAGAAGCTGGTGGCTACGTGGAGTCGACCTCAAGCTCGGCTGGAAGTTTCGAGCTGACATCTTCTGCCGGCCCAGCCTGCATCAGGCCCGCGATTGCTGGTACAGAGAATGCCTCATTGCCATCTGCAGAGGTTGACATCGTGAAGTGCCCTCTCTCGTCCGCAGTCGTGCAGTGCTCCACATTTGATAGAACCAGCAGGCTGCCGCTCTCTTGGGGCGAAGTGCTAGACCGCCTTGCCAAACTCGATCCAGTCGTCTGCACAGAACTACATCAAGCTCTCTGCTCCTGTCCCTTCCAAGACTTCTTCTGGGAGTGCTCCCCCGTCTCACACAGTTCTCTGGACAAGCCATTCCAGTTTGTGATGATCGATGCCGGCGGAAGCCTGCGCCGGCGCCCCGCCAGCCCCTCAGACTTCCACCAGCACCTTGCCACCGCCGAATCACGCGGCCGCCTTGCGACCGCATTCTCGAACCTCGGAAACGATGCGAAGCTGATCACCCCAACACAGCATCCGGGCACCACGACAGCTGTGTATGGCCACCTGGCTAGCTTCGTCAACGCAGCTCCAGCCGGTCAGCAGTCAGAGCTATGGCGCATTGTGGCCAAGGAGATCCAGCACGCGCTGGAGGTCACCCCGGAACGGATGCTCTGGGTCAACACGGACGGGCGGGGAGTACCGTGGCTGCACGTGCGGCTTGACCAGCAACCCAAGTATATCAAGCACCGTGCCTTCCTCTTGCCACAAGCAGGCCACAGGGCTGCATGTCCTGATGTGGTGGTCGACTCTTTTGCTACCCACGCGCATCGTGGCCACAGTCTGCCTTCGGGCTGTGCGACCCGCGGCGGCTCTCTGCTGTGATCACTGCCTGCCATGACGAGGTACGAATTCGCGCATGAATCGCCAGTATTGGGAACCTATCCTGGCAAGTTCAGTGTTCAGCCCTGAACTCTGCTTGTGTTCATGATCAGACCTGTTGTTGCTGTCAAACCTCATTGGCTTCCGTTGACCATAAGTTCAAAAGAAGTCACTTGCGTTGGATTTCTGAGTCACGTTGCGTGCATATGACTGCAAGAGGGCCATGGTGCTGCAGGCCGGGTGGGTGCTGGCTATTGCGGCATCTGTGGTGTTTCTGTACATTTGCTACAGCTTTCATGCATATGGTGCGGTGGCATGCAGGCAGCTAGCGCCGTTGGCATCACAGACCTTGCGTGTGTTGAGGAGGAGCGTAGGAGACCAAACGCGTACGATTGCGCACGATTGGCACATCTGCTCTAACAGAAGCTTGAGCCTCCGATAATGCTGCCACACATACTAGTATGCATTGCCTGCAGTACTGCATTGCCGGGCGTGCTTGGGTGCACACACATCGATATCCATGTGTAAGCGGAAGAGATGCCAGCTATGCGTTGTGCACATGGTAGTGCGCAATGAAACGGTGCCAGCCTGAGAGTGGTGTTCAGGTCAGTTGGTGTTCAGGTCAATTGGTGTTCAGATCAGTTGAGGTTGCGTCATGTGTTTACTAAGCAGGCCGGGGTCCCCGGGTGCCTCTATGTACCGAATTCTCCCTGCCTCTTACAGCATCTCCGTGTAACAGAACACTCTCGTCACTCACCAGTCGAGGAGGGGCCTCGACGCTATGGTCAAGATATATTCAATGATGAAGATGGTCACAGGCGGCGTTGTAGCTGTCAGACACGTTGGAGTACTGCAATATGTAGCCGTTTGTCTGTTTATAGCGCTGCAACAGCATTGCACTCATGATCGAACAGAATTACGGAAGTCCGCAGAGTATTCCATGTAGTTTTCAGATGCAGTGTATGTCTCAAAACAGAGCCTCTGAGTACAATGGACTATCTTGAATGATTGGCACAGCCACAGCAGGCACAGATGAACTCGTCATGATGATCTATCGACTAAACTTGCAGGGAACTGTTGTAACACATCACACCCGTGCTCGTACAGTATACATTTGCATGAACTTGGCCCATCATGATGGTCAACAAAACCGCAGACCCGGTTGCGTTGGCCTCAACCACATGTGTTGCGCCCCGCAGGCCTAGGGGTTTAAGGACCATGCATCTCTCTTACCGACTAAACGCTGTCTGCAAACTGCTGCATCACTTGTAGTTGCTCAACAACTGGATGAGCTGGCTTGTAACACTACATTGTCAACAACCCACCGTGACGTACGTTACAATCTTCTCAGAAAAGTTAACCTAAGTGCGCTCACGCGTGCCCTTTGGTCACAGGATCCTGCTCATGCAGTTTCTTGATCCTCGAGCTTGCTTTGCAACAACTCTATCCACTAACTCTTCCAAGCACACCGGGAGCTGGTGGGGACGACGCTGGACACTCGCTGGAACCGCTGGCATCTGATGTGCAGACGGCCCCCCTGCACATATGCTATATTATCACAGCTGTAGCGCATATGAGATATCTGGGTTTCGAATGGCCGTGTCTTGGCTGACGAGGCAGGACGTTCTTAATATAAATCATATAGAGACCGATGTATGGAGAGCATGTACAACAGCGTGCGTCAATCTGGCCTCCGACTTCAATTGGCACAGACCTACTCTGTCTCAACCATTCACACTCAGTCCCAAGAGCTGCATCATGCATGATGGGGAACACATACGGCAGAGTGCATGTGACGTACATCACAGCTGCAGCTATCACAGCAGATGTCATCCGCCTACCGCCCCAGTGATGGTGGCGTTGGCTCCGGCCATGCACCGTAACTTACGGTGCATAGTGTTGAATTTGACCGGTCATATCAATATCAACTCCAGAACATTTTGTGGCGGACGGAACAATAGCTATGCCTGAACAAGCATGCCCTGTATTTCAGCACCTTCGCGATAACACCAGTAAAGCCGTTTTGACACAGATCACCAGCACGTGCCGGTCGCAGTGTGCCTATGCCACATACTACAGTGGACACAAAAAAAAAAAACATCATAGCAGGTGTCGCATGCATCGTAAACAGTGAGCCTTAGGCCTCACAGGCTGCTATAGCAGCGCTAGCAGTCGTCCCTGATGCATGAGTATGGCACTTTTTGCATGGCAGGCATTCATGACGTGGAGGCACCTGAAGTACCTGCGCAGTCCTGTTGTTGGGCTCCCTCACTCTCATTCCGTAGCCGAGAGATGCCGCTCCGGCGTCGTGGGTCGCAAGCATGCGTACACGGGCTCGCCGCTGTGCGAGCTTCAGACCTCCTCACACATTGCACGGTGTCATAGCGCGGCTGAAGCACAGGCAGCTCAAGCTGAGGCAGATTTAAGTTTGGCAATGGTTGATCTGATTCAGAGCGCCCTTGCCGACGGTGCTCCGGCCCACCCCCTAAACGCATAAAATGCCGGTCGTCCTCAGGCTGTGACCTATATGGGCCATACTTCATGTACTTGGGCTGCTGATCGAGCCGCACATGCAGCCAGGGCACCGCCGCGCCATCCGTATTCAGCCACAGCGCGGTGTATGGGCGATCCGATAAGGCCCGTTGAAGTGCATTGCCGACCCTCCGCCACAGCTGCATCTGCTGCTCACCACCTGCCCCCCGCGCAAAGCTGGCTAGATGGCTGTAAACTCGTGTCTTGATGCCGCAAACGGGAGTTGGAACCACTAACAGCGCGTCCCTACCATTGTTGTAGAAGACTGTGGCAAGCTGGTTCTGCGCACGGAGCAGGTGGTCGTCGAACTGTAGTGGGGATGCTCGGCGCCGGGCGAGAGTCCTGTGCGCATCGACCAGTGCAAATTCAAATCGCTGGCCCATTGCAGAGACAGATACCGGAGGGCACTCAAAGTAGTAATCATCAAAGCCGCAGGATCTCAACGCATGGAGGAACGCAGCCATAAAGGGCACGTCACAGCTGTTCCAGAAGCTTAGCACATCACGCCATAGAAGACTCGTGTGGGTATGTGAACCGTGGGGAACTGCACATGCATTGAATTGCAGCACAGAATCAGAGACGCGATGGCGGTGAAAGTGAATCACTGCGTTCGGGGCCACTGGTGGTGCTGAGCCGTCCATGTGCAAAAGCGCACGATCCGGAGAGTTTCGAGCTGTTGCGGCTGCAGCTGACATATCAACACCTCATCTCTTTGATCTTCGAAAGTAAGTGTGACCAGTATGGCCACTTCAGTTCTGCGACAGTCATACTGTGGTTTTTTACGAAAGACTGAATGGAAGAAGACATACTGTGATTGATAGTGGGAGCCGTGAGGACCCCATGAGTGCCAATACAAGGCTGCTGCCAATGGTGTGCTTGCGCAGAACCACATTCGGGGAGGATGATACGATGACTCCGTGATAGCACAGCACATGCTCATTGCCTCTTCATGCCAGGCCATGTACAGACATGGCAAGTGATTAGGAGCCATTGCCCCATCTCGTGTCGCAGAGGTGCAAGGCGCACCTCAATAGGAATTTCTTCGCTAGCCATTCGTCAAATCTCAAAGTCTGATGCACACTGTGCTTGCCAGCGCGAGCGAAGCTGAGGGAAACGGCAAGTGGTCGTTTTCAGCTCCGTTGCAACACCCAGTCTAAGGTTCTTCACAAGCAGGTATTGCGTATGCACCTGCAACCGAAGTTTCTTCGAATCTAGCTATAGGGATGTTACTGTTGATCCGGACCGTAATATCTCCCGAGATACAGATGCGACCATGTACATCGCCAGTGGAAGCCGGAGACAATGCCTGATTACAGCTGTAATATTGTATTTGTCTGCAGTAGAGTGATCATGACCGGCTGCAGACAAACACAGCAAATGCAGTAGGAGACAATCATTCAGAGTTCGCATGTGATGAAGCCGACGTCACAGCGCTGAGCGCTCGAGGTGTCAGTGTGGGTACCATCGAGGGCTCGCCTGGTCACCAACGGTTGCGACGTCGACTGGAGACAATGCATATTCTGTGCCGGCCGTCTCCGCGGAGACAACAGATGTCTCTTACGGATGATGCCTGTGTTGGACGCCGCTCTTGCCTGCCGCCCGAGAATAACGGAGCACAGGAATCTCCAATATATCCTCGACGGACTGAACCTACCTCAATCGATGTCGCGTCTGCTGCCGGGAACTTTATGCTATTCTACAATCTGCAGTACGAGCTCCTAGAAAGCTGATGCTCTTCACGCATCACTGATGCCGGCGGCTGTTCACATCTTAATGCTTCACGCAACTTGTGCATGTGTCTGTTTTATGGCAATCTACTGATCCTGCGGTTGCTTCATTGAATAGTACCATTCTTGTTCGAGGGACTCCTGCCGAACTCTACTGATAATTCAAATATCTTGGGAGCTCTTTCAGCTCTGACAAAGTCTATAGGTACAAGGTGTGATCACATGATCATGTGACGAACAGTGTCATGACAAATTCACATGTACACACCACATGGGCCCACCTGGGAATCCTTCCAGTGGTCACCTTCAGGCGGCCCGTGCGAGGTGCCACGTGCTTAGGTATAGTGCTCATGTCTATCGCATGGTGCAGATACAGTATCCATTGGTCCTGCAAAATGTACAGGTCAAACTGCAGGCATTGTCATGTTCCAAGCGCTGCACTTGCACGTTGGATGCTTGCGTGTGTATATGTGGCAGAAGTGTGATGGGAACATGCTCTCGTACAGCGGCGCACCGGTCTTTGCACTGTGCCAACACCAACATGCTCATGCAGCGTTTCACTCTACCACAGAGTATGATGTAAAGAGCTGCATATATGCATCAGAAGGATTTTGATATGAAACAATACTCCAAGGAAGGACATTTGCTATGTAGGTCGACGTCGGCCAACTAATGCGCAATTTTCATTGTGCAGATGGGGAAATTACACTTTGAGCAGATTTATCAGGACGCGGCCCAGTTTCTAGGCGAGCGGCCCACCATCAAGCTCTCATCCTTCTGCGACCGTTACAATTCGCAACACAACTACGCCGGCTTGATCATCTACCACACTTACGGATCTTATCGGTGGCTGCAGCAGCCCGGGCAGGGTGTGGCTGGAGGCTACCGAGCTCGGTCCTTTTACGTGCTCATCATGTGCACAGACGCGTGGCCGTCCGATGCACTGAAGGCAGCTGGTCAAGGAAGGGTACATGATTACTTATACCGCAAGTACTTCAACATTGACTTCCGCAGCCAACAAAGTTGTTGTGCTGGGTTTGCTGTTCTGAAAGGTCAGAGCGTATACAGTAGCGCATATCTGAACACCCAATCAGGATCTGTCAAAGGGCTAAGCTGGCCATCCGATGGTAGCAAGTACATGTCTCCGCCTGAGAAAGATCTTGTTGACGCTGCTATCTCAGCGTGGAAGAGCCATGGCCCAGCAACTGTTGTGAAGATTTCAGACAATCTGCATTATCAGTTAGCTTGAGGCAGTGTTATTTCATTGTGGAAGCAGCAGTAATTCTGGTGGGCCGATTCAGATCACACGTGCCACCATGGCCACAGCCATTGCTAACACCACAGTTCGTGCTACCTTGCGGATGCTACACTGCGTGAGAGTACTGTGTAATCGCAATACATGTTGAAAGAGTAAATCCAATCATCACTAGTATAGCGCTACAGGCTCGTGGCTCTAGATCTAAAATGATTGCAGCAAGACTCCATTGGTCATACCATCACGATCATCCCCTGACATTTTGGCCTGGCGCACATGCAAGTCGATTGGCGCATCTGCTCACAGTTGTTGTCTGTACGATTAGTGACGGTAGGCCCCTTGACAAGCATGTGTACATGCTTAATCTCGTGGGCTGAGATATCAATCGATTAGCATCACATGCTATCCCATGTCACGGTAGCCATGTACATTTGTACATGGCTTGTGTACTAAAGTACATGATACTGTTGCTCGCAGGTGTCAAAGCTGCGACGCTGTTTGTGCCGCCATTGCACAGTGATCATGAGCTCGAGCGGGAGTGCGGGCTCAGCACAGCATGATGCCATGACGACATCCATGATGGTCATGGTGATGATCAAAGTCCGAGCTCCTAGGTGGCTGAGCAACGGCTGCCTGCTGGCATGTCACGTGTAGATCAGAGAGGACACTGCTGCATGCTTGTGTTGACCTAGGTCAATTCACCTGGGTAAGATCAACTCAAATTTGAATCGCTAGAAACAGTAGACTAGCTCGGAAGAAAAAATTCCAAAGCCTTAGTTGAAGGCACTTCAACCCTTGGTTTGAGCGTTCAATGTAGCTCATGGGAGATAGCATATGCGCATACGGCCACCGCATGGAGACCGGCACAGTGCAACCAACAGTTTCAAGCTTCCGCGCTTCCAGAGAAAAGGCGGTGGCCATGTGACCACTCAATGCTTAATGTTACTTCCATGTAGACGACCAGTGCATTTGTAGCCGGCAGACCACGCCAACCGCTTATCTTGAGCTGGATGCTGAGTCTGTACAACATAAGTCATGGGTGATCACTCTATCACCATAGCAGCCATGGCTTCCTATGCTTGCAAGCATAGGAAGCCACAACTATCAAGAATGATAAAATGCACTCCCACGATGACCCCCATCCCCACACACACACACTTACACATGCACACATGGCCACCCGCACAGCACCAATTGGTCCTTGCAAGGACGTCATTCCTGAGGCATTCTATACAAGTAGCGCCAACGCGCCGAGGCATTGGCGGTGGAACTGGCATCAAATTGGGCACGCTGCGCGCGCGATTGGGATGTGGGCGTGCTGCATGCCGCTCGGGTGGGAAGATGAGGTCTGAGGGTGCACATCCAGATTCCCTCTTCCCACGTGGCGACTGCACATGCGGGGCCCCGGCATGTTCTGTGCCCGGCAGTGGCCTCGCATAGGTCTATGCCTGGCCACACGTGCAATGTATGCGGTGGGTGTTGCAGGAGTGATGAAGGCCACCCGGTAGAGCGGAGAGGAAGGCTCTTGCCGGTCTGCCAGACGCGCTCCGGATCCACGCCGCATCATGCGTGCCGGCCAGAATGTCGAGGCTGATGCTCTGGTGTTTGAGCTCATACGCGTGGTTCGCACACGCCCGCCCCACTGCACGCTGGGTCTCCAGCGGGTTGCCAGACCCGGGTATCGGCCTTGCACCCCAGCAGGTCAGGCATTTCGTCCAACAACCCCTGCAAGTGCTGCAACAGGCTGCCCCGGCTGCGGACCCGGCTGCGGAGCTAGGCCTACGAGCAGATCCGGGGCGGCTGCCAAGGTTACGCTCGGCCATCCCGACAGGAAAGCTGCATCAGCGATGCAGTCTACCAGCTGATCATGAGTCTACCAGCTGAGCTCCTGCCGGACTGAGGTGTGGGCGCAGTTGCGCATGCATTGTGAATGTGTGTATGTTGCTGTTGTTTCTGATGAAAGCCTTCTGTGGTGTTTGTCTTCTCCCGTTTACTCTTCTGTGACAGGACCCGCAACGTGCGTTAGGTAATGTCAAAGACCGGCACTGTACTGCTCAGCGCTAGCAAGTTTACAAAAGAGATCAGTGCTAGTTACACGTGTGACTGCACGCAGGCTGACTCTGAAGAGACTTCAGGGCTCGGCGCGTCTCGTATCTCGGAGATTTGTCTTCTCCCGTTCACACTATTGTAATACTGTACCTCGGAGATGTATATACGCATAGCTGCAGCAGTGGCGATGGCCTCTACTGCATGTCCCAGCCCCGGGGGCTGAGCACCGCGACCCACAACTGGGACACATTTCTTTTCTCCCGTTCACTCTTTTGTAATATTTTACAACTGGGACACAGTGACGCGGAGTTACAAAACCGGAACGGAGTTACAAAAATGGAAGGTGCACGCTGCTGAATGATGACCAACAGACGCATCCAGGCCCTGGAGACATATCGCTGCATCTAAGCTTGAAGCTTGGAGACAATTTTGACACCCAAGTCGTCACAAAAGAGTGAATGGGAGACATTTTGACACCCATTTCGAAATGTCTCCCGATCGACGGCCTGCTCGAGATTTCTCTGTACGCACAATCAATTGCATTATGACAACCAAGCACGAGCAGATTCACATGAGGTTTCAGTGTTTGACTGCCGGATAGCAGTTAGCAGTGTGTAGCCCGCTCGCTCTCGTATGCAGACCAGCGGCATTTGCAGCGGTGAGGGTGACAGCACGCGTACGTGTGCCTGGGTGCCAGCCTGCTTCTGAGAAACAGTAGCACCAGCTTCTCGGGCATCTGAAATCGTCAGTAGCGTGAGCAAAATGGGTAGAAAGGGGCGCAAGGCAAGCAGCAGGGGGACGCGGCAGAAGGATGCCAGGACAGCTAGAAAGGGCAAGAAGAAGCATTCATGTCCATCACATCAAGCGGACAGGGCGATCGTGCCACCTGAAGCCAACACTGCCATGATACCCACAGACGACTGTCATGATGTGGACGCATATCAGAGGATGGAGGATGCACGCTCAAACCAGACAACAAGCCCTACATATGATGATGCATCAGCATGTGCGCTAGTTTTCCAGCAGACCTGGCTGTCTCGGACGGTGCTTGGCTTCAAAGTGTGCTCTGACGAAGATGGCACAGCCCTGCTGTGGCGGGATGCTCTGAATCTGTGCGAGAACTGTGACAATGGCTTTAAAGAGGGGCTTTGCCGGGCCCTGCGATCCTGTCCGTTTGATGACTTCTACTGGGAGTGCTCCCCCGTGTCCTCTCAAACAGTCAGCTCTCCATTCGAGTTCGTCCTGATTAATGCCCGTGGCGCCCTCCGTCGCCGCAGAGTATGCCCCACAGATTTTTCAGAACACCTTTCCAATGCCAGGGGTCAATTCTGCACTGCTTTTCCAAATCTTGGCGGAGATGCCATGCTGGTGGTACCAACTCAGCAACCCAGAATACACCCCAGTGTCTATGGGGACCTCGCCAGCTTCGTCAGAGGGGCTCAGCAAGCTCAGATTGCGGCCCTATGGCATCAGGTGAGACTGACAATGCTAGAAGCTCTGAGAGGGTTCCCAGATGTTCCACTTTGGCTGACCACAGACGGCAACGGTGTGCCGTGGCTACATGTCCGCCTAGACCTCAAGCCCAAGTACGTCAAGCACCGTCCGTATGCACACATGCGCATGCATGAGCGTGCTGGGCCGCGCAGCGCACAGAAACTGCAAACCAAGGCGGCCCTCCACGATGCCACAAGCAACGGTACTGCAAGAAACATGCCCAACAGCAGGAAATTGCACAAACGGCGCAACGATGTCTGCATCGATGCGGCATGTGAGGCAGCTCGAGAAGGCCCGCCCACAGCTGCTGCAGCACTCACCGGCGGCACCGGAGACACAACGCTCAGACAGCAGACGTACGCTCAGGCAGTGAAGATGCAGGATGCCTCGGAGGCACAGTGGAAGGGATCAACGCCCAAGGCGCAAGCAGGTGCTGTGAACACAATAGCAATTACCAGCATTTGATTTGCACTGACGCTAGAATGCCCGCAGAACTCAGTGCAAAATACACTCCGCGTCGCCGCCTGCATCATGGTCATGGTGGCCTCGAAGTGTCTTGTCTTGTACAATTGGGGATGCCCAGCGTGTGAGATCTGGTCATCAGGCGAGGGATCCACATCGCTGCAGTTTGTTTGACACCACAACTATCCAGCTGATACACCTGGCCCCTTCGAGCCATTGACGCGGCGCGTAGGTGCTAGCTGTCTGTGTAGAGTCTGCCCTCTGGTTGACTGCTGAATGGTCATTCGAAAGCCGATGCACTCCACTGGTACCGTCGGTGTCAGCAGCGGCACTGTTTGAAGCCGGGTTGTTCCCGGTGCAGCTTCCTGTGCGCGTATTGCATCAATGAGGAGGTAATCTGGCGACGCCACAGTGCTGAATAGGCAGTAGCTGCCGTGCAGGCGCCTTCCGAGCCGAAGACGATGGTCCCAGCAGTAGATCTGCAACTGACCGTGGTCACGCGAGTCGGTGCCACAGTTGGACTTCACAAGGCATGGGGCCTGCAGCGAAGTGAAGTGTTAACAGGTACAGGCGATCAATGCATCTGGGGATCATCGCATGTACATGTCTGGGGATCATTGCATGTACATGTCTGGGGATCATCGCATGTCCACGAACGAGAATAGCTATGTTGCTTCGTCTGGTTCGATCACATAGAACGATCTCAAATGTCCAGGTGTAACTTCTGGATGACAGTCATGAAAGCACTTCAAGGGGACCCCGCGCTGGTTGGTCGGTCTGGCGGAATCTCAGTAACACCACCGACACTGCGTTTCAGGGATTCTAGCGTAGTTTGTGACCTGTGATTGCCATACCGCCACGGTCACCAAATGCATGTGCCTCTGAAGTCTTTGCCGCAATATCCGGATCAACACAATTGCAAACCGTTCACACATGTGACACGTCACACTGCTACTGTTCACGAGGGCATAGAGCTATCGCGCTAGAGCAGAACAGCGTGCGGCATGAGTGCATAGTAGCATGCGGTCACCATGCTGTAGTACAAGATAGCCCGCCCGAATGTTGCCGCATCGGCCGTGATGGGGTAGCGAGATTGTGGCATTGGCACTCTGGAGAACCACGTGGTGCAACATAGCAGTCTATGCTCCGGTCAAGCTTGCGTGGCATGTTGTGCTCAAGCTGGAGCACTGCTTGATGGCATGCAAACACATCTACTCAGGTGTGCATTTCATACAATATGCTGTGGAGTCAAAGCTTCAAAAAGACCCAGGCGGGCGGCACATCTGCAGCCGATAGAATGCTCCACAGTTCAGTGATCACTGCTTGCCTCATGCACATGAGACAGATGGGGTGAGGTTTGGGGCTGGGGCGGCCTCCTTCAATCGGGCGGCCAGGATTGGCGAGCTTGGGCAGCAGTGTGTTGGGCCCTGTGGCACGGCGACAGGCGTGGAGTTGTTGGATGCTGTGTGGTTGTGTGTGGGCCGTTGGGTTTGTGTGTTACAAAGGAAAAAGCCGGAGGGGCAGGTAGCCGTTGGGTTTGTGTGTGTGCGTGTGTGGGTGTGTGGGTCTGTGCTTGGCGTTGTGCGGGTCTGTGTCGTTTGCTGAGGGCGTGAGGGGCTTTCTGTGCGTGATGGGTGTGGCGTGCGTGGATGTCAGGGTGTATGCTTGGTCTGCTTGCTTCTTTCGCGGTGCTGCCCACCTTGCCGGCTTTATCCTTGTAACACATGAGACAGAAGCAGGCAGAGCTACGATGTCCATGCTGTGAAGAGACCTCTCCGGATCAACAATGCACCATGACCACAAGACAGGTAAGTTGAGCTGCATTGACTGAGCCATATATTTTTGGGAACTTGACAACTCTGGACATTCTCCGATGCAGATCTGGGCTGAGAGAGTCCGAGACCACACATGCTGAAGGGGTGAATCACCTGGAAACTCCTCCCGGAAAAAGTGCACCCAATTCATAGTTGGAATCCCGCGAGCAGACAGCGAAGCTCATACCGAAGGGCGACAGCATCCAGGTCGTCCTGCTCTGGTCTGGGACTGAGTGTGGGGGGTGTAGCCTGACGCCGTGTCGCGTGCTTCAAGTGGAGTGTGTCGAAGATGCACACAAGGATCCCGGTAAGCAGACGTCGGTGATGCGACTGGTGTATGTATAGAAATGCTGTAAGGTTTAGAAAATCTTGGGAGTCAGGTGTCTACAGTTTGTGTACGTGTGATACGGTAACGTAGCCTGGCCAGCACACACAGAGCAGACCAGTGCAGAGCCTAAGCAGATGTGCGCTTCCGCACCTCCCTCACCTCCAGTCCCGCACTATAGCTACATTGTTTGAGGCTCGACTAGCAATGGGTTACTACATCGCCCGGCGAAGTGCATGCAAGAGCAAGGAGTGGCAAGACTTCACTACAAGAATGACTTGACCAGGGACAGGCTCCCGGGCGAGCGGGCTGACCAGGGACACTGGTGGCTACGGTCTCCTGGGTGAGAGTTCCGGGTTGAGCGTCACGCAGCTCGCGTCTGCGTGCCCGGGAGTCGAAATTTCTCATCTTCCGGGCAGTCGCGCGTGGTTTGGTCGGGTGCCATCGCCCGGAACAGCATGCTTTCCTGCTCCGGGTCTTTCAATGTGCGACGGCGTGCATCCGAACGCCGGAATAAGTTCAAGTTCACATAACATGCCACCTCGCGGGGCCGTGGTGGTGCACGCCATTTACGCACGCCATTGACACTACCATTAGATGCCGCACACGCGGAGCATTGAAGCTATCTCGACACACGGAGAGTTGTCTCATGTCTCGGCCAGGCAATCAGTTTCGAATTCGTGCACATACATGTTTTCCACGCTGCAACTTTGGATATTCGAGCCCCGCGAAGAGTGTGGCCACCACCATGCCCATTGATACCAGTGACAGCTGGTTTCTTCTTGTCTCTTTGTCTCTGTAGACGTAAACTCAAGAGCGTTGTCGTCGTACCCCAGTGCCGCAGCGATCATTGGTCAAGACAAGTACGCCTAAGCTCGACAGGAAATATGCCAATCGATGGGACGTCTCTATTCAACATCGAGTCACATGATGTCTTATGGAGATGTTATTATCTTCAGGAGATGTCTATTGGGGGGGTACGAAGTTGCCCATTTGTCTGGTCGTGTTAAATTGTATGTAGGAGCGGAGACCGCTCCTGTGCAATCTAGCGGATGGACCAGAAAACATGTGACAGCGAGTTCGAGTGTGCAGGGGAGTCAAGCATGCAGATGTACTGCCTTCTTAATGCAACATGACGAAGTTGACACTTCACCGCAGGTATGCCTTACTCAGCAACAGGTGTCACAAACGCCTCAGCAATGTCCCGAACTTCGACAGGTGTCTCCTCGAGACAGGAGCACCAAGCAGAAGCCATGTTTAGCTCTTGCATGGACACGTGCTGATGGGTACAGGTGCCTTCTTGAATGATTAGCTTCTGCTTCAGTACACTACAGCCTGGCTGACAACCTGAAGCTGGCCCGCCATACTAGGTATGCTTCTGCAAAAGATGTGTTGCACGCAGTCAACACTGGCGCTGACATGAGGCTGACAGTGTACGGCTGCTTCAAGACATGAGGATTGGTGCAGGGCAACGGCTGCATGAGCAGTCTGGCAAATGAGAAGCCTGTGAGGTAGCAGATGCAGCCACCATTGGCCTGCCACCACAAGCTGAAGGTGAGGATTGCTCCCGCCTGTGATGCAATTTTCAGCAGTTGTGCACTATGATGAGCACGATGGCACGTCGTGGTGACTGCTATGCCTCTGAAAGCATCCCATTTGCAGGCAACAGCTGGATACGGCACGACAACAACGTCTTTGAACACAAGCAACCGTCTGCTGGTCGTAATAGGAGTCAAGCAGAAGAAGAGAGAATTTCGCCCATAGTTGTCTCTGCCTGATTTACGTTTCATGCTGATCCGCCTGCAAAGCGCAGGCCTGGTTGCCGGATGCCGGCCCTCGTATGACAGAGCTTGAGCAGAGCGGCAACCATTGCGCCAGGGCGGTGATATGTGATGTGACAAAGTTGTAGAGCTGATGCGGATTCCCGGTAGGCGATTGGTGGCATATTGCCATGGCGCAGCGGCGATGGGTGATCGGCGCGACACGAGCTGTAATTTGTCTGTGATCATACCAATACTTTATGATGCATGTATGCGACGCTCAACGACGAAATGGTGCATCCTATGTGATTTACGCTCCCCGTCGGCATTACCCGGAAGCCGAATTACCACGGACAGAGTAAAAATACACCCGCGACAACGACTTCCGGGCAACGCGATCCGTCCACAGAAGACGATAAAGAGACGCAGAAGAGCACAAACATCACACTTTAGTTACATTATTAAGATGTACGCCGTTTCTGGCGCGAGGGGAGACTCGGCGAGCGAGGGACATGCCTGATGTGCGTCCTGGGAAAGCTCAAGCCAAGTCGGCCTCGCCAGAACGCGCCCGACTCGACATTCAACGACGGCGAGACGACACACATGTGAACAACAACGAGTCTGTAGTGTGTCCATGGGCGCAGCGTAGACCGATATACGCGTTATCAAAGGTGACGAAAGGAAGGCAGTAAGCACCTCAGCCTAGAATCGCGCGTCGCAAGAGGGGCCAAGCGCTATATGATACACCAGTGGCTACTCCGAAGCCATTAATATACAGATATTTGACTATGTGCAGCCTAAACGAGCGTTATTGACGCCCAGGTTTGTCATCCTACCAGCCACGAGATGGACTGAACGATACTTACAACCGGCGAAGACAGTGACTTCCACGTCTGATCACGCGAAATCGACAGACACCAAGCGCAGGATAGACTTGACTGTCATTGGGTACGAAGAATCTAGTGATTCGTAGGCGGTGACGGATCTGGGAACCAGCTCACCTGCGTGTCCCCACGCTCAACAGAGTCTCACGATGCCGCCACAGCACTCGTGCTCGGCAAACAGAACGCAAATGGGTACGTAAATTGTCTCTACGTCGACGGACGACGCCGGCGCATGCTGATCTCGAACATCGGGGACCGAAGCAGGTGGCTTGCACACACAAACACACGCTCCTGACGATCCACATGCATCACTCAGAACGCGCAGGCCCGTACCGAACACCCACAGATACTCATAGGTACAACATATCGCACGATCGGCGACCACGGTCATCGCAATATAGCTATTTGAGTGGCGCTGAAGCCGAGCTCGATCACCCGGGAGAGCTCCTGAAACAGCCCTCCGGGAGCCTGTCCCTGGTCAAGTCATTCTTGTAGTGCCTGCAACCAATACGACAACGCCGGACGCATGCCAGAGGAATGCACCACATACGCCAAAATTTCATTCTCAAAGGCCTATCGTAGGATATCGACACACACTAGTGGATGGGCGTACCAGTCGGCGCCGTTGACGCATGCAGCTGCGGTGACAGCTGACGAAAGAGCCCGCCCGCTATGTCACGCCATGCCATGCTCCGGCTACTTTGAATGCAATCGTCCAAGTCAATCGATGTGGGTAGCTGAACGGATACTTCACTCGGGAGTTCTGCATGCCTGCAATTTGGACAAGGCCAGCGTGCGCCGGGAGCATAGAGCAGCGCTCAGCAGCGCACATTAAACAGAAGACAAAAAGCAGATACTACACATGTACAATATCCTGTGTCATGCACGAGTCGATCATCAACGCAGACATGTTCGACCTTAGCTAGGCCTGAAGCGCTGATACTGGCGACCACGTTTATGGATACCGCTTTCACACTACATGAACAGATCTTCCTGATTGAGTCTGCCAACGAGCTGCACTTGTGCTGTGTACGTACCATGCTGTTGCATAGCTTCTGGTGTCTGCACTGAGGCTACCAGGGCCCAGGGGTCTGTGGCTGCATGCTGTCCGCACGTTTCTCAGCCAAAACCGGGGTGTTGGATGCACTCATGTAGCATTGATCCTCCGGACTAGGCCACCCGTCAGAGAGGCAGCTCACTCCAGGTTCCCCATCAAACAGGAATCCTCGCAACCAGGAAAATGGCTCTCCTAGTGTGCCTGTGGAAGGTGGTGGAACAAACCAACGAAACAATACAGCATTACGTATGTTCATCAAGCACAACTTATGTGTGCATAACCAACTCCAGCATGTATTTTCACAGCCTATCTATATCCATGCGTCTGCATCTGGCAGTGTGGTGAACAGTGTTGAAATGTTCACCTCAGCATCTTGGCTGCATGAAAGTATGTGTTACAAGGACAAAGCAAGCGAGGCAGGTAGCACCGCAAGCAAGAACCAGGGGAACCGCACACCACGCAGCAAGCCACACAAAGCTCACACCCACGCAACGGCAGCACTCGCGCCGGACACAGCCACACAGCCACATAGCCACACACACGCCCACACCCACACGCCCACCCCCACCCAAACCCCGCCCACCAGCGAGGCGCACGAGACACGGAAGCACAAGCCGCCAAGGCCGCCCAGCAAACAAACAGCGAGACCGCAACAAAAACCCCCAACCCGGGGAGGCCCCCGCCTCCCCCAGCACAACCCCCCAAGCCCACATGAGAGTATGTGTAGCATGTGTTGTGGTGAAACCAGGAGTTTTCAGGAGAATCATAAGCATGGCTCAATAGGAGACTGCTGTGTGAGGGAGCTAGAAGCTAGCATATCAAGAGGTGGTTGTACGCATGGTTGCTGTACACGTGTTCGACGCGATCCCTGAGATAAAGGGACTCAGAAAGCGGGAGCGTTTGTTGTTTTGCACATAGGTAGACATTATGTGTCTGTGTGCTTGTTTGCATATAAGCCTTGTGTTGACTCCAGTAGGACATCTTGTCTATTGGAGTTACACACAGGTATGGTGTCCTCTAGCTGACATGCATGGATATGTGGTTGGTTTGTGCTTGTGGACACATAGTCTGCTGAGTTGGTATAACTCAGCATGTTGAATGCAGGCTGCATGAATCAGTGAGTACTCTAGAGGGAGATACACTCACAGCAGCTGTGTTCTTTCACAGGTATACTTCTACTTAGTGTATACCTCTGTAATCTTGTCTATTGGAGTTAAACACAGGCTGCATGAATCAGTGAGTACTCTAGAGGGAGATACACTCACAGCAGCTGTGTTCTTTCACAGGTTATGGGCTCATTGTGTTAAGCGCAATGAAAGATCAACGAAGCAGCACTCTCCATGCCGTCCGCAAGCTGAAGCGGGGTGGGGACTACCGGCTGTGGGCTGCACAGTTCCGGGCATCCTTGACTACTATGGGAGTGGAGGGCTGGCTCACAGAGGAGCCAGACATGGCTGCACAACATGAAGTGATGGCGGACGCGAAGGTCCGGAGCAGGATGCTGCTCTGCGTCGAAGACAGAGGTCTGGCACGCATCATTGACCGTGCAGCCACCACCATGGCGGCGTGGCAGCAAGTGCGTGCTGAATACGAGGTGGAGCAGGAGCTTCGGCAACCGCTCTTGGTGAGCGAGCTGAATGACATTCGGCAAGGCTCATCGGAGGCATACACGCGGTATGCAGAGAGGGTGCTTGAGGTTCTTGAGAAGCTTCAAGACACCGACTTCGCGGCAGCGGATCAGCTGGCCGCGAATGCGCTCGTGCGTGGACTAAAGGAGGCTCCAGAGAGGGGGTCCCTGGTCATGATGCTTACACAGCATGTGAGCGCAGGCTTCAACCAGGTCATGAAGGAGCTGAAGGCTGCCGTCAGACTGGTGGAGAGTTCTCAGCATAGTGCTGGGAACAGAGATGGCAAGGCGATGAACGCCGAGGGCCAGAAGAAGCGGAAAGAGACGCGGAAATGTTTCAACTGCGGGAAGGTAGGCCACATCCAGAGGGACTGTCGGCAACCGAAGGTGAAGCCCGAGGATCGCCCGCGGCCGGCAGCAGCAATGGTTGCACAAGCTGCACATCCATCCGAGGGGATGGCAATGGCCGCCGGGGCAAGCACTGATGCTCTGCTCTACGACAGCGGATCTTCTCACCACATTGTACACAATCGCAATGTGATTCGTGACATGAGACCTAGCAGCACCAAGCGAGTGGTTCTGGGAGGTGGTGAGTGCCACGATGTGATGGGAGAAGGAGAAGTGTGGCTGGATGGAGGCCCAGCGGGCCTGGTGCTGCTGCGTTCGGTGCTATGGGTACCGAGCATGACAGTGAACCTTCTATCAGGGTTCCTGGCAACTGAAGCAGCTCATGAGTGCACCCAGAAGGGTGACAGATGTCAGATCATGGACGCTAAAGGAGGCATCATCCTCACAGGACGGAAGCGTGGGCGTGTGTATGAAATGAACTGCGAGATGATGCCCGCGTATGCAGAGCCGGTGGGCTCAGAGTCCGATGAAGACCTGATGACTCCTGATCTTGGAGAGCCAGACATGTATGCGGACATGCCACCACTGGAAGCTGCCAGTGATGCCGAGGACTCGGACGGTGAAGACTCCGACGACGATGCTGGTGATGACGGCAATGAAGATGCTGGCGACGATGGCGGTGGTGATGCTGGTGATGACGGCAACGCCGATGGTGGTGAAGACCCCGACAATGACGGTGATGCGGGCGCGCCACCCGTAGAAGAGATACCAGCACACAGGTACCCCAGACGGGAGCGGCGTGCACCTGATGCATTTCAACCCCATGCGTATGCGTACGCTGCGGACGGGCTGACAGATGAACCGAAGACGACTGCAGAGGCGCTTGGCCGACCTGATGCGGAGCTCTGGCGTGCATCCATGGAGGCAGAGTGGGCATCCATCATTGAGAAGGGGGTTCTGGACCTCGTGACTGAAGTTCCAAAGGGAAAGAGGGTTCTGCCGATGAAACCAGTCTACAAAATCAAGCGTGATGCGTTTGGAGCAGTTGACAAGTACAAGACCCGGCTGGTGGTGCTGGGGTGCTTGCAGCGCAAGGGCATGGACTTCGAAGAAGTTTTTGCTCCCACTGCTCAGCAAGCGACATTTCGAGTCATGCTCGCACACGCTGCGGAGCATGATTTTGAGCTGCATCAGTTTGATGTGGCAACAGCTGTCCTGAATGGGGAGCTTGACCCGACCGACGAGGTGTACGTTCGGATGCCGGAGGCATTCGGCGGCCGCACATACAGACTGCGGAAAGCTCTGTATGGGCTGAAGCAGGCTGCGCGTGCCTGGCACGCCAAGCTACTAAGCGAGCTCACCCGTCTCGGATTCACTGCATCGGAGTCGGACCCATGCATGTTCTACAAAGGTGAAGGGCAGCGGCGAGTCTACATTCTGATCTACGTGGACGACGGTATAATCATCGGCAGGAAGCAGATGGTTCGGGCAGCCTTGGCGGCAATCGCCGGCGCCTTTGAGATCAAGGACATCGGGAAGGTCACCTACTTCCTGGGTCTGCAGCTTCGGAGGGACCGTGAGCTAGGGCAGATCTGGTTGGGTCAGCCGAAGTATGCCCGTGATGTGCTGGAGCGTTTCGGCATGTCTGACAGCAAAGCGGTCACCACACCGCTGGAGGCAAACACACATCTGGGGCGACATGAAGGCACTCCTCTCGGTGATGAGACTCCATACGCTGAGCTTGTTGGGTCCTTGCTGTATCTGACTGTGAACACTCGGCCTGATCTTGCATATGCATGTGGTGTACTGAGTCGTTTTGTGGCAACTGCAACTGATGTGCATTGGAAAGCTGCCAAGCGTGTGCTGCGGTACATTGCTGGTACGCTTGATAGGGGTATTGTGTATCAGCGTGGTATGCCCGCTGTAGAGGCATACACAGATGCTGATTACGCTGGTGAACCTGACTCTAGAAAGAGCATCTCAGGTGCAGTTGTACTCATGCATGGTGGTCCTGTGGTCTGGAAATCCAAGTTGCAGACTGTGGTAGCTTGCTCAACATGTGAGGCTGAGTATGTGGCAGCAGCTGCAGCGGTGAAGGAGGTGTTGTGGGTTCGCAAGCTCATGGCTGAGCTGAGTGGGCAGATGCAGCGTATTCGGCTGTATGGGGACAACCAGTCCGCCCTTGTTTTGATGAAGCAGCATACTCCAGGAGCAGCTGGTAGGACAAAGCACATAGACATTGCGTTTCATTTTGTCCGCCACCGTGTGATGCAAGGAGACATTGAAGCAGTGTTTGTCAAGACAGAGGAGATGAAGGCTGACATCCTCACCAAGGCGCTTCCAGGCCCGAAGCAGGAGGCTGGAGCAAAGGCGCTGGGAATGCAGATCTCTCAGATTGAATCAGTCTGATGATTCAGGGGGGCTGTGGTGAAACCATGAGTTTCAGGAGAATCATAAGCATGGCTCAATAGGAGACTGCTGTGTGAGGGAGCTAGAAGCTAGCATATCAAGAGGTGGTTGTACGCATGGTTGTTGTACACGTGTTCGACGCGATCCCTGAGATAAAGGGACTCAGAAAGCGGGAGCGTTTGTTGTTTTGCACATAGGTAGACATTATGTGTCTGTGTGCTTGTTTGCATATAAGCCTTGTGTTGACTCCAGTAGGACATCTTGTCTATTGGAGTTACACACAGGTATGGTGTCCTCTAGCTGACATGCATGGATATGTGGTTGGTTTGTGCTTGTGGACACATAGTCTGCTGAGTTGGTATAACTCAGCATGTTGAATGCAGGCTGCATGAATCAGTGAGTACTCTAGAGGGAGATACACTCACAGCAGCTGTGTTCTTTCACAGGTATACTTCTACTTAGTGTATACCTCTGTAATCTTGTCTATTGGAGTTAAACACAGGCTGCATGAATCAGTGAGTACTCTAGAGGGAGATACACTCACAGCAGCTGTGTTCTTTCACATGTGTCCAGGAGCTGAGCTCCCTCCCCTAGAGGCCTCTACAGAGTCTACACCAGAGTCCAATCTCCATGAAGCGACGCGTCAACATACTACACGTGAAACCGTTTGAATGCACTCTGATCAGAACACTCAAGCGGACCTCGAGGAATCTGGAAGCCGGAATTGCGTTCCACCAGGTGTACAGTGACATGCATGAGTGGGATGCATGCACTCAAATGCAAAATGAAATTTGCGAATTTGAAGTTGCCTGTGAAGCAAGTGTGCTGTGGGGCTGTGGCACTGGATGGGGGCCCGTCTAATGGAGCGCAGACCACGCATCGTGTGCATGTTTTCCCCGGGGGGGGGGGGGGGGGGGGGGGGGGGGGGGGGGGAATGCACTCCCACGTGGGAACAAGATGTGATGCTGTGCATGGGCGCCACCCGTGCAGCTTTGTCACCAGTGCCATATCCCATCCATGACGGCTGCTGTTTCTACATCCGACGCTGATCAGCGGTGGCGGCATGGGTGTTTTTGATTCTTGTGCTAGCCTTACAAAACAACACAAGAGCTTTTAACAACACAAGCAACCTTCAACATAGCCACCCAGAGATGTCATGGCGTAGGGCGTCACTGTGTGCAACTAGCGGGGGTATAAGTCAGTACATGTCACTGTGAAGACCTGCCTGTTCAGCCGAGATGGGGTCATCAAGCAGTCCCAGGTTCACTACTAGTGGCTCTATGAGGTCCTCAAACCCCACAAATACCTTTCCTGCAGTCCTACCCAATTGATACGTAGTCTTGGACAAAGATACCCATTTGCGTTGTTTGTGAGGACCGGCGGGAGGCATCTTTAAATCACCACATGATGTACATAGCAGGATGTGCCGTCGACGTCCGCACTCGTGTGAGGCCCTAACCCCTAGCCCCCTATCCATCACTACATGGTCCTCCTGGCGTCGGCCAGCGCTTCACATGAAATCATCTGCACGTGGCCAGGAAAAGGTCAGGACCGTGTACATGCCGTATCGATATCGCCCCCTTTGCATGGAGTGGATTTTTGCCCTGCCTACAGTCGATGCTACAAAGATTGCAGGACGTAGACTTGTCAAGACAGCAGTGGCATATGCATGGCACGCGAGCGCCGGAGGCTGATGCTACTGTCTGCGATGTCTGGCCGCAACACGCTGCGGCGCAGGTGCCCTTGGCAACAGCGTCGACTGGCCTTCACCAATTCTAACACGATGCGCCACTGAACGCTGCGTGGCACAGCTCAGGGTTTTACGACAGTGCAGCACGAGAAGATGGGAACACACTTGTCATCGGCCGCTTCCTTGTACCCACAACCCGACGCGGCGTCCACGTCTGCTGCACTGATGCCGAACTCTGCAGGGTCTCTGCCGGCAACGCAAATATCCTCTGTGCTGGGGTCGTTGTCGTCACAGAGTGCATCTGTGGGCGTAAACATGCACTCTCCCGTAGGGTTCGGGTCACCAACGTTTTCAATTGTTACAGCGATGCATGTCCCCACCTCGCAGAGGAAGGTGGCTTCACAATCACCGTCAAAGGGTGTCCCGGCGCGAATCTGACAGCCTCCGCCGATGGCCTCTGGCACTGGGTTGCAGAAGCCCTGTCCACAGTCCCGAGCCTGTGGGCAGAATGCGTTGGCGTCAATGGTAGACCGCCGCACGCATCCGTCATCTTGGACCGTACCGTCAGGAGTCCCGACCGCACCAGGGTCGTCAACGCACAGCCCGCCGCACTCTGCGAACGAAGCCCTGCGCAACCGCATCGCAGGTGTGAGTGCCAACATCATTGAAGCAGAGGCGCGGCACTCCCATGTGACATCAGGATGCAACACTGCTACCCTGGCACCAAGGCTGTACGTACGGCACCCCAAGAACGAGCCTTTTCTTAACTGACGATGAGAGTGTTGTTGGCGATTCTTGCCGCCGCATGGCGTGGGGGTGATGAACGGAAGGACATCACCAATGGCCCGATTCATCTCTTTCATGACTCACTCATGACTGCTCATCATGTTGCGCCACTGATGAGCTACAACGAGCTACAGCACAAGCACAGGCATGTCGAATCAAAGCAAACTTCGGGCCTGGCAGATGGTGCACATTCTGTCTACGGCTGAAAGCATGCTCAAGCCCGAGCTGGATGCGGCATACAATGGCAAGGGCCGGGAGCAGCATGTGCATACCACGGACAAGGGCACAGCTGCAGCAAACTTTGCCAGGGCGCACACGCCACGTGTGGCATGAGGTGAGGGCGCACGCGCAGAAGGGCAAGCCGCCTTCAGTCCGCTCGGTGAGCACACATCCGTCACCAGGTGGCAGATGCCCCGCGGCGATGCACTGGTTTGCGGCGCAGTCACGGAGATTCTCAGCCGGCGGGCAGCCGGGGCCGTTAACAGTATCGAAGATGCAGCCATTGCTATCCGGGGTAAGGTCGCCTGCCACTGACGCCGCGACGCTGGGGAGTGCGCCGCACAAGTCGGCAGAGCACGAGAATCCATCGCTGCACACCAGTGTTGGATCGTCGGGCCCGATGATATGGAACAATTCCGCATATTCAGGCCAAATGTCCGGGTGGCAGCCCTGGGCATGTTGCATCGCGACCCACCACTGCTGCACGCGTGGCCATGCTTTGGGCGCGGGAGAAGATTGGTGATGGCACGGCGTGGGAGATCTCGTGTACAAAAGTGCACCAGCGCATGGGGAACCTGCTCTGAGTTCATGATTTCTGATTCTTCCACAATTGTTAACATGTAAACGATCGTCGAGGCACACGGCAAGGTTCTGGTACGCCTTGACAGGCGCCGATTCAAGTGACAGATCAACAAGGCGAGAGTGCTACTATGTGTGACAGTGCTTAGCACAGGAGGAGGCCCTAATGCATGTTGCTTAGGCGTGGATACTGGGTGTTCCGTTGGGAACTCAAATGAGTGACCGCTGCAGCATGCAGACCAGCTGTCTGGACCTGCCCAGGCCCAGCAACAGCGTGCACATCTAGGGTGACATCTACACAATGGCCCAGCCGGGCTCACGTTTAGAAGTAACTACTTATCAGGCATGTTGCGAGGCCGCCAGGTGGGGCGCGCATTCGCCTTGGCTGAGCTTCCGCACTATGAATGATTGAGATATTTTCAGACGCGTATGTAAAGGTCAAGCTTTTGGCAAGCTCACGAACGGCGGACCCCAAGCACACTGCATTTGCAACTTTAAGTGGACGCCAGTGCGCTGACGAGGGGGCCATACATGACATCGGCTATAATGAATCCCTAGCAGACATTATGCACCTCTGCTGACACGAGCACCTGTGGCAAGCACATGCATATAGCCAGGTGGCGTGTTGGGAGCGCACTCACAGCCGTCGGCAGCAACGCCTGTTGCCTTGTAGCCACATCCAGAGCCATCAGAAAGTACATCGGCGGGCAGCACCCCAACATGGCTGGGAGGCTGGTTGGCGACGCAGACGTCATCGGTGCATGCGGTGTTGTCGTTGCAGAGGCTGTTGTCCGGGGTACCCAGGCACATGCCGTCGGCGCTGCATGTGTCGCCCGTGGTGCACATGACGCCGTCGTCGCACGGCGCACCCTCCGCCAGCTTGGGCTGCAATCATAGAGCTACGCTGTGGCTGTAGCCGATGCATGTGAATAGTGGCATGACTGACTCAGAGGCTCCCTCGGCTTGCGGACCTGTTCATTCGGATTTATCTATGTCTATGTCCTTTCTAGGACACGTATCAAGGATATGTGCGGCTCAGCACAGCCAGAAATACTCGACTACAATGCATGTGCTTGCTTGCCTGCCAGGTGCGGAATATCTTGCCGTGTGCCTGTGTGCTGGAGCGGACCCCAAATGCATCTGCAGCAGGTGCACAGGCACGGCATAACCACAATCGTTGAGAGTGCACAGCCACTGGACGTCTGGAGCGCATGCATGCCTCCAGGATAGACACGTGGTGAGGAGGTATCGTGTAGCTCAGTCTGTACACAACGAGGATCCCAAAGAGTGTATCGCAATAGCCAGAATGATGTGATCTGTGGTCGCTCCGTCGCTCCGACACAAGCAGAACAGAAAGCTGTGTTTCTCTGTCCTCGTGGGGGGGCCCTGTCAGGCTCACCCTTTCCACATGAAGGACCAAGCATGCATGCGTTGAATCCGCTGCTGAAGCCACTGAGTGGCCGATGCCGATGCCAATAGTAACAATTGAAGAAGGGAGGGGGGGGTGTCAGATGGCGTACTGTCACGAGGTAGCTGCACATTGCGCAGAGCTGGTTCTGGGAGGAGTAGCAGGATTCTGGGACGTCCGTCAACGGCACACCATCAGACCCCCTGCCGAAAGTACCATCGTGCACATACACACAGATCGGCGCGCCTGAGCACGATCCAAATGGAACTTCGAGAGCAAGGACAGGGGCTTCCGGTGGGACCCGGTCAAACCTGTTGTCTCCGCAGCCGGCTGTACACTCACCATCAGGTCCTGCCGGGCTCCAGGTAATGAACGAGACGCTCCCAGTTGCCTGCACAGCGAGATCGTTGTTCGTTACTTGAGCACACTCCCTTGCATATGGAACGAATGCTCGGGCCACAACAGCTACAGCTACTATAGTAGCGATAGAACTACCTTGCGATTATAAGAGCGATAGAACTACCTTGATGCACTGGTTGATGCTGACCACTGCGCCTGATCCTGGGGCGCCTGGAGACAGAGTGGCCTGACTGGCTGCACTGTCAAAGCAGTTGTCGGGGCACAGCCCGCCGTTCTCTTCAATGATGTTGCTGGCCTTCCCTTTGCAGTCACCTGCACACTTTCCGCGTGTCTGCGTGGCGGCCAGTCCGCATTTCAATTGCAGCTGATCATGTATGGGTACACGGGGCATGCGTGTACCACACCAATGTCACATGCGCACGGTTCGAACCCGAGATCTATCAGCTGATGCTCACAATCGAGCCCGATCATCCACTGTGCCTGCTTCGTCAACATGGTGCACAGCTGCGCAATTGCTTAAGTAACCTAGCAGCAGGGGGCGCTCGAGGCATAGCATGACTCATATACTGCTAGATCGGAGGTGTTGATGTCATGACGCGCCGGCTTCCCATGCATCACTCCTGGGGCGCACCGGTGTTCTCCTGAGCACTGCAGCTAGAGGTTGCCATGGCCAGCAGCAGTGACGCGAGCACTGCCGCGTGCAGACCACACATGCCGCTTTCTCTGCGCATTGGTGCGCTCTACCTGCACCAGTTGGCTGCGGTCGTGTTACCACTGCTTGTCTGGAGATCCTGAGAACTGGCATTGCCTGTAACATCATGATGATAATGATTGCCACCAGTGTGTCCCAAAGACATGACCCTGCCCCCAGCTCAATTTTCCATCAACGAAGAATCGTGCAATCATGTGTGTAAACATAGCGCAATGCGCGCCGGACTGAGGTGGCGGTGCGGTGCGGTGCGGGTGCGGGTGCGGGTGCGGGTGCGGGCGCGCGTGCGGGCGTGCATGTGTGCGTGTGCGTGTGCTTGTGCGTGTGCTTATGCGTGTGCGTGTATGTTGTTACAAAAGAGTGAACAGGATAAGACAAACCCCAAAACCGAATCTCATCCGACTCAACAGCAACACACACATAGACACATGATGACACGATGTATCTTTGCTCGGCAGCCTTGGCTGCATGTGCTTTCGGCGCTCTAGCGCCTGGCTGGTGGGCAAGGTGCGGGTGGGTGTTGGGTGGGAGGCTTGTGTGTGTTCCTGGGGGTGTGTGTTACACGGACAAAGCAAGCAAGGCAGGTAGCACCGCGAGCAGCAACCAGAGGAACCCACACCGCGCAACGAGCCACATGCAACGAGCCACACGCACTGCCAGCACACACCAACGCACCCACGAAACGGCAGCACCCGCGCCGGCCACAGCCAAATAGCCACACAGCCACACAGCCACACAGCCACACAATCACACACACCCCCAACCACTGTGTGTGTGTGTGTGTGTGTGTGTGTGTGTGTGTGTGTGTGTGTGTGTGTGTGTGTGTGTGTGTGTGTGTGTGTGTGTGTGTGTGTGTGTGTGTGTGTGTGTGTGTGTGTGTGTGTGTGTGTGTGTGTGTGTGTGTGTGTGTGTGTGTGTGTGTGTGTGTGTGTGTGTGTGTGTGTGTGTGTGTGTGTGTGTGTGTGTGTGTGTGTGTGTGTGTGTGTGTGTGTGTGTGTGTGTGTGTGTGTGTGTGTGTGTGTGTGTGTGTGTGTGTGTGTGTGTGTGTGTGTGTGTGTGTGTGTGTGTGTGTGTGTGTGTGTGTGTGTGTGTGTGTGGTGTGTGTGTGTGTGTGTGTGTGTGTGTGTGTGTGTGTGTGTGTGTGTGTGTGTGTGTGTGTGTGTGTGTGTGTGTGTGTGTGTGTGTGTGTGTGTGTGTGTGTGTGTGTGTGTGTGGTGTGTGTGTGTGTGTGTGTGTGTGTGTGTGTGTGTGTGTGTGTGTGTGTGTGTGTGTGTGTGTGTGTGTGTGTGTGTGTGTGTGTGTGTGTGTGTGTGTGTGTGTGTGTGTGTGTGTGTGTGTGTGTGTGTGTGTGTGTGTGTGTGTGTGTGTGTGTGTGGTGTGTGTGTGTGTGTGTGTGTGTGTGTGTGTGTGTGTGTGTGTGTGTGTGTGTGTGTGTGTGTGTGTGTGTGTGTGTGTGTGTGTGTGTGTGTGTGTGTGGTGTGTGTGTGTGTGTGTGTGTGTGTGTGTGTGTGTGTGTGTGTGTGTGTGTGTGTGTGTGTGTGTGTGTGTGTGTGTGTGTGTGTGTGTGTGTGTGGTGTGTGTGTGTGTGTGTGTGTGTGTGTGTGTGTGTGTGTGTGTGTGTGTGTGTGTGTGTGTGTGTGTGTGTGTGTGTGTGTGTGTGTGTGTGTGTGTGTGTGTGTGTGTGTGTGTGTGTGTGTGTGTGTGTGTGTGTGTGTGTGTGTGTGTGTGTGTGTGTGTGTGTGTGTGTGTGTGTGTGTGTGTGTGTGTGTGTGTGTGTGTGTGTGTGTGTGTGTGTGTGTGTGTGTGTGTGTGTGTGTGTGTGTGTGTGTGTGTGTGTGTGTGTGTGTGTGTGTGTGTGTGTGTGTGTGTGTGTGTGTGTGTGTGTGTGTGTGTGTGTGTGTGTGTGTGTGTGTGTGTGTGTGTGTGTGTGTGTGTGTGTGTGTGTGTGTGTGTGTGTGTGTGTGTGTGTGTGTGTGTGGTGTGTGTGTGTGTGTGTGTGTGTGGTGTGTGTGTGTGTGTGTGTGTGTGTGTGTGTGTGTGTGTGTGTGTGTGTGTGTGTGTGTGTGTGTGTGTGTGTGTGTGTGTGTGTGTGTGTGTGTGTGTGTGTGTGTGTGTGTGTGTGTGTGTGTGTGTGTGTGTGTGTGTGTGTGTGTGTGTGTGTGTGTGTGTGTGTGTGTGTGTGTGTGTGTGTGTGTGTGTGTGTGTGTGTGTGTGTGTGTGTGTGTGTGTGTGTGTGTGTGTGTGTGTGTGTGTGTGTGTGTGTGTGTGTGTGTGTGTGTGTGTGTGTGTGTGTGTGTGTGTGTGTGTGTGTGTGTGTGTGTTACAAAGGAAAAAGCCGGAGGGGCACGTAGCACCGCCAGGACCAAAAGGGAGAGCACAAGAAACGCAATGCGCACGCAGCAGGAGAGCCCCAAACACACACACAAGCCTCCCACCCCATACCCACAAGCACACCCACACGCCCACCCCCACCCACACCCCGCCAACCAGCCAGGCGCAAGAGCCCCGACAGCACACGCAGCCAAGGCTGCCGAACAAAGAAACAGCGAGACCTGGGTGTGTGTGGTCGTGTGTGTGGCTGTATGGCTCTGGCCGGCGCAGGTGCTGACGTTGCGTGGGTGTGTTGATGTGAGTGTGTTGGTGTGTTACAAGGACAAAGGCAGCGAGGCGGGCAGCACCGCGAAAGAAGCAAACAGACGAAGCAAACACACAGACACCCACTCACGCGAAACCCACCACGCCCAAAAGAAAAACCCATCACCGGCGCAGCAAAAGACACAGATCCGCAGACCGCAAAGCACACACCCACACACCCACAAACCCAAACCCACACACGCACGCATGCGGTTGATTCGGATGAGATTCGGTTTCAGTGTTTGTTTTCTCCCGTTCACTCTTTTGTAAAGTGACACACGCACGCACGCACGCACAGACCCCACGGCCGACACACAACATCACAACCACCAACACCACAACGCCCGCCACCGTACGACAGGGCCAAACCCAACAAACTGCTGCCTGAGGCCGCCGTGTGTTGGTGTGTACTGCATGCGTGTGGCTTAAGCCGCAACAATTGTTGCGTGGTAAGCGGTTCCCCTGGCTGCTGCTCGCGGTGCTGCCTGCCTTGCTTGCTTCCTATCCTTGTAACTATCCGTGTAACACATAGCCACACATGCGCTGCTCATGTGCGTGCATCATGGTGCGGAGACACAGATTGCGAACGCCGGCGTCGTGCATGTACACGACGTTCGACGACGGTAGTCAGCGCTGAAGCTGGATCTCAACGACGTCCGCACGCAAGAGCCCTCGCGGCCTCGTCCACAATGAACGCTCGAGGCCTCGAGCATTCATTGTGGACGAGGCCGCGAATTTGGCGCACTCGCAAAATATATTCGTTCTCTGATTCCACGAAGGCAGCAGTCGCGCGTCCCAGGATCCTGGCTCGAGCGGCAGAGGTTGCGATTCTGTTGTAAAAGGTTACGTTTCTGTACTACAGAAATATAGTATGTTCGAAAGTTCCATCGCAGGCCATGGCCAGTCGCTACGGCGTTATTCCTGTCGCCCGCTCGGAGTGTACAGACGATTAATTAGACAATATTACACAAACTTGCACGTGCATTACTGAAGCCAGTCACAACGGTGTTACAAAAGAGTGAACGGGAGAGTGCACGTGCATTACTAATGCAACCGGATCTCGACATTATATATTACAAAAGATCTCGACATTCGTTTGTCCGGAGGGTGTTTTGCTCCGTGGTTGCCTGAACCCCGTCTGCCGAGACGACCACATCGACACTTTTCTCATCTGCAAATTTCGAGACAAACATAGCACAGGAACCTCATCCAGTCAGCTCCCGGACATGCACGCACGGCCGGTCCATTGTCCAGTGGGAACTGCGGTTGCTGGCTGTGTCGTTGCAGCGGGGCAATTGCATTAATGCGGAGATGCATCGGAAGTCGGGGCTGGTCATCTCGCGGGGGCAGGGGTTCTCGAGGGGGCTCTTTTGTGAATGCACTTCGCGGGGGCATGAGTGGCGGTATGATGCGGGCCTGGATCCAGGGAGTACGGATACCCGGTGTTCGTGTGTGTGTGAGTGTATGTTGCATTTGATTCGGATGAGATTCGGTTTCAGTGTTTGTTTTCTCCCGTTCACTCTTTTGTACACGGATACCCGGTGCTGCCGGACTGAGGAGTGGGCGCTCTTTTGTAACAGGAGTGGGCGCGGTTGTAATGTGATCGCGTGGATGTTGCTGTTGTTTCGGATGAGATTATTTTGGGGTGTTTGTCTTCTACCGTTTACTCGAGCTCTTTTCTAGAATACTGCAGAGACTTCGAACATCCGAACCAGCGAATGGCACCATTACCGGTGCGCCTGTGTGTGCCCTGTGGCACGCCGTCAAACACCGCCACTGCGACCATTATGCTATACGGTATTACCAAATAGTGAACGGAAGAAGACAAACACCAGACCCGAATCTCATTTGTGCTGTACGTGTAGAGCGACAAGGTACAAGAATCAGGAACGGCTTTGGGTCCAGGCAGCGCGCGTCCGCAGGGGCGGCCAAAAGTGCACATCTGCAACGCGGCTCACCCGGCCGCTGCACACGCTAATTACCAAGTTGTACATGATGTTTCATGAGCTCAAGAGGAGATGTCAGAAGCGCACGATCGTTGGCAGGTAAGACGTAGCTCTATGCTGCCTGTCCTGCTGCCGTTGTACGGGCTGTCCTTGCAAAATGTTACAAAAGAGTGAACGCGTACGGGAGAAAACAAACACTGAACAAATTGCAAAGGTGTGTGTACTGCTATAAAATAGCAGCCTCAGGCTGGGACTGGGATCCAATTTGTTTGTGTGTGATAAATGACGGTTTCATGTTGTCCCTGGCGATCGATGCCGACGACCGCGCCATGTTTCCCCCGTTGTGTCTACAAATTATCTTCTGCTGCATAACCGTTCGGGTGGTCGATTTGGAAAATACATACACTCTCCATGCATTTACAACGCACATGTGGCTCGAGACTTACAATGTAACCACATCACAGTCATCGGTGTCCCGACACCCCGCACGCACCCCGCACCCCGCCACCTCGCCACCCCGCGTCCCCTACGCCCCGCCCGGTGGGCTAGGCACGTAGTGCCATCTTTTGGACGAGATTCTGTTGTTGTATTAGTGTGTTCCCCTACTCTTGTGCACAACATTGTATACTTGGAGAGGTTGCAAGCGCGTCTATGAGTGTGATCCCGACATCATCGATCATGCATGCACATGATCAGGATCACAAGCAGCCGCACGCGATGCTGCGAAGGTGTACCAGATCTGGACGAGCGACGGGCTGTGAACAGCCGTGCAGGATCACCTTGTGCAAAAGGTTCAAGGTAGCCATATGTGAACACGGCGCAGTAGCGCCACACATTCGGACTTGTGGGTGGGAGGAGGATGCCGGCGGGGGTTGGGGTCCGGGGGCCGGCAACGGCTGGGCTGCCAGCTTGTGCCACCATAGCCGCGCATGTGCTTGGGGCCCACGGGTGGGGGGGGAACAGAGTGATGGTGTGGGACTGCTTTGGTGAGCTCACCCACTAGTGGGTGTTCGTGTTCAGCGTGTTCAGCGTGTGTCTGGCATGAGATTCGGTTTCAGTGTTTGTTTTCTCCCGTTCACTCTTTTGTAAAAATGCGTGTGTCTGGCATGCTGCGCTAGGGCGCCATGTCCGGGATGTGGGCTGTGATCTGCTGCCATGCATGCACTGATGGCTCTGGCGTGCGTGTCCGTTAACAGTTGCCCCGGCAGTGCTACCGGACACTCCGACGTGGTCCTTGCAAGCAGCTTGCAATTGCAAGTTACCATTGTAACTCATCAATTAAAAGCTTATCAATGTTGTTGTCGTGCTGCCTACCTCTCCGGCTTTGCCATTGCGTTCCAACACATGGTAAGAGGCAACGAGGCATGCAGTGATTGCGCACACGTACATGAGCAGATTCACCTACGCCGCCGCCACCATTGCAGGCCCAGCAGCCCACACACGTTTGCGGCACTCGTCGGGGTGGTCGGTCTATGGTTGGTGCTGCAACCTTGGCTGCATGTGTCTTCGGGACCCTGGAGGGGCTGTGGGATATCGATGGGGTGCAGCGATGGGGTGCGTGTGGGCGTGCGTGGGTGGTTGTTGGTGTGTGCTACAAGGACAAAGCAAGCGAGGCAGGTAGCACCGCGAGCAAGAACCAGGGGAACCGCACACCACGCAACAAGCCACACGCAGCACACACCAAAACACCCACGCAACGGCAGCACCCGCGCCGGCCACAGCCACACAGCCACACAGCCACACACACGCCCACGCCCACACACCCACCCCCACCCGAACTCCGCCCACCAGCCAGGCGCACGAGCCCCGGAAGCACAAGCAGCCAAGGCCGCCGAGCAAACAAACAGCGAGACCGCAACAACAACCCCCAGCCCGGGGAGGCCCCCGCCTCCCCCAGCACAACCCACCCCGCCCAGCCTCCGTACACCACCCTGCCTGGATGTGTATCACCGGGACAAACCCGGAGTGGCCGGTAGCAGCACCAGGGCAATGGGCAAGCATATGAACGGCCCAACATACGCACGGCAGGAGAGTGGCATCGGCGGTGAGTTCGCCCGAACACAGCGCCCAGGCACAGCAAGCACCCGCACACAGCGCCCCACCACAGCCTGACAGGAACCCGCTGAACACGCACCCACACGCCCTTAGACCACACCCACGCACCCGCCCCCGCTCTAGCCCCCAACACGTGTCGCACCCCCGCGCCTGCACGCAATACGACCCCACCGCCCGCACGGCCGCAGCAGCCCAAGCTGGCAGCCCGGCCGGCGCTGGCCAAACGCGCAAGTCGCCGGGGGCCCCCGCATTCCCTCCTTACCCCTCCCCTCCTCCCCCTGCCGCAGCCTGCTGAGCTGTCCCCTCCTTCACTCCCGCCCCCGATCAACGTAGCCTTGAGCGGCAGAGCAACACGACAGCGCCGTCCACCGCCGCCCTGCTCAGGACAGAGCACGTGGCACTTTTCGCGACGTGCAAGGGTCCAGTGGTATAGCGGCCATATCACTGGAGTGCCACGGAGCACGCCCAAGGCCCAGTACCCATGGGACGTGTCCGGGTGGCTGCATGTGTGTGGCTGTTGCGGGGGTTGGGTACTTAGCAGAGGCGTGGGTGAGCCCCTGTTTGGGCAGCTGCGGTGCTACGTATACTTGCCTGGTATACCTGGTTTTGTCCTTGTATCACACAAACACATGCATGTATGTGCTGCGGTTGATTCGGGCGATGCGGATGAGATTCGGTTTCTCTGTTTGTCTTCTCCCGTTCACTCTTTTGAAACACACAAACACAGGCGGAGCCACATGTTCTGCACTTCTCTCTGCTCATGGCGTGCATGCGAAAGCTTGTGAATGGGTCAGATCTACCAGCCAGTGAGGCTGGCCCCCTCGGAGCCACATGTGTTGCCACCTCAGGCAACACATGTGGCTCCTCGGTCCTGTATACGTGACCACTGTCCCGAGGCGGCGTGTGGCGGCCAGCGTCATACGTCGTACTTTACGAACAAGCTATGACAGCATAGTTGACCCCGAAATCCACACCCGTCAGCGACGCGGGTATGCAAATGCATGCACACGCCCCACGACCCACAGCAAGTACACCTACGCCATGCTGCGTTCCGTCCCGCTACATGCGCGGTCGCGAGCCGTTCGGCAATAGAAGCAGGGAGGACGTCGGGTTGCACAAAAGCTGTATGCTGTGTTCAACACAGCATCACCGTCCGTACAAGTTGTACGGACGGTGATGCGCAGCTTAGACGCCCAGTGGCCTTGTCGATGTTACCAGCTCACGCAGCCGAGCCCGCAGTCTGGAACAACTCGTTTTCTATCTGACAGCCGATCACCGGTGGACATACTTCTTTCTATTTGATGTTGGCTGCGCAACGGCGGATCCTGGGCTCTGCGGATCTTCGTCCGCGCGACGTCAACAACAGCTGTAGTGGCACACTCCGTTCACGCACGCAGGCTACGCAATGGTACTACGTCGAAGCAGACCTCCGTGGCCGAGGCTCGGGGCCACATGAAGCTGTACAGCTTCGGTCGAGGAGGAGGACGCGATCCTGCCGGACTGAGTTGTGAGTGCGGTTGTGGTGTTCGTGTGTGTGTGAGTGTATGTTGCAGTTGATTCGGGTGAGAATCGGTTTCAGTGTTTGTTTTCTCCCGTTCACTCTTTTGTAATATTGCTTCGGTGGACCGCGGGCGGCCTCGAACTAGCTGTCGAGCTCGGGCCGCATCGAACCAGCTATCGAGTTTGTTCCGTTTGCCTTCGAGTCGTGCGGTTTCATGGGCAAGGTTAGCGCTAACGTGAGGTTCATCGGCAAGTTGGGGGATGTGGCTGCTGCTTGTGGGCGCATCCTCAAAGGCGCGTTTCTCCAGTGGGCGCTTCGGGTGGTATCCTAGTCGTTGCAGCGTGGCAATGCCGAGACTTATCGGAAGTCGGGGCTTTTCATCTCGCGTGAGCAAGGGTTGCGGCACCGGTTTTCACCCAAACTCGGGGTGTTGGAATCTCGCATGGGGCGTGCGTCACGGGACACCACTCACCACACCGCCACGCCATGCACTCCACGAGATCAGTGTTGACAACTGGAATGCAGATTCGCGAAGCACGCAAAAAAGCTGCCGGTGAATGCATTCGATTTGTGAGACTGAGTGCACAGCAACTTTCAGCACAGAAAATGGTGAAGCACACGCATAGTCGGGCTCGATAGCACACGCAGAATAGCTGTTGGAGCTAGTGTGCAAGGATTGAGGCTCAGATTCGAACATGAGATCACTTGAGGTATATGTGAAGTGCTGATCGGGCGGATTCTGGTCGAGCTGCATGTTGGTTGTTTGGCCTTGAGGCTGCGAATTTTCACAACACAACATCAGTGGTAATGCACTCTGGGGTATCACAGTGGCCTGCCGCAAACATCCTTGCACTGAGAATTAAAAAAGTCAGTTTTTGGGCATATTTGGAGGTTGACAGCACCACACATGGATCCCACATGCCACATAATTTACATGTGCTACTCATACAAGTGCCAGGCAAGCCAGCAAGCTGCTGGAATTGGGGGCTGGCATGGCGGGCTCGCTCGGCCTCACTCTGCTGAGTCATGCCAAACCTGGATGTGAACACAACGAGTTTGGCAGAAAACCAGAGGCGGTACGACGCGGCCTTGGAGGACGCGATCCTGCCGGATCCGCCGAAAGAGCACAGCCACTTCACTGCAGTGTACTCTCTAGGGCAGCGGTATGAGGTCTCGAAGGTGTACATCCCACGAGTACTGGCGCCTGTCCTTCCTCTGCCAACTTTTTTGCTAGCGCTGCGCCTGCTGACGCCTTTCTTCTACTCCCAGTTCATGCGTACGCTGCATGGTCAGGTGTGCCCGCAGAAGCAGCTACCCTGGTCGACTGAGGTGTGGGCGCGGTTGTAGTGTGATCGTGTGTGTACGTGTGTGTTGCTGTTGTTTCGAATGAGATTCGGTTTTGGTGTTTGTCTTCTTCCGTTCAGTCTTTTGTAATCTGGAGAGTATATATATATATATATATATATATATACCACTGCCACTGTGACCCCCCCCAGCAGAACCCACTTTTGGCGCAGCATGATGAAGGGCTTGTATCATCGCCATCATCGCCATAATCTGTATCAATGGCAGCAAGTGTGACCACGGAGAGTGTTTTGCAGATGTCACACAGAACGGTTCAGTTGCTGATCTCGAAGTGCCACATCAGCAGCAAGAACCCGCACATGCAGAATGACTGGCAATTTACAAAAGGGTCTTGCATCAGTGGTCTGCACTGTACATCAAGAGTGTTCTCAAAATTGTATGCATGACGGGCTCGCTATGGCCACTCAATCACGTGCTGTCAAAGTCTAAATTCTCAGAATATCGTCCGGCAAGATAGCCCAGGGCTGAAAGGATTCTACAAAGCTATGCCATAGCTAGATTCTACAATGCTATGCCAGTGTGGAGAGAAGTAAATCCCCGCTAGCTTATGTATTCAATGCAGCTGGAATTCTAGATGGAATTCAAGAACCGAAGCGTCCACAATGTGGACTCCACATGCAAACGCAAAACGGTGCAATTGGTGCATGGCGGACATGCGTTCGCCATACGCCGTGACACAGTGTATAAAACGGTGACCTATCAAGAATGCACAGGCTGCTAGGCACCGTCTGCAGAGGAACCAGAGAATGAGAACTCGAATCGTGGCTGCGCTGGTAACTGCGGACCTGCTGCAGTGCCGGCTGGGGGCGGCGCGGTTGCAGAGGCTTGGGGTGACGGTGGGGCTGGTGGTGGGGCTGCAGTCGGTGATGTGGGTGGCGTGGGTGCCTCTCCTGGTGGCTGACCTGCTGCAGTGCTTGCTGGGGGGGGCGACGGCGACGCCGCGGTTGCAGATGCTACGGGTGGGGTTAATGCCTGGGTTGCAATTGGTGGTGTGGGTGGCGCTGAGGACTCTCCTGGTTGGCTGGATGCGGTGACGAAGTTGAAAATTGGGGTGCGTGGCCCTGGTTGCACCGGCGGCGTTGGCAGCGGAGGGGTGGGCATTGGCGGCGGCGTTGGGGAAGGCGGGGGTAGTGGTGGAGTCGGCGATGGGGGTTGTGTCGGTGGTGTGGCAGAGCTTCCTGGTTGGGCGGACGAGGTGACAAAGTTGAAGATTGGGGTGCGTGGCTGTGTCGGGACCGGCGGGGGCGGCGGTGGCGCTGACAGCTCTGGTGCGGGCGGTGGAGGAGGCAGAGGAATTGGCGATGGTGCGGGCGGTGGTGGCGGCGGTGGGGGTGGAGGTGATGGTGGTGAGGGCGGCGGAAGCGACGGCGGTGGAGGCGCCGGTGTTGGCGGCGGTGGGGGTGGAGGCGACGGCGGCGGTGGTTGTGGAGGAGGCGATGTTGGTAGCGGTGGGTTTGGAGCTGGCGGAATCGGTGGCTGAGATGGAGGCGGTGGAGGGGGAGGTGATAGGGGAGGCGGCGGGATCGACCCCGCTGCTGCGCACTCCTGGCTGGGGCTACACTCGAGACCGTCTCCACACGGCGGGACTCTCACGCCTGTGAAGCGAGGCCCCTGGCAGCATGGCTGCCCCAGAGAGCCGCATGGAACACACTGCACTCCCTCAGGGCGACTTACATCTATGAAGCCACCGTTGCAATTGTTTCCAGCCGAGCACTCCACAGCGACTTGGTCGGTGAAGGCGACGACGCAGCAGGCACCGCCGGTGGCGCCGCAGGACTCGCAGACTCGCACATCCTCCCCGCCCACGGTGACTGTGTTGCAGTTGTTGCCAGCATTGCAGCCGAGGTTGTCGAAGGGGATGTTAACACCAGAGCAGCAGGGCTGCCCGGTGGCGCCGCAAGGTGGTGGCGGCGGGGCGGCGGGGTCGACGCAGACGGAGAGGTTGAACTCATTGGACACCGCGGTCAGGCCCGCGTTGCAGGCGCCGCCCTCTGCAGCAGACATCACAGACGGTTGATTGCAGCTGCAGCAAGTATACGAAGCGTTTCAGTGCACATGTTTCGCTGTCGAGGGTGAGCTATGCGATAGACACCACATACGGCTCAGTAAATGTAGATTTACTTTACTTTACTTTACAGCAGACGGCGGGTTGTGACCTATAGGCATACGCAGTGCAGCAGGGGTTGGCGAGAGTGTTGCATAACATGTATGGCAATTCGTTGATGTTTAGCAAAAGACAATGTGCAGTTGACGCCTTGCTCGTGGTGGCTTCAAGGTCTCGGTGACATCAGTGAAAACATCTCTCAACTGCCACGATACCCCACCAGTTCCCGTGGCCAGACGTACCGCCAGGCACGCCGCCAAACACACTCACACACAGTAGTCTAGGTATCCAAGTCTCATGTTGCCGGGTCAGCACAGGTCTTGGGGGCGTACCGCATGGAATCTGCTCGATGTCCCCACACTCGCGACACTGGGGAGGGCCCACAAAGCCCGCACCCGGAACGGTTCTAGGGTCACAGGCAGCTCCATCTTCGCATGAGGTGATTCCTTCGTTCACGCAACATTGGCGGTCAGGGGCAAAGGTGCCGAGAATGCCGCAGCGTTTGCAGATCCGGTCAAGAAGTCCAGTTGCGGGGTTGAAGCCTGTGCTGGCACACGTGCCCTGAAAACATTCCCTGAAGGCAAGGGGAACAGGGCAGCAGGGCCGGTCAATGGTGCCGCAGTCCAGTGGGGGCGGCGGAGGCGGTATCGGCGGTGCAACTAGCGGCGGTGGCGGGGGAGGTTGTAGGGGAGGCGGCAGGATGGACCCCGCCACTACACACTCCTGTCTGGGGCCGCACTCAAGACCGTCTCCACACGGCGGGACACTAGCGCCTCCAGAGAAGGGCCTCCGGCAGCATGGCTGCCCCAGAGAGCCGCACGGCACGCACAGCGCCCCCTCAGGACTCCCAACATCGAAGAAGTCTCCGCTGCAGGTGCTCCCAGCCGAGCACTCCACGCCGAGCAAGTCGAACTCGACGCGGCGGCAGCAATCTGCGCCGGTTGCGCCGCACGCCTCGCAAACTCGGGTGTCCTCCCCGCCCACGCTGACTGTGTTGCAGTTGTTGTCGGGATCGCAGCCAAAGGTTCCGAATGGAACGGTGACACCCTCACAGCAAGGCTGCCCGGTGGCGCCGCACGGTGGTGGTGGCGGGGCGGCGGGGTCGGCGCAGATGGAGAGGTCGATGTCGAAACGATTGCTGGACACTGCCTGCAGGCCGGCGTTGCAGACGCCGCCGTCTGCAGCAGCAAGTTCATAGCATCAGCTTCGTGCCGCAGCACCCACGGGATGTGTGCCCCGTTTCCCCGATTTGGGTCAGGAATGATGTAAACACCACACAGCAGGAGGCGCGTGCTGAGTTTTTAGGTATATGCAGCGCATAGAGTTTTCAGGGTTTAAACAAGTTTCCAAACATGTGTGGCAACTCGCTGGTCAGGTCACAGCACCCTTGTCACCTTGCACGGTGTGGCTTCAAGGTCTCCGTGACGTGGGCAGTGCACTGAACAGCCACATTCTCCTTTCAGTTCCTGTGCACAACCCAGGGCCAGACACACAAAACAGATGACTCGAGGTGACCACGACGCTGGTGACTGTGCCTGAGGATGGCATGCATAGGGAAATAAAGTTGAACACCAACTCAGGCAGGCGTATGAAGGGCATTAAAGAGACTATAAGGCAGAAGGGCATGTATGGGCGCATGCAGGTTGCATGCAGTGGTGCACAGCATGGGCATGTACATGCTTGTGACTTGCACCTGTGGCCACGAATGGCATGTCCGACCGCCACAGCTGAGCTGTAAGCAGAATGCTTGACAGCAGGCGGAGGCCGCCAATGCATGTGTAGCAGCAGTTGCAGGCCATGGGACAGCTGATCTGCACAGGGTTTTGGGGCGCACCACAGGGTATCTGATCGATTGCGCCGCACTGCGTCAGGCCGGGAGCCACGATGGTCCGAGGATCACAGGCTGCACCATCGTCGCAGGAAAACACGCCATCGTCGTTGCAACATTCACGATCAAAGGAGTAAAAATCATTGTCGATGCTGCCGCATCGTACGCAAATCTCAGGTCCGCTTCCGAAGGTCGTGCGGCAGGTGCTGCCCTGTTCGCATTCCTGCGTGCCGGTAGGTAAATCCTCGCCTCGGCAGCAGGGCAGGTCCAACACGCCGCACTCCAGCGGTGGGGGCGGCGGTGGCGGGATCGGTGGTGGAAACGGCGGCGGGGGAGGTTGCAGGGGAGGCGGTGGAACTGACCCCGCTGTTACACACTCCCGGCTGGGGCTACACTCAAGACTGTCTCCGCATTGCTGAACTCTACCACCTGTGAGGGAGGGGCCCTGGCAGCATGGCTGGCCCAGAGCGCCACACTGCACACACTGCAGCTCCGCCAAAGTACGGCCGTCGAAGAACCCCGGCCCCCCGTTGCAGGTGTTTCCGTCTGAGCACCCGAGGGCAAATACATCCCCAGATTGGAGGCCGCAGCAGGCGCCACCGGCGGCGCCGCAGGGCTCGCAGACGCGCGTGCCGTTCACCGACGGGCCGAACGACCCGCAGTTGTTGCCCACGTTGCAGCCGTTGCTGTCGAGGGGTATGTCGACGCCGGAGCAGCAGGGCTGCCCGGGCGCGCCGCACGGCGGGGGCGGCGGGGCGGCGGGGTCAGCGCATCTGGAGAGGTTGAACTCGTTGGACACCGCGGCGAGTCCGGCGTCGCAGCTGCCATCCGCTGCAGCAACGACTGGAGTGCATCAGGTTAGCTGCAGCACGTGCGCGGCTCGGGCGTGCTCTGGCCCACCTCCCCGGCAAGCAGTGTTGGGTCGCGGTGCAGCATTTCCAGGGCTGCCACCCAGAAAGGAAGCTCTGGTATTTGCAATTCTTCCATATGATCGGGCCCGATGACCCAACACTGCTGTCAAGGCATCAACAACGGGGAAACCAACACACAGCCGCCTGGAGCGGCGGACCCTGACTGAGAAGGACGTGCGGCGGGGGATCAGGGTGAGGCAAATCATGTGTGGCAACTCAGCGATGAGGCCACTGTACACACTTGCTGCCTTGCCCGTAGTGGCTTCAAGGTCTCAGAAATGACGTGGACACAGCACTGAGCAGCGCAAATTCAGCCATCAAATTCCTACCGGTCCACAAGACCCGGACCATGGCAGCACCGGGCTTCATGCAACCACAGCCCTGTCGCCAGAGGTGTTGTCCGCATGGACGCCACAACATGCCACCTGATCAGGTAGGAGAAGGCCTTCTCCCTAGGGCGGCATGCATGAACATATCAGGAGGGCACACATGCATGGACGACATGCATTTATGAACCCTCAGCGGGTGCATGTAGATGGCCCCGGGTATCTCTGAAGTGTCATGGCAGTGCCGTGTCAGGAGGTGCATCATGCCGGAGCAAGTCAGCTGCAGGGGGGCGCCTGACCAGCACAGAGCTTGGGGCGTACCGCAGGGGATCTGGTCGAGGGCCCCGCACTCGAGACACTGCGGAAAGCCCACACCCACAAAGGTTCTAGGGTCACAGGCTCCACCATCTTCACATGAGAGAACTCCTTCGTTGAAACAACAAGTGCGTCCGAAGGAGAATTCAGGGCCAGTAGAAATGCCGCAGCGTTCACAGAACGGTTGAATAACCCCGCCTCCGAGGAATCTATCACGGCAAGTGCTGCCCTCAGCGCATTCCCGCGTGCCGGGGGGGATGTTGGCACCACGGCAGCAGGGCAAGTCCAGAGCGCCGCAGTCCAGCGGGGGCGGCGGTGGCGGTATCGGCGGTGCAACTAGCGGCGGTGGCGGGGGAGGTTGTAGGGGAGGTGGTGGGATGGACCCCGCTGCTACACACTCCTGGCTGGGGCCGCACTCAAGACCGTCTCCGCAACGCGGCTCTCTAGGGCCGGTCACGGGGGGGGTCAGACAGCAGGGCTGCCCCAGAGAGCCGCACGGCACACACAGCGCCCCCTCAGGCCTCCCAACATCGGAGAAGCCTCCAGTGCACGTGTTCCCAGACGACACCATCAACACCGACAATAAGAACAACCGCTACATCAGACCACGAAACACCAGAGGCACTGTCATAAGGACCTGGCCGTGCGAGCAACTGCCGCACCAAAACCGCAACGGCGGAGACATGCCGATCACGATGTGCCACTGGGACAGGTGGCAGAACTGCCCCGATGGGTGCACGTGCGATGTAGGACGTGAAGACATCAGCAGCACGTGAATATTCCAAATGCTTTTCACTACGGTGCCTACACAAGAACGGAGACAGACCAGAACGAGCAGACATTAGCACACGCACAAGACCGGGCTCAACGGAGTCCATAAACGGGGCTAGTGACCCTAGTTCGTGTGTTATCACACCACGCAACCACTCTCCAGTGACCTTATTGTCGCGACCACGCTTCTCAAATCGTTGTTCAAGGTATGCCAACCACATGACAGCCACGACCTTTTCACGGGTAAGATTTGAGTACGTGATTGTGAGAGGGCTTTGTTTGGACGGCTGATCATGCATGCCGAGACGTTTGGACACCCTGGGTGGCCCACGTCGGCGGCGATGCTCAGGCTCAGGTGAGGCCTGTAAGGCAAGTCTGATGTGTGCATATCGTTTCAGTTCTGCCGCAATGGCCGTGATGCGGGAATGAAAGTCCCCGCCCACCCCCGGCCCCCGTTGAGAGTGACCCCGAATCGCGGTGGATTCCACCGCGACCGGGAATCGCTCCGCCCCCATGTGTGTCAGCTTTGCGTACCAGCAAAGTTTAGCTGCCTTGATCATTGAGCTCACAGGCAGGAGGCCCGTGTCGGAAAAAAGAATCTCCTCCCTGCAATCAAACTGGTGCAGACCAAACACCATGCGGATTGCCTTTTTACAGATGGTATCAAGTTTGTCGAGTTCAGTTTTTGGGCCAATCCAGACCTCAGCCCCATACAAAGCAGGAGTATATATGAACGCATAAACAAGGCGGAGCCGGGCGGTCACCGGGAGGTAGTGGCAACGCAGCACTGGCCGCCACGCGCCAAGTGCCTTGTTCATCTTTGCGCGTACATGATGCATATGTTCAGACCAAGAGCCATTTTACTGCAAGAAAACACCCAAGTATTTGTAAGTGTGAACAGTCTCCAACTGCGACCCCCGCAGCTGGAAGACAACTGGTGCGCCGCCCTGCGGCTGATTGAACACCATAGTTTTAGACTTCAACACATTTGGTAAGGAGCGCCATTGAAACAACCATTTATCGATTGTATCAATATGTCCCTGAAGCCCTGCCGGTGTCAAGGACATTGCATTGACATCATCTGCATAAGTGAGTCCGGAAATTTTATCGGTGTCTGGTGAGTCAGGGGGAATGCAGAGTTCTTTTGGACGGGTGTGCAGTGTTTCAAGCAGATCATCAATGAACACATCACACCTGTGACCAGCCTGGTCAACCAGCCTGGCCGACCAGCCTGGCCGAAGCAACAGGCCTGGTCGACTGCTTTGATGCTCAGATCACTGCCATCAGCTATGCACTGTCCTGACAGCCGGCCATGTGCATTGACCTTGGTGTCTGCAAGTTCTACTTGTTTGCAAGCACACAGCGATGCACACAGCTAAGCTTACAGCAAGCAGGAGCACTAGCAGCAAGCAGGAGCACTAGATACACAACGGTACCAGCAACTCCTTGTCTCTGGTGAGATACTGCAGATCGGGTGTGATGTCCGGTGCAATGAGTTATAGGAGATCACCTGCAGTTGCCCATCCAGCAAGCAAGGCTGCAGTTGCCCATGTTGCAGTGATGCCTGGCGCAGCACATGCTGTCACTTACACCGGAAGTAGTGAAACAATTCCTCAACATTATGATCAGGGCGCCTCTATATAACACAGCGACCACAAACGAACTTGTCGGTGCACATGTGAAACATCTGGCTGTCTCAAGAGCCCCCTGCACAGATCATGGGCAAGCCATCGCCTCTTCCACGCGATGATTAGCTAATCAGACACTGTAGTCCAGCCCGAAGAGCCTTGCAGGCAAATCTGGAGGGGTCCACAGACGTGCCCAGTTTCCGAAATATATTCGGCACAACACTCAAATATGCTGATGTTTCACCCGCAATCAGTTTTTTGTCATCACCACACCACGAGACGGCAGCTACATGGCGCCTGCAGCCTGTGTGGCCTCGTCCTTGGCTGTCTGGAATCGCTGCTTAGCCGTGCCCCTCTCGCCATCGCGACCCCCACCAAATGCGATGGACCTTGGTAGTTCGAGATGCTTCCGGTCCGGCGGCGCCGGAATGCAGACCCCGGAAACCTCCTCCAGCCCCTCCCGACATGCCATCCTGTCTGCACCAGGCCCACCTGTAGCCACCGGACACACAACCTCGCCGCGGCCGCCGCACGGGAGGCACCGGCCGCCTCGGCACGCAAGCTCCACCGAGTTGCAGCCGCCGCCGTCACAGCAGTCCGCCAGCTTCCCTCCGCACGGCCGCAGCAGCGGCGGCGGTAACTCGATCACGAGTGGCTTTGGGCCCGGCGCGGGCAGGGGCGGCGGCGGCGGCGGCGGCGGCGGCCCCGCCGCCTCGGAACAAACACCCCCGCCATCCACGACCAAACCCGGGGCGCACTGAAATCTCCCTATATCAGTGCACGCCCCGTAGTCTTCCGCGCCACACGATGCGCAATAATTGTCGCTGCATCCGAGACCGGGGACACACACCGAGCCCCCGCAGCACTCGAAGCCCTCGTAGCCACACCCTCCCACGGCCCGATCGTACGCTTCCGCACAGATCCCGCCCCGCTCCGGTATTATGCATGTCAGCCCCCCCTCGCACGCCTCCCGGCCGCCGTCACAGCACAGCCCGCGCTCCGCTCCGCACGGCAGCTGCGCACACACGCCGTCTGCATCCGGTACTAGTCCGTCGATCGGGCAGAAGGGGCCATAGTCGGTGTCAATCCCGCACGCGATCTGGTCGCGTGCCCCGCACGGACGACACAACATCCTGCTGCACACGAGTTCTGCTTCACAGTCCGTGCGGTCGCAGCACAGCTCGTAATATCCGCCGCACACCCGCTCCACGCACGTGATCCCATCGTCACTGTCCACCTCAAGATTGAAGAAGCAGAAGGGGGAGATGTCAGGGTTGTCGGCGTACTCAGCGAAACAGGCCGTCTGCCCGAGCGTGCCGCAGGGGTAGCACCGGCCCTGGGCACATGCGAGAGCTGCGGAATCGCACGTGCCGCCGTCGCAGCAGAACGCGTACTCGCCGCCGCACGGCACGTCCGGCCCGGGGGGGGGCGGGAGGAACAGCCCACACCGCCCCTCGCTGCCGCCCACTGTCAGCGGCGGGGTGCAGTCATCGACGCCATGGTCTGTGCACGGCGGCTCGTATCTGTCGCCACACGAAACACACGTGCCATCGTCGCACGCAAGCGTCGCGTCGTCACAGACATCGTCATCGCAGCACTCTGCATCCTCGGCGCCGCACGGCGGCGGCGGCGGCGGCGGCGGCGGCGGCGCCTGTATGCAGACGGCGACCTCGGGGTCGGGGTCGCTCGGGATGGCGCCCGGCTGGCACGGGGGGAGCCCCGGGGCGGTACAGACGGATACACTCAAGATGCCGCAGCGGATGCATGCGTCGTTGAAGCCGTAGTCGGGGCAGATGAGGTCCGGGCCGTCGCAGGTGCGCTCCTCTCCGCAGCAGGCCTCGTACACGCCGCCGCAGCCGACGCATGTGCCTTCGTAGCAGATGAGCGCCGGGTCGCCGCACACGTCGCCGTCGCAGCACGCCCCGGCCTCGCCGCCGCACGGTGGTGGCGGCGGCGCCAAGCAGATGGCGATTTCGGGGTCGGGGTCGCTGGGGGTGAGGTTCTGCTGGCACGCGTCGGCCCCGGGGGCGGTGCACACGGGCATACCGGCGATGCCGCAGGGCTTTCAGGTGTCGTCAATGCAGATGCGGAACGGGCCGTCCGATCGGCAGGTGCGGTTCGCACAGCAGGGGTCGTCGAGTCCGCCGCAGGGGATGCAGCTGCCCTGGAAGCACGCGAGCGTCGCGACGTTGCAGACGTCGCCGGGGCAGCACTCGGAGAATTGGCCGGCGCCGCCGCAGGACGCGTCGGTGAGGCTGCGCCCGTGTGGCGCTGGGGAGGGGGTGGCGATCGCGGCAGGCACCATGATGAAGGCGCAGACTGCCATCGCGGTGGCGGAAGCCAGCAGGTCGGCGCGCAGAAGCGGGGTGCCCTTCGCCATCTGCATGCGAAGTTGACTTGAATGGCGGTCGGAGTTGAGCTACGATGATGAACAGTCGACGGCGCAGGCAACGCCGGTGGGGACGACGCGTAGTGGAGTGAATCTATATATACATACACGTGTATGTGCACCGACAGAGCTAGACGAGTTTCTGGTGAGGTCTTGTGACAGGGATGTCATTCCCTATATGTCTTTTTTCAGAGACACCTCCGTTGAGGTGTTCCAAGATCTGCTGCGGCAGCAGCGTCCGTGGGGGGTTGAGGTGTATGCATATAGGCCAGGTTGGGCGTTGCATGCATGCTGCAGGTCGAAGGTGGTCAGGAATCCACAGGCCTGGGATGTTGAAAAAGATCATGTTTGACACGCCTCCGTCTTGCTGCACGGTGGGGGGAGTGGGGGTTGGAGCTTGTGCGTGCTAGTCCCACGTACGGGCTGATCTCGCCATGGTCATTGGTATACATATATGTGTTTGGACAAAGGTGGCGAGGCGGCCAGCACCGCGAAAGCAGCAAGCAGGAAAAAAACCAATGCCATGGGCATGTGTATACAGCCGCGTCAAGAACACACCATTTGTTGAGACGCTTGCCAATGAGTCTGTGTTGCAACGTGCAGGCACTTGCTACTTTGCCGCAAGGCTGTACTTAGTCTAGTGAACTCCTCCGTATATGTAGCAGCTTTGCAATTGATTAACGTTCGGGCTGACATTAGCTATAGATCAGAGCTTCTGCCGTTGTTTCATGTCTCATTGTTACTGTGGACCTCGCTCATGGGATGTCAAGCTGTTGAAGTGCCTGGACTAGTACTTGGAGGACTGGAGTGTTGGGATGCAGTTTCAGTAAACAAACAATTTGGCACGAAGGACACCTGGTGGGATATCTCATGGGCCGCTGCATCATCTGTCTGTGAAGCTCAGCATGTTTTGCTTCTTCTGGCATTGAAGAAGCAAAACTTGTGGACTTCTTGCAGCCCAGTCGCCATGCCGCGACACACAGCAAGAGCTTTGGCCTTGTAACACAGTGAGAGCAGATCGCAGTGATGCAGGCGGGGTTGTGTTCAGAATGGCACGGCCACCTGGCACTGACTGATCTGCGAATGATAGCCAAGGAGCCAAGGCACTGTGCTGATTGGTTCCACTCCCGGACGATCTCCGGATGTAGTCAAGGCTTGCCTGGTAGCCGGAAGGTGCGATCGCTTCAGCCGTACGAGGTGCGAAGCAAGCTAGTGAATGCGCAGACGGTTGTAGTGTTGTGGCGCAGGTGCAGCTACCGCAACAGGTGCAGCTCCCGCAACACTTGTGCAACTGTCAATAAAGTGAAGGGACAAAATCATCGCCCTGAAACAAACGGAAAAGACATTGCGAGAGGCAGCTCACTGATGTTTCGAAGTACTGTGTCGCCACTTCAGGATATCGATGTGGGCTGGCTTGCGCGAGGGCTGATTCCCTGGGGACGGGATATTGGCATCAAACCATAAAACAACTTGACTGTGTTATAGTTGACATGGCCATCCTTGAATTGACGTTGGCATATGCTTCTCGACAGTCAGCGATTGGCCTTCCTCGGGCAGTACAGGCCGGAAGAGTAGCGCCGTGTGATCTTCCGAGTTGTATCAGACCAGGTATTTCCCCGAGCATGTATAGTCTTGACTAGGGCAGCTGCTGGACTGGTAGAGAGCACTAGGCGAAGCCCGTTCTTGTCGGGGCCAGGCAAGGGCGCGTTTCATTACCGCTCCGGAAGACCGTGGCAGTACTTCATCGACATACTCACCCGGTTCGACGAGCATCGTCATGTTGTCTGCGCTGTGTCGAGAGGGGCTCGCGTGGTGTTTTGTCTTACGAGTATCAGGCACCGCCTGCCGCGGGCAGCTGCACAGCACGGGCATTACGGGCTGACCTGGGAAGGCGCTATTCCCCACACAGACGACCGCAAGCACGACCATAGCTTCACAACGTTGTGTGTGGATCTCCAACACATATTGCATAGCCTGCCAGCTGTGCATTTGCTGTAGCCAAGCTCCTTCCGGTGACAGTACAGGGGAGTCTAGCATCTTCGGGCTCTGTGTCGCGACGCAAATGCATTATTCTGGCCAGGCCCAGGCCTTGACATGACAGCACTACGAGCATTCACAGTGTGCATGGGGCCTGTCTTTGAGCCAGTCGGTGAACATGTCTGTGGCACAAAGCCTGCAGGAACTCATCTGACCACTGACAACTGCTGCTTAGACATGACTCTAGTGTATGTTCTGCACAGATTGATTCGGCTGCAACCTGGATGTTCCAGACCATGGCACCAGCCCAGCAGTGGCGGCCAGAGACACAGCCTTCCAAGTAGCAGGTTGTACAAGGACACAACCCGAGAGGCAGGTAACACCACACAGCATCATCAATCTGTTTTCTTCTTTCGCGGTGCTGCCCGCCTTGCTGCCTTTGTCCTTGTAACACAGCATCATCAACCCAAAATAGAGTCAGCTGATTTCCAGACATGAACTATGTACACTGGTGCAGGACAGGAGCGAAGACATTCCAACCTTTCCTCACACGTCGTACCCAATGCACCTGGCAAGTAATCTCCACAAAAGCCAAGCCAACAAGTGGGCTTGCAGCACCAGCTAGCCCACTCCAACGCCAGCCGCAAACAGCAAACAGCAATCCCGGCCAGTGCGCTGCCGAAGCGGCACAGGGCACCGCCGCCGCACTGAAACCGGACATTACCTCACACGTACAGCATACCTAAATAATCCGCACTGCTCTCGGCTGACCCCACTGCATCATGACTGCGCCTTGCGGGGCTCGCCTTCATGTGCCCCCCCATATGAGGCGCCCCCATGTAGTTACAAAGGACAGAGGCCGGGCATCGAGCCATTGCCAGAAATACACAAGCAAATCCACTCATGCAGTCGTGGTAGTGTGCCGGGTACGAGCACGTTACACAGCCCGGCCGGTGATGCCAGCCAAAGACTGAAGCCCCGCACGGAGCACAAGAGCATTCCCCTTGCACAACGCCACGCTCAACCGGCGCAGAGCATTCATCATAAACAAAGCACGGTTCACCTTACCACACGCCCCCATGTATGTAGCTACAAAGGACAGAGGCCGGGCAGCGAGCCGCATGATTACATAGCCGTATCCATTGACAACTCCGAAATCCATGGACAACTCCGAAATCCGGGACATGTGGCGATCCCCCCGTCCATGGTGTCCCCACCTTCCTGGTGCCCATGCCCCCACGCACAGGCTGACATCAAGTGCAGCGGTAGCCGAGCACGGAAAGATACAGTGCCCACAGTCAGAGTGCCCCTGCCATTGATGGGGTGGCAGCCCAGGCAAAGCTAATGACAACACTCCCTAACATGATATGTCAAACAACGCTGCCATTCAGCACTCAACAAAATGACAATTCGCCCTACTGCAGTACGACCCCAACTGGCCCCTGCGATGCAGCATGTACGTCTCACATGCAGTCTTTGCAGCATTTTCCTTTGCTTCCGGCACCTGCCGCCTAGCACAGCCTCCCCCCCCCCCCAGCCCCCCCCCCACCCCCTCGAGGATGCTTCCGATCCGTCTGGCAACCGATCTGGCAACCGTCGCAGCTGGCTGCAAACTTTGTGAAGTCCCCGCCGTACGGCACGTCCAGCCCCGGTGCCGGTCGACCAAACCCCATCTGACACATCCCCAGGTCACCTATGATAAACAGCCGAGTGCATACCTACACGGCGGGCTCCATGCATAGCGGCTCGCCATGATAATGATCCCCGCACGTGACACACGTGCCGTCAACACACATGAGAACCGTGTCCAAGCAAATGTCTCCGTCACAGCACATCACATCATTACCGCCGCATGGTGGCGGCGGAGTCGGAGGCAGGCAGTAGTTGAACTCCCCGGCGGCGCCCCTCCGCACGAGGCCCCGGGCGCAGGCGGGGACGGCCGGGTCGGTGCAGGCGGGGACGCGGAGGGTGCCGCAGGGGACGCGGAGGGTGCCGCAGGGGACGCGGAGGGTGCCGCAGGGGACGCGTGTGACAGTTGGGACAGGACGGCAGGTCAGGTCGGGGCGGAGGCAGACGAAGCTGGGGCAGCAGGGCGCGAACTCGGCGGCGCCGCGCAGTCCGTGGGGGCGTCGGTGAGGCTGCGGCTGTGTGGAGGCGGGCCGGGGGTGGCAGTGGCTGCTGGCAGCAGGGTGCAGGCTGCGACGGTGAGTGCCGTGAGAGGAGCGCACATCTGCAATTCAGCATCAGGTCGTCAGGCCCGGCCGCAAATTACAATTTGTTACAAATTGTTTAGGTCTGCTTTCTGGATGACAGCCCGGAAATTGCTGTATGGTGACCGAACGTTGCATTGCAAGATGCGGATTATGGAGCAAGATACGTATCTGTACACGGACCATTCTAGCTGGTATATGGCAATCTTCACTACACTGCAACTGCCACCAGCAACACTGACTCGAACGTGAGGCAGGGTGGCGACAGTGATTTGTGTTCTGTGTGCATGAGAAGCGATGGAATGTGTGCGCGTGATGACAGTAGAGCATGGCTGCGCTGGGCGTCGCTTAGCCAGGGCAGAGGTACACACAGCATGTAGTGCACAGCAGGTATGTTACAAGGACAATGACAGCAGGTATGTCAACCAGGGGTCGCTCTGTCAATGTAAGACTGGGGAACGAGGGCGGGGGAAGTTTATCTGGCAGTGAGTCCTTTGCACCCCCGTCGGCTTGCGCCAAACTTCGAATGCAATGTAAGACAAATCACCATCCCACCGCACTGGAATCTACAGGGCTTCCAAAACCTGTGGCAAGTGCAGCATGTGTTCCTTGTGAATGCATGCCCCTCATCTACGGAGTATGCTGTGCAGGCAAGAGCTGCCACCAGAAAAGTCTGTGCGCAGGCAGCAGAAAGATTCAGCGATGGTCGATGTTGATGCTCAGCAGCACTAGTGTGTCGCCTGTCTCGTATTGTCGCTGTCACCGCCGCCTTTACTCCTGGGATGGTCACCAAAGAGCGAATACTTGGAGCAGTGACCAGCTGCTGCTGCTGCTTCAATGTCACGCTGCAATAAAAAATCCAGCAGACAAGCACTACAAGCAAGCTGCATTACAGCAGCCGGCGAATCTCTTCGGGGAAGATACCAGCGCAGCGGCACAAGGCTCTGTCTGTCTTGTGCAGCAAGCAGTTGAGCATGCATGCTGCAGCTCACCAAAAAAGAACAACACAGCACACTGCTTCTGGCTGAATTCAGAGCAACTGCACTACCACAGCAATGGTGCCATGTATGCTGTGCAGCAACAAACTGCTTTGCTCGCGCGCGATTAATGTGTGCGTGACGTGCTATAAAGCTAATTACAGGTGCTGTTACAGCGACATTGATATTGTAACTCCAGGTATTCCGCTTTTGTATCTTCGTGCGCGAGGGCGCGAGTCAGGTAGGTTCCTTGCCGTTCCTGGAGTTCTTCGATCGCGTGCCGGGATCCAGGTGTTTCAGGTGCACGACGACGGTAAGACGACGTTACAATACGTAGATCTAGCGCTCACACTCGATCCATCCCCTCCATCTGCCAGGCAAGCTTGATCGTGCGCAGGCGGTTGCAGTCTCGTGGCGCAGGTACCTGCACCGGTGCAGCTCCAGGAAACACGCTCATGAGTCAATTTGTAAGAAGCACCGGGGCCGAAAGGACAAGGCTTCCCGGCTTGAATTTGTAAGACCTGCTGACACCGAGGAATCCTTGCTGTGGCTACTGTTACGTCCTTGGCACGGCCCGGGCTGGCCTGCGCGAGCACGGCTTCTCGGGGGCGCACGTTTACAGCGTCCAGACGTCGATCGTCCGGTAGCTCCAGAAATATTTTAACCTTCCAATGTAGACTGCCATGTCTCTGTCTATCTTTTCCATTAAGTGGTAGTGCTCAGCAAAGCGGTTGTCAGAGAGCGCAGGCCTGATGTGAGTACTGCCGGCCCGAAGAGCAGCGTTTGCGACGAAATGCAGTGCAACTGACCTCCAATAGTATTCCATCTAGCTTGGATGCTAGAAGCCCAGATCCGGTGCACTGAGCTATGTGTTGTCTTCGCCCAGCAGCTTCTTGAAGTCATACAGTGTGTTGGACGACCATCGCAGTACTCCGTCCTGCATGCAACAGGTACAATCCGAGATCATTTCCAAACTCACTGTGTAGTACCGCTGGCGGGACCGTGCCCAGGGTCGTCTTGCTAGTGCCAGGAATGCCAGGCCAGCCCCAAAGACGACAACAAAATGGGCAGGCTTGGGAAGGTACGCGTCCCATCGCATTCATATGCAGGCGATTGCAGTCAAGTCCATGTTGACGTAGTAATGTGTTATGGTAAATGTTGTTGATGCTCAACACCGGAACGAGTTTCTGCAGCTTGGGACACTGCATGGCAGAGCTCCACCAGATGTGACAATGCTTTGCAACCACAGAACATCAATACGAGGATCCGCATAATGCATTAACTGAATCGTATGAACTGAACTCATGCACTCAACATCACCACCGGGCAATAGACCCCGTCTGTTTCCTGTTTCCGGAACACAATTGTCCAACTGTGGAGTGGATGGCATGCTGTGGACTCTATTTCACACCACACTGTGCTCTTTGATCATCGAAAATGCGCTCAGAGCATGCAACCAGCCTAGCTATGTTGCTCAGGCAGTTTGCATGCGCGGTGAGGACAAAGGTGGTGAGGACAGTGTGTTAGGGGAGGCGACCCCGTTGTTTTACCCAGGAACGGGGAGGCGACCGCCCGCGAAAGAAGCAAGCAGACCAAGTACACCCCCAGACAGTGGTGCAGTGCAGGGCAGGAGGTTTCAGGCATGTGGACTGCTGGTGGGAGATTATTTTGCATGGAGTAGCTCCAGCTGGAGCCCTCAGTATCACACATTCAGTGCACCTCAGCTGCAGTGGCCAGACACAGCACAGGATACACAACAGTAGCAGCCTGTGTGGCAGCTGTGCTGGTGGCTGTCCTGGTGATAAGTATTTGTGCAGTGGACACAAGGACAGTACCTGTGAGCCCTGCTCACCTGACTGGCTGCCTGGTAGCTGGCTGTCTGGTGCTGGCATCACAAATATTGATTACCCTGCCAGCCATCACATGCTTCAGTGAATTTCCGTGGGTGCATGGCATTTAAGCAGTTGCAATTTAAATGCGTGCGTAAGATTCAACACTGGTCCAGGTGCATCCGTCGCCATACAGCTGCATCAGCAATCCGCCCCGCCACTCAGGCGGTAAAAAGTACATCACCACTGGGCGCACGCAGGATAGTTGTAATGATTAGCATATATAGTAATATAATATATAATACATACTGATATAATAATATAATATTGCTTCAAGTGGCTGTAGAATCGATCGATTCAGGCTTGTCGGAACGGCCCCGCCCACGTCGGTGGTGGTGTCCTGGCCAAGCCTTCAGTAAAAAAAATTGCCAGGTGCTTGCAGTATACACCAACCCATGCCGTATGAAATTGCCAGTACTTGCCGAAAGCGCTCCCATACTTCAAGTGGCAAAGTGACAATTTGTCCGCTTTCAAAAACACCCCCAAAACCACAAACCCGGACAGCATCAGCAGGCTACGTATCACGTTGAAGCCTCTCCCTTGGGTTTTTGGAATCCTTTCGCTGCGGCGCCTTTCCCACCACGAGAGCCGCCTCCGAAAGAGATGAAGGATGGCCGTGCTGGATGCTTCCGCGCCGACGGCACCGGGATGCATACCCCAGATATCTCCTGCAGCCCCATCTTACATGGCGCCCCGCCCTCACTGGAACCACCTGTAGCCACCGGACACGCAAACTGCCCCCGGCCCCCGCACGGCAGGCACCGATCAGCACGGCACGCGAGATCTGTCGAGTTGCAGCCGCCGCCGTCGCAGCACTCAGCGAGCCTCCCCCCGCATGGCCCTAGCAGTGGCGGGAACGGCTTCGGGAACGGCTTCGGGCCCGGCGGCCCAGGGGGCGGCGGCGGCGGTGGCAGTGGCCCTGCTGCTTCGACACAAACACCCTCACCGTTGACGAACAGCCCAGGGGCGCACTGGAAGAAACCCACATCTGTGCACGCCTGGTAGCCATCTGCTCCACAGGACGTACACGAATTGTCATTGCATCCGAGCCCGGGCTCACATACGGACGCGCCGCAGCACGGAGCATACTCATACCCGCATGCGCGGCTATACTCGTCCGCGCATATGCCACCACTCTCTGGTATAAAGCACGTCAGGTCCCCCTCACACGCCTCCCCGCCTTCTTCGCAGCACGGCCCGCGGTCCGCACCGCACGGCAGCTGCACACAAACGCCGTCCTCATCCGGTGCAAGCCCGTCATCTGCACAGAACGGCTCGTTCACACCGGGGGGGTCCGGCGGGTACTCGGTATCGGCACCATAGTCGCACGCGGCCTGCCCGAGCGTCCCGCACGGCCGGCACAGCCGCTCGTTGCACACGAGGTCGCCATCACAGGCCGTGCGGTCACAGCACAGCTCGACCACGCCGCCGCATGCCGGCTCCGTGCAGCGCAGGCCATCATCGTAGTCGGGCTGCAGGTAGAAGAAACAGCTGGCGTAGATGTTGGGGTCCTCGACGTAGTCCGCGCCGCACGCGACCTGACCGAGCGTGCCGCAGGGGTAGCACCGCCCCTCGACGCACGCGAGATCCGCGGAATCGCATGCGCTGCCGTCGCAGCAGAACGCAAACAGGCCGCCGCACGGCACGTCCGGGCCCGGCGGCGGCCGCCCTAAACTCTGTTGGCACTGCCCCAGGTCTCCGATAGTCAGCGGCCGATTACACTCCTCGACTCCCGGGTCCGTGCACGGTGGATCGTACCGGTCGCCGCAGCCAACACACCTGCCGTCGACGCACGTGAGCGTCGGGTGGTCACACGCGTCGCCGTCGCAGCACTCCGCGTAATCACCGCCGCACGGCGGCGGTGCCGGCGGCGGCCTCGGCGGCGGCAGGCAGATGTCGACCTCGGCGTTGCCCTCGCTGGGGAGGAGGTCTGGCGCGCAGGCGGGGACGGTCGGGTCGGTGCAGACCGGAACGCCGAAGGTGCCGCAGAAGACGCAGGTGTCGGTGGGGATGGCGCGGCAGGTGAGGTCGGGGCGGAGGCAGTCGCGGCCGGGGCAACAGGGTGCGGACTCCGCGCCGCCACAGTCCGCCGCGGCGTCGGTGAGGCTGCGGCTGTGCGGGATTAGGGGGAGGGTGCCCGTTGCTGCTGGCAGCAGGCCGCAGGTCGCCGCTATGATTGTGATTGCCACGAGGTTTGCACTCACCTGCACTCAAAGAGGGGCATCATGCAGCCGAGTGTGTGCTGTTGTCACACGAGAAGTGTATGGTGGAGCACGAAGAAACGGTACAGAGCGCTTCAACAAACAGCCCCGATTTGAAGGAGAAAGAGGGTGAAGACAGTGTTGTGTTTTCTGTCGGGCTACACTTGGTGTGCATGGCGGTGGAGGACTATGCCCGCATCGGGTACCGGTCGGTCAGGGCTGGGGCACATACAGCAGGCAGCAGATAGCAGCTACGTGATCACTGTGAGCTTCTGTTGTGAGACTGGGGGCGAGGGCAGATGTGTCTGTTTCCACCTGATGAAGGAAGCCCTTTGCTCGCACATTGGCTTGTGCAGGGAGCGAAGATGCTGTGTGGAATACAACAACTTCAGACTTTCTGACCCGTACACTGGGTGGGTGTTGACGATGCCGTAAATGTCGGTGTATATGCAGCATGTTTTCCTTGGCAGAGTACAGTCTTCTTGTATGGAGTGTGTAGCCCGACCGAGTTCTGTGTGAGGGCAGCAGAAGGCTTCGGTGACGGTCAATGCTGAGCAGCATCAGAGTGGTGTCTGCCAACTTTTGTCACTGTCACGGCCACCATCACTCCTGGGACTGTTCAGTCACGTAAGTGCGACAGTTGTTTCACTTGGAGCAGTGACCAGGCGGCTACTCGTATTAACCAGCTGCTGCTGATGCCGCTAGGTCACACTGAAACATCACAATCTGTTTTGAGAATTAGATGAACGCTGCATCATCGCAGCTGTCGAATTCATTCGGGCATGTGGCAGCAAAGCTGCCGAGGGCTCAGTCTCTCTCCCCGCCTCGCGGAGCAATCAGTTGAACATGCATACGTCAATTCGACACAAAACGGCAACGGCACACGATGCTGCAGGCTGAATCCCACTGGCATTTGAGCAACTGTTCCACATTGGCAATGCCATGGGCGCTGAGCAGCAGTAAAGCACTAGCAGCAACAAGCTGGTTGGCTCGGGTGCGGTTGAAAGAAGCCGAAGCTAACGCATGTGCTGAACTACATATTCTGATACAGTGGCATAGTAATTTCACTTCTTATGCTTTGAAAACATCGAGCGCGGGGGCGTGGGACTCCCTGCCGTGCCAGTAACATCTTCGATTAGTTGCGAAATACATATACACAATGGTGGTTAGAAGTCGATGGCAGCTTGTAGATGTCGCGCTCGCGTTCGCGCCAAAACGTCCATCTGCGAAGCAAGCTAGAACGTGCGCAGACGTTTGCTGTCCCGTGGCGTAGGTGCGACTCGGGCAAACACGCTTACGAGTCGAATGATCATATGCACCGGGCAATACAGGACAATGCTTCTCAAAATGAAGTATGAGGTACAAAGATGAGCCTGACGGTATCTTACCATGAGTCCTGTTCTGTGCCGTACAGGGCTCGGGCTGGCCTGTGCGAGCAGTGTTTCTTGGGCGGACGATCACAGCGTGCAGACGTCCGTCATCTGGTAGCCAATGAATCTATTTCTTGATAACTGGACCGGTAGTCCCTGTACACTGCGTCTATTGAGTAGCAGTTCTCAACGAAGCGCCTGTCGGAGGGCAGGCCTGCTGCGAGGGATGCAGGCCCGAAGAGCAACGATCTGCGAGCGTATGCACTACAATAGACATACGGTGGTACTGTAATCAAGGTGGCTGTCAAGCGGTCGGGTGCACTCGGCTATGTTTTATCTTCGCCCAGCCGCTTTCGCGACGCTATACAACCTGTGGTTGACCATCACAGCGCTTCGTCCTGCATGCAAACGCTGCAATGAGAAGCGGCTAGGAAACTTCAGTATGTGGTACCGCGGGCGGGGCCATGCGGAGACTGGTCTTACGAGTGCCAGGCAGCTGGCAGCTCCACGGCGTCAGCGTCATGCGCAGACTTGGAAAGGGGCGGCACGAGTTCTACTGCCTACAGACATAGGTAGACTTCCATTGCAGCGAAGATCGTGCCAGTGGATGTTCCTGTGGGGGATGGTAGCTATAGAAGCTGTGTCTCTGATACCATGCATCATGATCACACTGTGATCATCACAGTGGATGCTCTCAATGGGGCCGGTGGTGTAGGACAGTTTGCATGCACATTGATGCAGTGAACGGCAGAAGCTTGCTGATACGTGGCCTCCTGGTGGGAGAGTCTGTTGCATGTAGAATACTACAGTATACATGGAGATGGAGCCTGATTGAGAGGAGCGTGGCTACACAGGGACCGTTGCTCCAGTTCCAGCCAGCCTGCCACAACGCAGCATTCACATGAGTACCAGCCTCTCGGCAGCTGTGTCACTGCCGCAGAAATCATTCCGCAGTGGACGCATAAGCTAGTACTCAAGCTGCCTGTGGCATGTAGGCACCTGGCTGGCTGGCGGTCTCCACAGCTGGCATCACTACTTGTAGGCATGTGTGCATATTCCAGCCGCTGTGCATAGTACATGAAGGCTTCAGTGAAATTCATGTCCGTAGGACTCCACATCTCATGACTGGCACAGACTGGTGTATCCTGGCATGTCTTGCCCTCCTCTTCTGGAAGTGTGTTCCCCCTCACTCCGTGAGCTGCTGATGACCGAGCCCAATGCGATGTCTGATGGTGGATCACAGTGATGTAATGTCTGATGGTGGATCACAGTGATGTAATGTCTGACTTTCGATCACACTCTCTCGACCCCCATCGACCCCCATTGCCACCATTGCCCCCATCACCCGCCCGTGAAGCTCTCGACATGTTGAACAGAAAGGCTACAACGGGGTGTCTCATCATGCATCTGCGTAACAACATCACAGACATGATCACCGCGTGCCGCGGTTGTGGCCAGGCCATGGCCTTTCATGCACTTTCAACACGAAGCGGCGGCTTCAGCACACTCATGCATGTAGTTGCAAAGGACAGAGGCCGGGTATGGAGCCGTGTCTCGAAATCACTCGTGCATCCACTCACTCATTAACCATTTCCGTGCACGCCCACTATGGGCAACTGCACCGCATATGACAAACTACATAAGCGTCTTCACGATCAGAGACAACGCAGGCATCCAGGTTCACAAGCCCCTGCATGTGTGCACGTATGCAGGCTTACATAGCAGCATTCATAGGGACATTTACAAATCCATCAGGGAATGTATTCAGTCATCAACAGGTGTTCACGCTACATGCCGTCACAGACTCTGACTTGTGACATAGAATGCAACAAGATGGAGGAACAACACCAGCTAGTATTAAACCGGCCGGTAAGGTGCCACACCATGGGGTTCGCTGTGCCGCAACTACAGGTGGCACTCCGAGTCGTAAGCAGAGCAGGCCCGCGAGCACGGTTATGATGTCCAGGACCGATTGGTGAAGAGCACTAGTCAACATAGTTTCACCAGATGAAAAACTAGGTTGGAGCGGGGCCCAAGCCTTACAACGGGCATACACTCACACTCTACACAGGTTGATCACATGCGTGCGTCGTACGATTCAGCGAGCATGAGCACATTATATATTTCACATTTACAATAATCACAGTGTCCGTATCAAAGAAAATCGCCCGCCCCGATGAGCCCACTGACCGAAGGCCCGCACACAGCACTCGGGACGTCGGACTGTGACAAAATAACTACTATCCGATTATACCATCATAACAACTATACCAATTCCATATATCTCGGACGCAGCTGGCGCCAAGGGGCGGCAGTAACGACACTCCATCCTGGCCTAGAACGGAGTGACGCAGGTGCTACCAGTGCTGGCTCCTTCGCATACATCCGTAAACAAGCAACTAGGGTTCGCAGTCTCTGAATCGCAGTTGCTAGTGCCGAAGCAGGTGCCAATTGCAAAGAAATCAGTGACAATGATGCAGCACGGCAGCCCGGGCTCTCCACAGTCCGAGAACGCAGCGACTGTAGGGTCTTCCCGCCGGGGGGCATTGGCAAGAATGTCGCTGATAGGGGAGGGAACTTGTCCGGGTGGTGTAGTGGTATCCCTCGGCGGGAGTGGTGGAGACGGTGGTGTTGGGGGCGGAGGTGGAGGTGGGGGTGTGTCGCCAGGAGGAGGTGGAGGTGGGGGTGTGTCGCCAGGAGGAGGTGGAGGTGGGGGTGCGTCGCCAGGAGGAGGTGGAGGTGGGGGTACATCGCCAGGAGGTGCCGGTGGTGGGGGTGTGTCGCCGGGAGGGGCCGGTGGTGGGGGGATGTCGCCAGGTGGTGGGGGAGTGTCGCCGGGAGGGGCGGGAGGGACTGGTGGTGGTGGAGTGTCGCCAGGAGGGGCCGGTGGTGGGGGTGTGTCGCCGGGAGGGGCCGGTGGTGGGGGTGTGTCGCCGGGAGGGGCCGGTGGTGGGGGGATGTCGCCGGGAGGGGCGGGAGGGACTGGTGGTGGTGGAGTGTCGCCGGGAGGGGCCGGTGGTGGGGGTGTGTCGCCGGGAGGGGCCGGTGGTGGGGGTGTGTCGCCGGGAGGGGCCGGTGGTGGGGGTGTGTCGCCGGGTGGTGGGGGAGTGTCGCCGGGAGGGGCGGGAGGGACTGGTGGTGGTGGAGTGTCGCCGGGAGGGGCCGGTGGTGGGGGTGTGTCGCCGGGAGAGGCCGGTGGTGGGGGTGTGTCGCCGGGAGGGGCCGGTGGTGGGGGTGTGTCGCCGGCAGGGGCCGGTGGTGGGGGAGTGTCGCCGGGAGGGGCCGGTGGTACCGGTGGGGGGATGTCGCCAGGTGGTGGGGGGGTGTCGCCGGGAGGGGCGGGAGGGACTGGTGGCGGGGGAGTGTCGCCGGCAGGGGCCGGTGGTGGGGGAGTGTCGCCGGGAGGGGCGGGAGGGGCCGGTGGTGGGGGAGTGTCGCCAGGAGGTGGGGGAGTGTCGCCGGGAGGGGCCGGCGGTGGGGGGATGTCGCCAGGTGGTGGGGGAGTGTCGCCGGGAGGGGCGGGAGGGGCTGGTGGTGGGGGTGTGTCGCCAGGAGGGGCCGGTGGTGGGGGTGTGTCGCCAGCCGGGACCGGTGGTGGGGGGGTGTCGCCAGCAGGGACCGGTGGTGGGGGAGTGTCACCAGGAGGGACCGGTGGTGGGGGGGTGTCGCCAGCAGGGACCGGTGGTGGGGGAGTGTCGCCAGGAGGGACTGGAGGTGGGGGTGTGTCGCCAGCAGGGGCTGGTGGTGGGGGTGGTGGATCGCCCTCAGCTGATGCAAGCGCTTGCACACATTGTTGGTTTGCTTCACAGACAGTGCCTTCGAAGCAGACAGGCGACGATTGGAGTGCCAGCGTGCAGCACGGAGCTCCTGGAAGGCTGCAGGGCCTTGGGTTGGAGGAGTTGAAGCAGATGGCGGAGGTGACGCCGTTGACCTGCTCGACTGCAAGGGTGAAGTCTTCGTCGCAGGAACCTGTCTCAGAAGCTGCAGCACACAGCAGGCCTTGTCAGAGGCCCAGTTGCTGCACCAGCACATGCGCTGTGGGTGAAATGCAGCACATTGTTCATCATTTCTCTATGACAGCGAGACATCCAGGGGGATTAAGCACCTAGCACCGTTCGGCGTCAGTGCTGGAAAGTTGAATCAAGCAGGTAGCTCTGCTGAGCTTGGCGGCTGTGCCAAGCATGGATCATCATGATGATCAGAATTCGTTCGTGTTCAGTTGCCTGGAATCCTTGTCACTGAAAACGTCATTTTCAAACAATCAAAACGAAGAGTCCTCGAGTGATCCATGGCCACCAACACCCATGTAGAATGCACAACGGTTTCATTCCCGACACTTTGACTGCGAATTGCGATACCGCAGCATGTACCTGTGGACGTAACATTACAACACCACCGCCGCAGAAGTAGCACTCAGATTGCAGGCTTCCCAGTAAACCTGTAGAGTGACGGTTGTGGCAGGGAGTCGCACCGCAGGGCGTTTCGCCGTCGCCGCCGCAAGAGACGCACGTGGGGCCCGCATCTACAGTACTGGCCGTGTTGCAGAGGAGCCTCAGGCCGGCATCGCATGAGAAGCTGTCGCCCTGGGTGCAGCATGGCTCCCCGAGGCCTCCACAGTTGCCCGCGTCCAGAAGGCTGCGGCCGGAGGCGGAGACCACCCCGGGGAGAGCCAGCAGGCACAGCGTCGCAAGCGCCACCTGTATGCATGTGGGCCTGAAGGTGCTGATGCTATCTGCGGGGTCGTGCCTGATCCGCATTCAAGCTTCCTGGTTGCCGAAGACAGGCCATGCCCTCGATACAATCCCGGAGGCACGCATTTTAACCGATCACGTTGGCCCGTCGCTGTGGCCGGCAAAGCCGTGCGTGCGGTTGTGTGTTCCAAGGACAAAGCCGGAGGGGCAGGTGGCACCGCCAGGACAACGAGGGAGCACACGAACAACGCAAAGCACACGCATCAGGAGAGCACCACCCTCCTCGAATCCGCACGAAATCAGTGTGGGGTGCGGTTGTGTATGTGTCACAAGGATGGATGCGGGAAGGCGGGCAGCACCGCGAAAGCAGCAAGCCACTTGCGGCATCGCAAGAACAACCACACCCACGCCACAGCCATGACCAGCACACAGAGACCCCACAGCGCCCCGGATAACCAACACAAGCACACAGACCGTCACACTGTGTGTTGTTCCGGCGCCTGGGGCTGGTCTGATCGGGGCATTGGGGCGGGGGTCCTGGGGGCCCCCGGCGGCTTCCGTGTGGGGCCGGCGCCGGCCAGGCCGCTGCATGGGGCTGCTGCAGCCGCGCGGGCGGCGGGGTCGTGTAGCGTGTTGGCGTCACGGTGTGGGTGTGTGTGTTGGGGGTTGTGTCTGGGACGCGTGCGGGTGCGTGGGTGCGTGGGTCGGGTGTCAGTGTGTGGTTCGTGTGGTAGTGTGTGGGAGCGTGGGGGTGTGTGGGTGCTTGTTGTGCCTTGGCGTTGGCTGTGGCTCTCCTGCTGCGCGCGCATTGCGTTTCTTGTGCTCTCCCTTTTGGTCCTGGCGGTGCTACCGGCCCCTCCTGCTTTTTCCTTTGTAACACAGATCGTCACACACACCTCCACAGACACACCTGAACCACACCGTGACCCTAGACCCCACACCCCCAACTAACACACCAACACGCGCCCACACACCCACAAAACACGTACCAATTCCAGCCCACAAACATGGGTCCACGAGGCAGCAGCGTCATGGTTGCAAGTCGCAAGTGTGCGAAGAGCTCCGAGTCTGTACGCTGATCATTGCCACGTGTGCAGTAGTAGTCACATACTGGGACTGCTGATTACTAAAGGGCGGTAGTACAGAGGAGCGAGTTGGTGTTGACACATGTGTTCCAGTATAACAAGGACGGCATCACAGAGGCCGGATGCATTGCTGAGTGGCGGAACGTACGCGCTGCCGCAGTGCTGCAACAGTGTGGAAGTATGTGGCTATGGTCACATTGTCCAGTAGGATACGGCGCAGTAAGTTCAGATTTTCTTTACTTTACATTCTCGATCCTGCCGGGCGTGTGTTCACATGTGCATGTGTGTCACCAGCACACAAACTTCGGCCCGTGCATGATGGCGGATGACTGCACTGCTGTGTTGCTGTGCCGCACTGGGGACGCCCTGACTCGGGCGCAGGGGTTGGAAGTGGGGGCGGGGGGGGGGGGGGGAGTTCATCGTGTGTGTTACAAGGACAAAGCAAGCACGGACAAAGCAAGCACGGCAGGTGGCAGGTGGCAGGTAGCACTGCACACCGCAACAAGCCACACGTAGCACACACCAACACACCCACACAACGCCAGCACCTGCGCCAGCACCTGCGCCAGCCACAGCCACGCACACGCCCACACACATCCTTGGGACCGTGCTGGCTTGGGACCGTGCGTGTGTGTTACAAGGGACCGTGCGTGTGTGTGTGTGTGTGTGTGTGTGTGTTTGTGCACACATGTGTGCGTTGCTGCAGTGTGAACGTTATTTCGTAATAGACACTGTTGACGGTTTGTCTTGTCCCGCTCGCTCTGCCGGACTGTTTCACGGTGCGACATCTCATGGTGCATAGGCGCCGCCGCCACAGGATACGGCGCGGCTGCATGTAATTCTATAGGGAAATGAAGTTCGTGAGCAGGCATGTGCACAAGGACGCGATCGATGGTTGCGCACCGCCTCGGCCATCACCTGCTTCGATCGCGAGTTGGCCATCCTTCGAAGACTGTATGTCACAGCGCCGCGTACGTCAAGGAGCCGGCAAATGATACAGGTGACGGAACAGGCCTAAGCGAGCGGACAAGACACAAAGATCTCTTTCGGGTGGCACTTTCACGCGATCGAGCACCGCCGCTGGCAGCCTCGCAGCGCTCACGATCGCAGCTGGGGATATGAAGCGATGAAGAGGGCTCAGTGGGCTTCTGCAGGTGGGGGCCTTGAGCAGATAGCCAATGCTCGCAGCATGTGCGCCACCAGTGCGCTTGCTGCCTCAATATATGTGTTGCCGTTCACGGTGAACATGCCACAGTGTACGATCTCCGTGATCTCTCACGCCACAAGGCCATGCATGCATGCATGGTCGCTGCAGGGGCTACACCATTAAACACATCGACATTTGCGGGGCCTCAGGTTGAACCGCTGCCGAGCGAGGGCGCGTGTGGGTCTGCATGTGGGCTGCAAGGACACAGACAGAGCTAGATTTGCTGGTAGCACCACCTGGAAAACGCACGAGCATATTACACAAGATTTCGCGGGAGGAGACAAATATTTGTGGTATATACCACAACAGAATCTCATCCGAATCAACAGTAACACAGACGATGTGAGAAGCGTTTCTCTGAAGGAACGTGGGCATGGAGGTGGGGCCGGCTGCGGCAGGGTGAGTGTGTTGGGGTTTGGGGGCTAAGCCCCCCCCCCCCCCCCCCCCCCCCCCCCCCCCCCCCCCCCCCCTGGCCCAGCGACTTTACTTTTGCGGAAGGCCGGCGCCAGCCGGACTGCAATCTTGGCCCGCCGCGGCCGCGCAGGCGACGGGGTCGTTTTGCGTGAGCTCAAGGGCCTCGAGGGCCTGGGCAGTGGGTGTGGCTGGTGAGGAAACGGCTGCGCGGGTGTGGGTGTGTTTGACGGGTCAGATCTGTCATGCTGATTGGGCGCCGATTTCGGGTTCTGCGTGGGTGTACATATCCTGGGCATTTTCCTCATTGGCCTGGCGGCTCCGACTTCAGTCTTGAAATGCACAGCCCCCCCCCCCCCCCCCCCCCCCCCCCCCCCCCCTCTTCCGCTGACCCCCCCAACCCTTCGTCTGAATGTGTGCCTTCTCTTGACGCTGACCAATCGATCCACAACTTCGTGCATGTCAAGTGTCTAAGCAGGCAGCAGCGACATTACAGAAAGTGGACGGATTCAGGCAAACAAAGCACGAATGTAGCTCCCGTGTGAGCTGCCGCACACACACAACCACCCACTGGCAGGCCAGAGAGGCACGCCCAAGGCACAGCGCGCGTGGGCGTCCATGCTGCGTAACGGCGGCCCGGATACACGTACCCAGGGCCCGGCGCTGGTACGCTGCTACCTAGGCGCAGCAGCCCCTCATGCCGTTGTGCACAATCGACGTCTCGCCCCACAAGCAAGGATGCGATGCGTCAACTGCTCCGCCTTGTCGCAGCCGCGGCTGCTTCGGACGGTCGACTCGGAACTCGTCGTGTTACGGAGGCGCGGCTGCGGCGCGTCGCGGCCCATCAGCGCCGGCGGTGCGCAACGCCCCAGTTTGCGAAAGGTTGAGCAGACGAGTCATTTACACAAGAGTTGACGGGAATGAACACAACAAAAAGTAAAGGTCTCACATCAGATTTCACACAGGTGTACACGACTGCACTGCAACGGCCCCCGTCACCACGCCCTGGTCCGGTAAACCCCGATATTTACTGATCATGACCTCTTTTGTAAATTCTACTGATCATGACCAGGTCCTTAAATTAAAAAAGAGTAAATGGAATAAGACAGACACCACAAAACAGTCTGATCCGAAACAGCAGCATCAAACACACAATCACACAGAGTCAGCGTGGATGCTGACGTTGCTTGGGGGTGTGTGTAGTTGGTTGCAATTGCGTGGGTCTGCAGTTCTCCTAGTACTAGTCGGTGCACACGGTGCTACCTGCCTTGCGTTGTCCTTGTACACAATCATACCACGCCCGCGCCCACCCCTTAGCCCGTCAGGATCGCGTCCTCCGGGGCCGCAGCCCCTGCTCACGCGAGATAACAAGCCCCGACTTCCGATCTTTACGAAAGAGGAAACGGGAGAAGATAAAACCACAAAAGACTCTCATCCAAAACAATAGCAAACTTCCAATACATCTCCGCATTGCCCGCTGCAACGACACAGACAACAACGGCAAAGCCCACCGGTGGGGTACCGGACAAATGTATACAAAAGAGTGAACGGGAGAAAACAAACACTGAAACCGAATCTCATCCGGACATACGCGCCTTTGGAAATGCGCCCACCAGCAGGAGCCATACCTCCCAACTGGCCGACGAATCGCACGGCAGCCTTGCCCATGAAGCCACACGACTCGACGGCAAACGGAACAAGCCGGAACGCTGCATTTACAAAAGAGTGAACGGGAGAAAACAAACACTGAAACCGAATCTCATCCGAATCAAATGCAACATACACTCACACACACACGAACACTACAACCGCACTCACAACTCAGTCCGGCAGGATCGCGTCCTCCAGGCCCGCATCATATCGCAACCCTTGCTCCCGAGAGATGACAAGCCCAGACTTCCGATACATATCCGCCTTGCCGCGCTGCAATGACACCGACAACACCCGCAGCGCCCACTGGACAAACGCGCCTTTGGAGATGCGCCCACTGGCAGCGGCCACATCCCCCAACTGACCGACGAACCTCACGGCAGCCTTGCCCATGCAGCCACACGATTCGACCGCAAACGGAACAAGCCGGAACGCTGCATGATCAGGCACGTCCCACCTGAAGCAGTCCCGCTTCCTGTTCTCCGCCTCAGGCTGCTCCGCCGTCGCACCCGTCACGCGTGCCGCAGCGGCCACGTACGAGGCCGCCGGTGCATGCGTGACCACGACGTCTACGGCAGCCACCTCCAGGCGCGGCATGACCAGTGGCAGTCTACCACGATGTCCCCGCGACGATTCTGCTCCTCGCCCGCGCCCCATGCAAGGGCATAGTGCACGGTACTAATAGAGCGGCTCCAGTGCAGACTGTGGTCCGGCGTAAGACAACCTGAACCCAGTATTCTACGTGTTGAGTGATACATATTACAAAACATCGGGTGATCGATCACTAGTCTGCGACACGGTACTGGTCTGACGCAGAAGGCCTGGGGATGTCGCGCCGGCGTAACGCGGCTGAGCCAGGCATAGCATATGATACTACCGGTACGTAGTATACTGACGCCGGAGAACGACAGCGGTGTGCGTATTAAGCTTGAGGCGCCCACGAGCAAGGTCCCAGGCGTTGCTGGAGGACAAGCTAGGCCCCGGCAAGGTGTTACAAAAGAGTGAAAGGGAGAAAACAAACACTGAAATCGAATGTCATCCGAATCAACTTCAAGAAACACTCATACGAAGGTGCGTGGGCTGGGTTATGACTGTGCATATGTGAAGGCGTGCACGGTTGTTACAGTTCAGGACACTGTGAACGTTGAACGATGGATCATGGACCATGCTTCATGGCTCGCATGAAATTCTTTGGGTTTGGTAGCCTATGGCCGTTCACACTTCTGTAATACAGCGTCTGTAGATGCTTGAGCTCTGCGCAACCGAATATCTGGATTTGGATGAGATTTACAAAAGAGTGAACGGGATTTGGATGAGATTCGGTTTTGGTGTTTGTCTTCTCCCGTTCAGTCTTCTGTAATGCTATGCTGTATTCGCCTTTTGCAGCGGTGCCACTCCACGGAGCTCCGTGCAACCTAGTGCGGCCTCCGCGATTGCTGTGGAGATGGCGTCGGAGTCAGCCTCGGAACGGATCTCGAGATAGACCATGGCCGATCAGACTTGCTCAAGCACGATCGAGTTTGTCGACAAGCTCACGGACTTAACGTCATGTCCAGCTACCGGTTATTTACACGTGCGTGCTTATACTTATGCACTAAAGCCAGGACGGATTGCAAAAGAGTGAACCGTAGAATGTGTGTGCTGCAAAGTGTGTGTGCTGCACCATTAGTTACAAAAGAGTGAACGGGAGAAAACAAACACTGAAACCGAATCTCATCCGAATCAACTGCAACATACACTCACACACACACGAACACTACAACCGCACTCACAACTCAGTCCGGCAGGATTGCGTCCTCCAGGCCCGCTGCACCATTCGTTTTGCGGAAAGTTGCTGTACACTCAGTGCAACAAATTGATAGCGATCACCAGCGACTTTTTTGCGTTCCTCGCGAAACTGCGATCCACTGGTCAACAATGCTGTGGTGAAGTGCATGGCGCGCGCAGCGGTGTGGTGAGGGGTGCCGCCTGGCGCACGCTGCATGCGTGCTTCCAACACCCCGAGTTACAAAAGAGTGAACGGGAGAAAACAAACACTGAAACCGAATCTCGTCCGAATCAACAGCAACATATACTCACACACCCCGAGTTCGCCTGCAACCCGGTGGAGGGTGGCGTTGTGCAAAGGGATTTCGCGATATTGCGATTGTGCTCCGTGCGGGGCTCGCATCGTTGGCTGGAATTACAGGCAGCTGCAGGGCAATGGTACGCGCTCGTGCGCGGCTTAGTGCCATATGACTGAGCTCAACTAGTTTTTTCCGGGTGGACTCCGCGAAGCGGCTCGTTGCCCGGCCTCTGTCCATTTACATTTGTCAATGCACACACGATCACACTACAACCGCGCCAGGACGAGGTCTCGACGTCAGGTCGACTGGGCGGACAGTCAGCCTCGGCAGATTAGACGCCTCCTGGACAGTGGTGGTCAGTTTCGCTGGATACTTGCGAGCGCATCGCGCTGGCAGCTGTCCTGGGCCCTCAGCGGTGCAGTACCGCCCGAATATTGAAAAGCCCAGCGGGGATCCCTCCGGTTTTGTTGAAGGAAAACAGGCTCTGTGGAGCACTGACCTTGAGTCAAGAAACCGCCTGCGAGCGATGCATTCAAGTATGCTATTGATCCACAAGATGTATTCAGTGGGTGTATGTATGGGGCGCCTAATTGGGAACGTGAGCTGCGGTGTCTGACAGCCGACACGTCATGCAGACATCAGGTATCATCATTTGACATGACACACACATTGCGCTCTGACTTTGCCAGTGAGCCTGCAAATAATAATTTCACACCATGCATGACATGTCACGCCGCGCCCCATGATGCACGATCACGCGGTAGTATCTCGACTGCGGCAGCCACGACAGCAAGCGATATCGATAGTACGATACGAGCGCGAGTTCCTGGCCTATTTTACGCCGATTGTGGAGCTGATCGTGTGTGCTCCATCGACTTATGCCAGACCCGGTTGCAATCTCGTTACATCCTACAGTGCTATTCGTAGATCAAAGAGATTGGTGTAGGACCATGTTGAGGTAACATTTCAGACACTGCCGGCATTGACGATTCAAGAGTCCGTACGTAGGAGTGCACGCTGCATTGCGGCTAACGCTTCCTGGTCACTGCCGCTCAAAGTGCAGTTACCATGTGCTACGTGTGCCGCTGCCGCATACATAATCATACGGCATCCATGAGTACGTTGGTACATACGTGGCATCCTCTGTCAAGACATTCGCGAGTCACTCTAGACCGGAACTCGTGCTCTGCGGATCCCTTTCGTGCGCGCGCTGTCTGTGCATCGGGCGAGTCTGCAGACGTGGATTTGTCTCGGCAATCCACATCTTGCTTCTATTTACATTACCAGAGTCTCTCTCATCATGTGACTCTGTTTGATACGGTGAGATCGCGACAGAATGGCAACTAAGACCTGACCACCAGCCCTGGACGTTGGACAGTGCCGGGCCTACGCAAATTCGTCGGCTTCGTGGAGCTAAACTGGAAGTTTACTCAAAATTCTCAATGTGTTTATGGTCGTCACATGTCCAGGAGGTGGCCCAACATGCTGGACACCGGCATCTGAGAACCACGAAGTACAGCTGTATGCGCATTACCGAAGCCGCACATCTCAGTACGTACATGTACAAGAGTGTCTCTCAATTCTGGTGGCCTGAACATGTATGCGTGCACCATGAACACCTCAGCCATAAATCTATATCCCGACAGCTGTGCAGCCGCTTATGCCAGTAGCTATCCAGTGGTTCCTCTTCTATGCACTTGTCAACTTGTTACTTCAAAATGCGTGTGACAAATTTTCATATTAAGTTGCTGCATTGACGATTGCAGCAACGGTTTCACAGGCCTTGTGTTTAGAGTAGCATGTGTGCATGTCGAAGCAGCGTTGTCTTGTGCAGCCAGGTTCGAATCCCTGCGGATGTGAGTCAACTCATTCTGGCATGTATGCGGGACATGCATGCGGTAAAATTATTATCGTGGCTGAGTGGGGTCGGTGACATTGTGGGCTGGGTGGCTACCCTGCCTACTCTTCCTACCTGGTCATACGTGACGCTGTCAGGCGTGCAACGGGCGTCACAGCGCATGGCGAGTTCGCAAGTGTATACGTACCGTCCCATGATGGGGCGGGGGTCGCTGGCAGGCAGTGTGGGACCCCGCCACTGACAATATGATGGCGCTCTACGAGCCCTCTACAGTGCCAATTCATATTTTACAGGACACATGAGTACGTTCTTGATTGCAGTTATGTGGCTGACAGGCGACTCAACGCTGATGCCCGAATAGACAAAGCTCCCACCACGCCGTCTGGTGCAGATGTCCCGCAAGAGGCGGAACGCATTTGCAGCTGGAGAAGTGCAACCCACAGTCGTCTTTTCATGCGCTCGCTCGAGGTGAGCCTAGTTGGAAAGCGGTTGTTCAAGGCGCTTGCCGAGTCATCTTCAGCGCACACGCAGGCGGACCTGTCGCAGGGCTGACTGCAGCCCTTATGAAGCCCTGCCGTGCGTATATCCCTGCTACATTGCTTAACGATGCGCAGTGTCTGTGTGAACGTCAGATCGTGCGATCAACTGGAACGGGGTGACGGTTAGCCTACGCTTGCATGTGCGAAGCTACTTCCCGCATGTCCCTTCACCAGAGGACGTACTTGCACGCCATACGTGACTGTGAATGGATTTACCTGCTGTGTATACGATCGTTGCTGTGCTGCCATGCGGCTGTGTCGTATTGCGAGCATGTCGCTGCGGCAATGTTGTTCTGGAAGTCGTCCATCGCTGCGCAAGAGCAAACCGCACGTCCACACAGTCCAAATCATGGGATGCCTTCAGAGCTCTGAAATGGGAAGTGTATCTGCTGGTATTCAGCGGCGAGCTTGGAGACTGTCCGGCGGTGTTCGCCCAGAGGTGGCGCTGCATGCGCGTGACAAAAGCTGCACAGCCAGCGTCCGTTGCAATTGGAAAACAGCACAAGGTCACGATTCACCCGGTCCAGCCCTAGCAGTGTGATTATGACGCATTGGAAGCCATCTCCTTTTCCTTTTGAAATACAACATCCGGTCTGAGCGGCACTCAGTGAGTGCTCTGCATACACAGTCACCATGCATGGTGCACCGTTTCACACAAAGCGCGCCGCAACAGGTGCTTGACATGACAACATGCTTGCTGACGGTGAAGATGACAATGCGTCTCACCAAGTGGTCACACATGAGAGTGGTCACTGGGGTCCCCCCGGGGTCTGCAGGTTGAGCCCCCCCCCCCCCAGATTCCCCGGCACTGCCTTCTCGCCTCGAAGTCTCTGCTAACAGTGTTGGATCGCTTTGCAGCAGTTCCAGCGCCGTCACCCCGAAATGAGATGTGAATATTTGGAAATGTTCTATGTGATCGGTCCCGATGACCAAACACTACTCCGCTACCTTGCATTGCGGCGGCATCGTTCGTGCTTGCTGCGCTCGTCGCCAGGATGTCTGGCCTCAGGCAACATGCGATGCTGCACCACGGTCGCATGCATTCACCTGTGATGTCCCTGGCTCAAGCTGCTGGTCCCTCCCTCCCGCTTGGGCGCCGACCGCATCAGCTTTTACTCATCTCTTGGAATGTCTTCAGCAGTTCCAGCGTTGTGGCCACATGTGGTCGCTGTCCTGCTCCTGTCCAGGGAAAGGACTGTTGTCAGATGCACGAACAAAACAAAACACACGCAGCCCAAAACACACGCAGCCGCCACACATCATGGACGCTACCATGACATGTGGCGTTACAGCAGCAGCAGCGCCTAGCCTAGCCTACACGCCTACACGCGCGTGGGTCCGCGCCTGCCTACATATGCCCTACATATATGTCTCGTGCAACCTGGTCCATGCAACCAGGTCCATGCAACCAGGTCCATGCAACCTGGTCCATGCAACCATGTCCATGCAACCAGGCCCCCGTGCCTAGGAGTGCGTCCCCCTCGTCCTGGCCAGCTATGTGCTGGACCATCAGCCGATACAGTACTGTATCATTTGCCGCTCCGAGTGAAGCGCCACACGTCCCGTCTCATGCACGACCTGGACCACCTGGACCACCGCAAACAAAGCCAGCACCGCAGTGACCAAGCGCAGCATACACACACTCGTCCAGAAAAGGCCTCAAGCAGAGCAGCTGCTACCTCCAGATAGCCCGGAGAGGGGCTTTATTCCCAGCTGCAGTCTGCTACATAGCCTGCCCGACAATGCATGCCCCTCCAGCAATGGCCGCTGCGCTGTAGCCACCCTGGCCACCAGCAGCACCTGGCCGCGTCCTCTGAGGGGGGCCGCGGCAGGGGCGCGCCGGAGGGCCAGTGGGGTGGTATGGGCCCCATCTCCGGCGACACCGCCGCCAGCCCCGTGTCGCGGCGCGCCGCAAGCTCTCGTGGCAGAGCTTGTGGTACCAGGCCTCCTGAAAGGTCAGCCCTGGACTGGTGTTAGCTGTAGCTGCTGGAGGGGGATCTACACCGAGGCTGCGGCAGCTGCCGACTGGCATGAGTTGGAGCTGGTGATCGTCTGTGCAGCTGTAGCCTTTGGAGAGTGCGGCGGCGTGGCGTGGAGAATACATATAGTGTGCATGTGCTTGCCACAGCCAGTGGCTGAGCCGATGCGGGCTGGCGGAGAGAATGCGGCAGCGCGCGCGGTTCGCGGCAGAGGTTGTGGACTCTAAAAAAAAAAACTCTTTTTTTACCCCAGGCTGGACTCACAGGCCAGCGTGAGGCGTACCTGTGACTTAATGAAAAAGATTTGTGTTTAGATGTCCTTGGGGACAGCTAGGGAGCTGAGTCGTTGGGGCGCAGACAGGGCTTGCCTTTGGGCCGTGCGGCTCTGTGCTCCGATCCTGCGCACAAATGCATCGTGTTCAACATTCATGATGCGTGTAGTCCCGCGTGCACTCCACTCTGTGGCAGTCACCCCGGTTGAAGTGTGATGCTGCCTCGACTTTACCAGTCGAGGCCTGGTATGCCAGGGCCCCGCGCAGCACATGCATATGCGTGTCATTCACATTGCGGTCACAGTGCCGCAAGTATGTGAAGGGTGATGACGTCGGACAGCAGGAAGCATGGCGCGGGGAAGAGATCACAGTAATTCTAGATTAATCTGGAATGCTCAGTTTACTTTACTTCAACGAGTCAGATTATGCACACATGCTGGCCTGTACACATGCCACGCTGAGCTGTGCGGTGCCACGCAGCTTGACGCTCCGAGCTCGACGCCCCAAGCGGAGTCACTGGCCTGTACCTGGTGGCTGCTAGGTGGCAGCTCTTGCTTGCACAACCAAATAGCCTCCTTCATGAATGTAGCGACCTCCCGACGCCCGTGCGGACCTGGAAGGCCTTGGGGACTCGATCCTGCAGGCAGTTGCGCTGGTGTCGGTCTGTGTTGCATGTGGATTAATCCATATAATATTGTTCAGTTCCAGTGGCGGTTTAATGCCCTGGATTGTGTCCTGCGGTGCTACCTGCCTCGCAGGCTTTGTCCTTGCAACACACGGCTGCGCATGCATTTGTGCAGACGGGGGTGTGGGAGTGCCATGGTGCTGGCGTGCAAGTGTGGCGCTGGGCTGGGGCGGTGTCTGGGTCGTGTTGACTGCTGAGTTGCAGGGGTGGAGCAGGCGTGCGTGTGCGACTGCGCCTTCAGAGTCAGGCGGTGAGGTTGCCCGCACCTTAAGGTCGATGCGCACGGTTAGATGTTGCAGTGCCCAGCAGTGTTGGGTTGTCGGGCCCGATGATATGTTTTTTTTATTTTATTTTTAATATTCAGGTCTAATTTCTGGGTGGCAGTGCTGGAAATGCTGCAAAGCGACCCAACATTGGTGCGCAGCTGCAGGGACCATTCGTTGCGACCGGCCTCTCTGCATGACTTTGTCCTCAGGCCACATGCGTGATGCGTAGGTGCCCCTGTCTAGCGACAGCCTGAGTGTGCCGCATGGACATGACAGGTGAATATAGCCTACCTCAGTGTTTAAAATGGTTGTGCTGTACCCATTGGCCCTTCTGCAAACACAGTATACTTGCATGTGGCAGACGCTGTTTCAGGAGAGATTCAAAACTACAGAGGGCTGGCCAATGGCAGCACGCAGGCCAGCCCGTCACATGCATGATCACATGCCTTCGCCTAGGCCGTGCATTACAACCGCGGCCTGTATACAGGCTGCTGCAAGCTCCCTTACCCCTCAGCTGCCGCAGATGCGGCATCCTCCCGTCGCAGCTCTGGGAACAATTTCTTGTGGAATTTTCTACATCTACAGCACTGCACGGCGGACACCAACGGGCAACGTCGAGAGCTGGAGTCGCACGCACACACAAGACACACCACGCCACGTTGGCGGTGCCGCCTCTACATGCAATGTGGGACCTGGTCAGCTGTGCTTCGGAGTGTCTCCACCTCCTCCTGGCCAACCGTGTCCTCGACCATCAGCCGATACAGCACCGTCACGTGCCGCTCCAGCGCACAACGCTCTACATCATACCCAACCTGGACCGCCGCAAACACAGCCAGCCCCGCAGCGACCAGGTGCAGCGCACACAGGTTCAACCAGAAGAGGCCCCGGACGGAGCAGCTGCTGGCTCCGGACAGTGTGGAGAGGAGCTGTGATCCCAGCTGAAACACACACAGCACGACGAGGCACGCCATCCAGCGCTGGCCGGCGCTCTGTGGCCACCCCGGACACCGGCGCCGCCTCGCGGCGTCTTGCCGGAGGGGCCGCGGCAGAGGCACGCCGGAGGGCCAGTGGGTGGCGTCGACGTATGGGTCCAGCGCCGGCGCGACCGCCGTCAGCCCCTGGTCGCGCCGCGCCGCGAGCGTGCGGTGCCAGGCCTCCTCGAAGGTCAGGCCTAGTGCACCATCTGCCGTCGACCGTGCGGGGGTGCTGCAACTGCTGCTTGTGCCGAATAGTATGAGCTCAATTTGGTCGTTGTCGGTGCAGCCGATACTGTTGGCATTGTGCCCCGGCGTGG
>CM041202.1:655922-880273 GCA_023078555.1 Ulva prolifera | reverse complement strand
CTGTCCAGGTATCCGTTCTGTCGGACACAGTGCGTGTGTGTATCTGGAAATTGCAGTTACAAGCAGTCAGGTTCTCTGTCGGCGGCTGCAGACGGCATCGCCCACTACCCACGCTCAATAATCAAGCATACAAAAACAAAGGGTAGCCGTTGACACGGTCGTCAAAACACCGCCATGTGCTATTCCACAGGTTCCTGCATCAATCTCATAATGAGATAGCTCGCCCGAGTGCTTGGTTCAGGCCTCGTCCTCCTCTACCTCCTCTGAGTAGCTGTCTGCATCTTCCACACCCAGAGAGAAAATTGTGAGGGTCACTTTTGCAGAGCGAACAATGGGTCGCGTACGTACACGTGGACCAGTTTGAAACAGAAACATGCGCAAAAGCATCGCAGTGCCGGACCGAACATGCTGGTTCCGTGTGATCCAGACGATACAACACAGGCAGGGCTGACCAGCCTACGCTGTCCATGCAACTCCAAGCACAGCGCACACCTCCAAGCACAGCGCACACCTCCAAGCGCAGCGCACACCTGCTGGGGCGGCAGCCCGAGCCTCCACAAAAAACACGCTGGCAACAGCAACTTTGCGTGGCCCATCTCGCTTGTCATGACGGCGTATGAGGAGTCCTCCCACACAGACTGAGGGGGGTGCGTTCCCCTTAAGCAAACGGCGCATCTTCGGCGCCCATGTGCATCTCAGACGTGCCAGTTGTGTCGACCACTTGCATTTCCATGCATGCACTCACGCAGCACCGGCAGGTGGGCGCCGTCGCTGCGGCAGCCGGTGAGCCGCGCCCCCGCCACGACCGCAGCACGCAGCGTGCCCAGCGCCTCAGCAGTGATGACCTCGCCGTACAGCAGTAGCGGCACGCCGGGAGGGTACACTGAGATGAGGGCCCCACTGCGGCGGCCGGCCGCGGCTGCTGGGCGGACCTCCTCCACCTCCGCAGCCAGAGCCCCCCGCAGCACCCCGGCCATCTTCACCTGCCCGCCCGTCTTGTACCTGTCGCCGAGTGTAGCACCCATTCCCGATGGTGATTCACTCAGGGCCTTGCTGCGGGCTGCAACAAACGTTCTCAGCCCAGCATCGCCGATGGCTCTGTGGCCGAGGTCGCCACTGCTGTCATGCAGTCCGCGTTGCCACACATGCGCCTGAGGTCCTGCGGCTATGGCCACCGCAGAGGGATCGTCTCGTGCATATGGGGCGTCCTTGGACAATGTCGCCGCGTTCCTGTCGCCCCCGGCGTGCCAAACTGTTTTGAACGCGCCCGCCGCTGCAACCGCATCTGCTAGGGTAGAGCCTGAGCCCAGCGCGAGCACGACGGTGTTCTCAGATGCCATCTCTGGCACAACTTGAAGACGCTGCAGCGCCACCGAGAGGTCGAAACCAGATAGCCCAGTGCCTGTGGCTAGAAGTGTCACACGCAGCGGCTCGTACGCGACCACAGACTCGGGCTCCACATCGCGTGTCTCTGCTGGGGCGGCGCTGTCGCCTCCTGTATCTGCCATGCAGAGCGTCTGGCCACCGCAGCGCCACCATGCATGACGCACATGCATAGCAGCCTGCAACGGCTCATCAAACGTTCTCGGATCGGCCGCAGCGTGCGCCGCGAGTTCGAGGCTCGCCATCAGGAGGTAGCTCGGCGAAGTGCTGTGGAAGATGGAGAGGTGCCTCGCGATTGCGGCGGCGAGGCCGGCGGGGGCGGCGCGGCCGACGTGCAGCATGGAGGTCTGCGTCAGAGAGGCGAGGGTCTTGTGGGTGGACTGCACGGCGACGTCGGCGCCGGCATGCATGGCGGAGGGGGGCATGGCGGTGTGGAGGCCGAGGTGCGCGCCGTGAGCCTCGTCGACGAGCAGCAGCACGCCGCGGCCGTGGCACACCTGCACGCCCCCGGGCCACTCGGCGCTCAGCTGTGGGGAGCGGCCACGCCACAGGCGCACACAGTCACCAGTCACACATGCGCCCACAGTCACCACAGTGGAGGAGAGATTCGTTGCATCAGCAGCATGCAGGGGCTGTTCATGTCGCGGCATGCCGGAGCATGACATGGCATTGCTGTGCTTGACTTGCCCGGCAATGGGCCAGCGACCAGCACAGGAAAGCGACGAGAATATCGAGGGCTAATCAACCGAGGTGCCCGGCTCTCAGCACTGACGTGCAGACGAGCCCAGGCCACACGGCATCGTCCATGTCCTGGACAAACGTCTTTGCTGCACCAGCCAGCATGCGCTTGACTCAGGAACGGTGGCGGGCACGATGATAGCTTAGACACCCCCAGTGCAGCAGGCATGGTTGCCTCCGGCGCAAAAGCCACGGGGTCAGGCGCTCCACAGCACGCGGTGCGCAGTGCGCAGAAAGACAACTGCGGACGCAACACGCGCAGCCTCGGTGACAGGGACCACAAGACATACAGGACAAGGCGAAGAGGCCAAGGTGCCCTACAGGCTGCGGTGCACAGGGGCAGGCGAGACGCGGCGGCTCTTCCTGCCGCGTCATGGAACAGGGTCAATGGCTGGATCTGCCCGGACACAGGGGTGGCCGTTGGGCGATTCGTCCTGCTGATATAGTGAAGTACACGGTAAGCGAAAGGCCGCATCAGACCGCTGGTCGAGAGATCATGCCCGCGTTGAGCGTTCGTGCAGACTTCATGCCGAGACCTCGTGTTGATGCATCTCTGGAGCGCGGCACCTCTGGGCCCTCCGCACATGCGGGAACTGTGCATGGACCGAGCCATCTCTGGAGACTAGTGCACGAGCTTTGAACTCGCCCGAGGCGGGCAGCCGGCCACAGCGGGGCACACCTCTGCGATGGCCCGCACGTCGCTGCAGGCGCCGTGGTACGTCGGGGAGGTGATGAGGACGGCCGCAGCAGGCGGCACCGCGTTGCCGGCGGTTGCTACTGCGTCCAGGGCGGCCGCAACTGCAGCGGCGGAGATGCCGAGGGCGACACCGGCGGCGCTGTCCACCTCGGGCTCGATGGTGGCAAGGTGGCAGCCTGCACACGGCCGGCATGTTGCTGTGGTGCATGAGGTGTGGTGGGACGGGCAGTGGAAGCAGCTGATGCACTCACATGCTTTGAAGTGACGCCATGCATCCGTCAACAGCGAGCTCTTTGTGTCTCATGCTAGGGATATCAGGACATCGACGGCATCGACATTCTCCTCATAAGCTCAACTTCAGCAGAGTGTAAAAGCAGCAGGCGATGGTAGAATACAACTGTGCAAAGTTTGGTAGGCGTTGCGACTGTCATGTTACATGTGACTCATGTACTTCCGGAGCTACATTTCATCTCTGGCCTGCACATTCTCAGCGACAGCCCAACGACAGCTGCAATGACCACAGGCCCGACTCGACATTGGCCTGACTGTTGACTCTTTCTCAGCAGACACCTGCATGGCTGCCACAGCGAGACTACCACCAGAAATGTTGGCAGGCAGCTAAGAGTTCCACTGGTGGCAAACTCGTGGCCTAAACCAGGTGTGGCATGTACCATTCTCGACCGTAACAGATGATCTGTGATATCTGTGGGTTGACTTGCACAGTTTGCACACTACATCGCACAGCATCGGTGCTGCCTCTCTGTTCTTGGACCATGCAGCAAGCCACAGCAACACAAGAAGCAGGTCAACAATACCACAAGGCATCCGAGCACGCCGCTCGGTGAGATGGAATCGTCATGAAGAGTATATTGGTGGAGTGTCACACTGCAGGGCCCTTGGGTCGTGTGTTGACGTGCAGGTGGACGCACCTGCCAGTGCAGCTGCATTGAAGACGGAAGCGTGGCTCGCCCGTGAGACCAGGAGCGTGCTGCCGGCGCTGCATGCGGCACAGACAGCAGCATGGATCCCGCAAGTGCTTCCGTTGACCAGAAATAACGTTGTTCCGGAGGAAAAGACGTTGCTGGCGTGCTGTTGAGCCTTTGCAATGACACCTTCTGGACTGTGCAAATTGTCCAATCCTGAATCGCATGACAGATGCAAGGTTAATACATGCATTCTGCAACTCATCATCACACCTGAACGACGTGCCGTGGATGCACTGTCACATGAGTCTCTGGGGCACGACGGTCAACAATGTGCGCACCGTCGAGTTCAGTCAAGTCTCCCGAAATGGACGTCTCTTGCATGAGCTTATGCAGAAGATGCGATGCTCGCTTGTTCCCCTGAAGCATCACCGCAGGACCTGTCCCGAACGTTCAAGATGGCACATGCCCAGGCGAGAATGCCAGCTTGTGAGCCAGCTTGTGAAGACAGCGATCACCTACTTCGCACAGTACCGGAAACAGAAACATTGACTTACCTTGTGACCTGGCACATAGAAAGCGTGCTTTTGAGCGTTGGCATGCCTTAGTATCGCTGGCACGAGGTGCATCGTCGTCAAATGTTATTCGTCACGTGAGGCCGGCACGTCCAGCAGCCACATATTGAGGACGTCAATCACATCCTGCAGGTATCTGTCGAGGCTACTGCATGCGATGACAATCAAGGCGGACGAGTGCGCTATCGGTGATTCACGGCAATTGCACGCAGCAGGGCGCAGCAAGAAGACCAAGGCCAGATAGCATAAGCACAGGTGGGTCTCCGGTCAATGACAAACGACCCTTCATGCACGCTGCAACAGGGAACCCGGGAATTGGGTGAGCTCTCGGCCACGCACTCTCCACCAACGCCACGTTTTCGAGCCCCACGGCACCCTACGCCAGAACATGCTGTCAGCGGATCTCCCGTCTGAGAACACAGACTACAAACAACGCGAACGCGGAACGCAAATTCTCTTCTTGTAAGTTCGTCAGTTTGTTTGCGGGTATCGTTTCTTGCCGATTCTGAACCAGTTTGCTTTGGTCGCCTGCGCTGTTAATACTATGGCCACTGTAAGCATGACACCACGAGTTTCAGGAATTCGGGCCCGGGTACGCAACCAAATTTGACACTGCTGTATCCAGGAAGCGGCGCGTGCGCATTGCTTCTACCCGGCACCGGGTTCGTGATTGGCAGATCTGACGTCTTGATTGCTACCTGGCCCAGCCGTGAAGGTCAGACAGTATTTCCGAAGCCTCGCCAGGTACTGGCTTTATGTCATGAAAGCATTGCTAGTGCCCAAAGCCATGGTCGTCTGGTCGAGGTGCACTCTTTCGGACGCCAGGTTGCCTACAAGCAAGCGTGCTCTTCCGAGTGTGGCGAAGACCCGTGCCTTTGCAAGTACATGTTTGCGGTGACAATTAAATACTGAATCCAATGTCTGCTTGCGTGACCTTCACAACATTAATGGTGTGTTGATTGCCAGCCGGTGCAGGCTCCCACGGGAAGATCCCGTAGATGCTGCCGGGCGCAAGCTGCCGCAGCAACTGAGGGTGCTGCCACCACAGCGGGATCTAGCAGCGACTGCTTAATGCTCCGCGCACTAAGGGGCGATGAGGTGGAGCGCTCACCAGTCTGGATGATGCGACAAGCGGGACGGTATATGAAGGTGAGTGATACAAACGTTGGCCTGCTAAACATCAAAGCTGGTGTATGCTCACTCTGTGACAGTGTGCATAGATCCAACATGTGTCTTTCAGTACGGGTACCAGCTGGTCAGAGCGTGTGAGCGGTCCGGCTGGCAGCGCCCCCGCACTTCACAACTGCACAACAGTCACGTCATCCATCAGCAAGGACAGCTGATTAGAGCTTCTTGTAAACGGCACTTACTCTGTATGTCGATCCTGGCATGGCCAGTGGCACACGCACGAGTTGCTGTGCTTGGTCTCCGTCGAAGCCAGTGTTATCGTCAGTCTTTGAGCAGAACCGCTCGAGTTCTCCTGGGGTTTTCCTTGCGTGACTCCGCTTAATCGTTCACCGTTGGCGCGCGCCTGCTTACTTTCGATCCGTCTGTGTCGGGAGATGTGGGCAGGCTTTAGTGCATTTTTTCGACGCACACGTAGCAGCAAAAGAAGAACTTCCAACTGGTGTCCTGGAGCATCATGTTTGTACACAAGTTTACGCCTGGACTTTGTCGTTGTCCATGGCTGAGGTCTGTGGGATACCCAGACCAGGTTGTGCCTTTGGGCCCGTTCCCTCTCTGTGGCAACAGCCTCCTGCCTGTTGTGTGACTGCTTCAGACTGCCGTCACACGGCCACAGGTCAGGCGGCATAGGCCTTGTACCGTCCATTTGCGTCCTTTTGTCCTAACATGCACAAGCTCGTCAGGTCTGAACACCGCCATGTGAACGATCTTTGCTCTGGCTGAAATCGTGTGGCCTGCGCCCGATGCAACGCACCCGCATGCCCACCTCGATCACACACAGCGCCTGCTGGCACACTGCAGATCGTGTCCTTTTGAGGAATCAAGGTGAATCATATGCGCTCAAGTGCAGTCCATGGCACACAGGTGTTTGCCAGGCACACCTAGCAGCCCCTCCGTGGCATTCATGCATCCACAGTGGCCTGTGTCTACACGGAGTCACGCCTCGGTGTGTGTTTCCATCCATTCAGAGGCATCAAGACCCTGCATAGATTACGGCGAGCAAATCTCAATCACGTTCCCACATCCATCGTCAGTGTGTGCCGCCGGCACTGAGGAGGCCCCTGCGCCGCGTGCAGGTGTACCAGGACCTGTGCAAGGTGCACAAGACGTTCCGGGACCGCTCGGAGAACGTCGACGTGTCAGTGGAGGTGACGCTGCAGCCGTGGCACGCCTTCCGCCCGGACGGCGTCGTGCTCTTCTCCGACATCCTCACGCCCCTCACCGGCATGGGCATCCCCTTCGACATCGTGACCGGCAAGGGCCCGATCATCGCGAACCCCATCCGCACGATGGAGGCGGTTGAGAGCGTGCAGCCGCTGGACGCAGACGGCGCGACGCCCTACGTCGGCGGCGCCTTGCGGCAGGTGCGGCCCCGCCCCTCCGCCAGCCACCCCTCCACCACTGCGCCTGACCATCGCCGCTGGCGCCGGCCAGCGTCAGCTTGATGCACAATGCCACAGCGCCGGGACCGTCCCGCCGAGGTGAAGGCAACGGGCAGGCTGTGTTTGCGGCATGGGAGGGCTCGCCTGGAATCTCGCCCTTTGGACAGATGGCCAACATGTCTGTCCCACGCCCCAGTAGAGCTGCCCAGGCTTTTGCCCCGCACCAGCCCTGTCCCCATGACCAGGTTCCCCGGGCGTGTAGTAGCGTGCAGCGGCGTCTCTCCGTCACTCTCATCAGGAAATTGTATAGAAAGCAAACAGCAGAGCTTGGCCGCTCCCGCAATTTGTCAGGGCACTCATCCACAACATCGACCCAGGCAGTGCCGGTCTCTGCCTGTGTGGCTCCAGCTGACGGTGGGGGGCGGCGTGCAGGTGCGCGAGGCGGTGGGCAACGAGGCCGCGGTGCTCGGCTTTGCGGGCGCGCCGTACACCCTCGCGTCGTACATCGTCGAGGGCGGCAGCAGCAAGCACTACAGCGAGCTCAAGCGCATGGCCTTCAGCGACCCCGCTGTGCTGCACGCCCTCCTCGACAAGCTCACCGCCAACGTCACCGACTACTGCCGCTACCAGGCCGACGCCGGCGCGCAGGTGCGCCCGCCCCTCGCCCTCCCCTGCTCCCCCTCCCGTGTGTTCCCGTTGTTGTGCCGCTCCTGCAAGTTTGAGCTGGAGTTGGGTCGGCGATTGCAGTTCCAGGAGGGCCTGGGGGGTGTGGCTACTTGCGCACGCGCATGCATTGGTGCATGTGGTGACCCACTCACCGGTCGCGTGTCATGCCAGGTGGCCTTGGACTGTGAGCTGGGTCGGTGGTGTAAGTGGCATGGGTCGGCATCATTGCGGGTAGGGGCTTCCACACACAGCGAGTTGGGAGTTTCCTGCCAATGTGGCCTGCAGTTTCGGGCTTGCGGGGGGGCGCGCTGCGTGGCCTGGCGCTATGGCTGCCGCTCGCCCCAGCAGCTGTCCGGACAGCCACTGCGTAAGCGTGCATCAGCCAGCCAGGGTGGCCTCAGCGGCAGGAGCAGGTGCCCCCACGTCTACAGGCGGCGCACCGCCGCTGGAGCTGGTGGCGGGTGTATGCATGATTGATGTCGCGCTCCCACGTGCAGTTTCCCGCCAGTTCCGCATGCGATCCCCTGGTCAAAGGTTGCGGCTTCAGCGGTGCCGCCCCCTCGCTGCTGCGCTCCACACTCACCAGCCCGAGCACGCATGCAGGTCATCCAGATCTTTGACTCGTGGGCGTCGCACCTGTCGCCGCAGGACTTTGACACGTTTGCGGCGCCGTACACGTCCCGCATCATCCGCGACTTCCGCGAGACGCACCCCCACGTGCCCGTCATCCTCTACATTTCGGGCTCTGGCGGCCTGCTCGAGCGCATGGCGGCGTGCAAGCCCGACTGCCTCTCGATCGACGGCAGCGTGGACCTCGGGGACGCGATCCGCCGCTGCGGCACGGAGTTTGCGTACCAGGGCAACATCGACCCGGGGTGCCTGTACGGCTCGAAGGAGTTCATCACGGGGCGCATCGAGGACACGGTGCGTACGGCGCGGGACGCCGGCGTGCGGCACGTGCTCAACCTCGGCCACGGCGTCCTCCCGACGACGACGGAGGACAACGTCGGCCACTACTTCAAGGTCGCGCGCGAGCTCAAGTATTCCGACCTGTAGCGCGCTGTGTGCTGTGGGGTTCCGCACGGGGCTGTGCAGTGTTGCGTGCTGCGCGCTGTGCGCTGCAAATGGTCGAGGCGTGTGGGCTGCGACGGTGGGGGGCCGCTGGCCGCCGGGGCATGCGCTGAGCACATGCAGGTGCGCGCGAGGGGTGTGGCTGCTGTGCTGTGGGGGATGCGTGAGAGCTGGGGAGCGGTGCGGCTCAAGGGGTGCTCCTCGAGGGGCGTCGAGGCGGGCAGAGGTGGCTGCTGCGGTGTAACTGTGTAGAGTGTGTAACAGCGCCGCCACATCGGTCAGGGTGCAGTGCGCAGGGTGGTGGGGTCCCTCCTGTGCGTGTAGCAGTCGCAGCATCTGTGGTCACCGTGGAACAAGCCCGGCTTGAAGCACATCTTTGCTGTACCGTGCCAGGCAGCTGGTGGCAGCCCGATCAACATATGTGCACGGCCGTTGTGGCAATGTGCAGCAGCAGATGCGCACATACAGCCTTACACGTTACAGCCATGCATGCATTCCATGTGAGTGGGCACGCCTCTTTGCAGTTAAAGGAGCTGTCGAAAAGTCCAAAAACAAAGAAAGGCGCCCGGCATTTCGTGTGCAATATATGTATACTGCCTTCAACGTGGGGCTGCACTGGGATGTCCGGTTAGGGCGACGAAGCCAACACAGCAAGCGAAATTGAGGACTGGTCAGCACCTGCAGAAGCGCAAACCTCACAGGTGTGCTGCAGTTGATCACGCAACATGCTGAGCAACCTATCAAGGATCGCAACCATGTGCAGGACTAGAGATATGTAGTGTGACCTCGCAGTACACATGATTCAGCAAGTCCCAGGATGTCTCCTAGACTGCCCCCGTGAAGGTACCATGTCCTTGCCCTCGTGAAGTTACTTCCCGCTGGAACCTTGTGAAGTAACGCAGGCTTTACACAGCATTCACTGATGAGGTGCCAGTCTCTGACATCTACCCCTACTCAAGCAGGCAACTTCAACACTGATGATCTGCATTCAATGATCTACATTCATGATCTCCGACATCTCAACCACTTCAGCTCTGCATTCACTCATGAGTTGCCGGGCTGTTGACATCGGCCTCAACCCCAACTCAGGCCAATACTTTAGTACAGCCAAACATTGATCAAACTTATTGGTTCTCAGTTTCGGCTCTCTGGCTTCAAACAATACAGCACCTCCCTGGACTCAACTGTGAGGTGGCCGTCAGATCAGAATAGCAGGGTGGCAACGATGGCTTGGTTCAGCCGATTTCGATGTGTATGCCGTAGCACATGTATACCGTAGCACATGCTTAACAGATTCGCTGCACAGCTTCATGGCCACGGGGCATGCGGTGAGAGTGGTTCCTTCAAGCTGTGACTGCTGCCACATCCATGTGTGCTACGTCGGTGCTCTCTGCCCTGTCGTCGGCCATGCTGCCGCGCTCTGGATGCTCTGCTTCTGCCGCACACGCGCTCGGGCTTCTCCACATCTCTGATGCACCTGGCAAACCCGCGAAGGCTGCAAGGCTGTGGGCACCATCTGTGGACTCCATTGCCAGGGCTGGGTTATTAAAGAGCCAGGGCGCTGCTGTGTGCAGCCGTGTGACGTTCTCAACCGCGAGGTCACATTCTGCGTCATCGGGGATGGATGATTTTCCGACAAGGACGCTGTACATGCCTAAGCGGTGGGCCGCTGTCACATTCCGGACGCTGTCGTCCATGAAGATGACATCACGTGGTGATACATGCTGCAGCCCAAGCTGGTGCAGAGCCAAAATGAACGCTGATGAGCTAGGCTTGCATTGGACCTGCCCTGTGTGAGGGACCTTATCCCTGTCAACTGCTGCCTGGTGTTGCAGGCTTTCGAAGTGGACTGTGCCCTGCACGGTATGAAGTTGCGTTGTCGAAATGACTGACAGCAGCAATTCTCATTGACAGCAAACACATTGTGCATGCGAGCTTGCACAACCAAGCGTGCAGCTGAGGCGCTCACCTGGAAACAGTCTGCAATGCCCAGCTTGTCCAGACACACGGTCGCGTGCCGCTGATCTGCGTTAGTGAAGACATAACGTGGAAGCTCAATCGAGCAAAGCGTTTCCCGCAGCCGAGTGTCAGGGGCTAGGTGAGCGTCGTACGGCAAAGTCCCGTGGACCACTCGATGCCAGTGATCGAAGTCGATGTTGTGGCCAGAAGCCTGCATATTTAGCCCCATGCCGCATTGAGCTCTGTCAACAAACAGGCACACGTTCGCCAGCAGTTTGAATGTCTGCATAAGGAAACGATGCTGTCGGTGCATCAAGCCATGCGTTTTGCAAACGCACCACCAGTCCGGCCATTGTTGTGCCGTACTCCTTGTACAACTTCAGTGCTCGATCCTCCGCCTCCTCCACCGGAACTCCCAAGTACCTTACAGTGTAGTCTGCAAATCGCGATTCACACTATCAGAAGTGGTTCGGCGATTGGGGCCCTCTCGCGTCTGACGTCAACAAACGCTCAGGTTCGCAATGGCCACAACGCCGAAGCGCACCAATGATGTTCTGTTTCACTTGATTTGGAATTGCTTCGTTACGATATAACGTGTCATCGAGATCAAAAATTGCGGCCGCGAACTTCCGCTGGTGTTTAGTGATGGTCATGGCTGTGCTCAACGGTGATCACCGCGATAAACACAATTGAATTGCGCTGGAGATTGTTATTCAGCAGGAGGACCCCAACTTTAGATCTGATGAACGTTGCAGTTGATCCTAGTTAAAAGCGTTGAATGTCACAGCCGGATGCCCAGTGTGTGTACCGGGTATTGGGCTTTATTTTGTGTCAGATACTCACAGGCATGTTGTGTGGAAGCCTTGCGGCTTTCACCGCAAAATCTTGTGGCAGCCCGGCGATCGAGGAACGTGACGTGAACCTACACAAGCAGGTAACGTTCTGGTGTACGTGAAGGGGCCCTCCTAGCCATTATCTGACATGTAGCAGGAATCTGGCCGGCCGTGCTGTAATCATTGCGCTTTATATACAATATAAGCTCCTCAAATTCGCTGACTTGATCGGAAAGTGTACAGACTGCATGTCTGGGAACACATCGAACATATCGACCAAGCGCATGATGGCGCGTGAGCCGCGCGGAGGCATCAGCGCATGCTTCCGGCTAAGTCTCCGGAGCTGTACTGCACGTCGCTACGGGCAGGCCTTTCATAAGTGTCCACATGCTTTGCATCTCATTGTGTTGTTTGACCATTGTCTGCTGGAGACGATCAACAGATATCATTAGCCCATACGTGCAAACAGGCGAGATTCGTAGTCTTGTCTCCCGATACGTTGCATATTGGTAACCAACGCTCGATTCTGCCGGTTCGTTGAGTGTTCTTCGCGCCACTGTGTCCGGTAGTTAACTCTAGTCTCCGCACGTCACACGTTTTGACAGCGCACTTCTGCTGTGAGGTCACCTAGCGGACACAGCTGCCAGGAGGAGCTGCTGGTTCAACTTTTGGTGCGCAGCGAACCTGTTTTGCGCTCCTATGGTATATGTGAGGTGTTGTTGGATCAGCTGCGTAAAGCTAGGCTCTTCCCGCCGTTGACAGCTGTGAACATTGCTGCATGCGCCACCTGAAGTGCTGCAATCTGAACCAGAAAGTATTAATGTGCAGCCTTTGGTCATTGACCATGGGCTGTGGAGCATCCTCGTCGGCGCAAACGCTGCACGATGGCCAAGCCAACACAGGCACAGGCGCTGACAGGACCAACGCAACGCCGATCAGCCCAACCCGACAAAAGGAAGCGGCAGCCAACTTTGGCATGACTCAGCATGACGTAATTCGGGTGCGTGGTGCTGCGGCAACCTGGCTGTTTGTGCTATTTATTAAGCTGTGTCGGTGTTTAGTTGCCATCGTCCGCCACGGGCATGAGCATGTCGACTACGCAATCGCACGTGGACGTCACCATCATGCTGCTGTTTGTGCAGCCGCTGGGCGTAGGTGGGACAGGAGAAACGTACCTGTGCAAGCGACGCGACAATGGGAAGGAGGAGGCCGTAAAAGTCATCAAGAGGCCCATACCATTAGTCCTCCAGAACCTCATCACAAACGAGGTCATTCTTCAGGCAAGCTTAGGCGAGGGTCACGTCAACATCGTCAACGCGCATGAGCTCATGCTCACCGATACGCATCTGTGCCTGTTCATGGAGTACATCAGTGGCGGGACATTGACTGACTACGTCAGCGCTCGCTGCGAGACCGCAGACCAGCGCCATGGACTCTACCTAGACGAGGACGAGGCTCGTTTTCTGTTCCAGGTGCGCCTGGCTGGCCATCACCTGTCGCACTGTGGCGTCAGTCAGGCAGCTGGGCACACAAACAGGCAAGCATGGGGCTGCTGCCTGGCCGCCGCATACACTGCTTCCAGCTCTCACACGCATGTAGCGCATATATCAGATGGTGTGCTGCACCTCTGGTTCTAATGCCTGTGGTGGCATATGCCACAAGCAGCGTGGCAGCGGGGCCCGCAGCACCGCACACGCCTCACGTCAATCGCCCACACTTTTGCCTCGTGCAGGGCACAGGTATTGCCGGCCATCTTTACTGCCCACAGCAAGGCTCCTGATTCGACGTCATCGTCGACCCATAGTTTATGCCGACTTGCGCTTGCGTTGCTTCCTTTCCTGCTGGCGCAGTGTGTACGGGCTTGCCCACCTAGCCATGCCGCCTGAGAATCGATCAGTTTGTGTCGCCACATCCAGGCACACTTTCTGGTCGACAGCACCGGTCAACACAGCCTCAGCATCCACTGCACACACGATGCCCGCATTCGGCCGTCTCTTGTTACACACAGCTCACGGCACTGGTGTCATGTGAGACAGCACTGTCAGAAGCAGCACCATGCATCTGTGTGGAGCATTGCCAAGACAAGAAGCGCATGCATGCAGCAATGCATTGAGGCGGTCGACTATTGCCACCAGCAGAACGTGGCGCACCGCGACCTGAAGCTGGACAACACGCTGCTGAACAGCGCGGACCCCCCGCACGTCAAGATCTGCGACTTTGGCTTCGCGAAGCTCATGGGCAGCAACAACCTCATGACCAACATCGGCACGCCGGTCTACATGGCGCCGCAGCAGATCCAGAAGGGCAAGAAGGGCTACGACGGCCGCGCCGCCGGTGCGGCTCCCCCCTCCCTCTGCCCCTTGCAAGCATGCTGCTCCATGACGTGGCCATCTCCCCATGGACCCCCAGCATTCCCCGTTGTGCCAGGAGTCCGTGCTGTAGTTGCCATGTCACACACCTGCCGCGTCTCAACCCCCTACACCTCATTCCCTCCACACACACACACACTCTCTCTACTGCCACATAGCGCCGCCCCGGGCTGTCTCCATAGGCTGCTGTGTGCCTCATCGGCCAGACACCCGACGCACCTGCGTCCGGCCGGCCTGCTTCGTGCTGTGCTGGTGCTCTGTCCTCACAGCTTCTTCTGTGACCTTGCGGAGTCGTGCATGCATGCTGACGGCGGTGGCGGTGGCGCAGATGTGTGGGCGTGCGGCGTGCTGCTGTTCGTGATGCTGCTGGGGGCGTTCCCGTTTGAGCACTCCACGTCGTCGGCGGCGGACGAGCAGCGCGCATTCAACGAGGTCCACTTTGAGCAGATCCGCATCCACTGGACGGAGAACGAGCGCAACCGCGACATCGTGCAGGTGCCCCCCCCCCCCCCCCCCCCACTGACTCTTCATGTGTTTTCAACTGTCACACAACAATCTCCGGGCGCTCTTCGCGCAGCGCCTGCATGTGTATCCTATACACCTCAGCATGGATACATGTTCCTTGCTTTTAAGACACTCTAGTGTAAGCACCACACAGAGTCCGGGTGTCTCCGATGGGTGCCTTCCCTCTTGCAGGCCAACAACATGTGCTGGGCCGGTCGCATGCGTGTGTGTACTGGCCCGCAGCTGCGTGTGTTGCAGACAAATAGCAGTGTGTCCAGCTGGAGCATGTGGTGATGTTGCTGCGTGTGGGTTGCATCAGCGCTCTGTGACGTGCAACGCACCAGCCACTGTGCTGCACACGATGCTCAACACCCTGGCTGCCCTCTGTGCCGCCACCAACCTTCTGAGCATGTCGCATGGCAGGCGCCCACCTGAGACCCTCATGCATGCGGCCCCCTTGATGGAGCCGTACCCTGCGTGCCTAAGCCCCGCGTGTGCTGCAGAGTATGTCCCCTGAGTGTGTTGACCTGCTGAACAAGATCTTCCAGATCAACGAGGCAAAGCGCATCAAGATCGAGGAGATCCGGCAGCACCCCTGGTACGTCGTGCCGCTCGCGCCGCGGTACGAGCGCGCGATGGCCGAGATACTCGCCGAGCAGGCCGAGATCGCCGCACACCTGCGCATGGCCTCCGTGCGCGCCCCCCCCCCCCCCCCCCCCCCCCCCCCCCCCCCCCCTGGTCCATGCACGAGTGTCCGGGATCTTTGCGCACCCTGTCGAACTCACCAACGGACAGTATGAGTTGCGTACAAAATACAGGGAGTCGAGGGAAGCCTGCGATTCAATCCTGATGTGTTGCTGTACGGGGCCGGTATGGCCGGCAGCGTCATGATGCATGAGACATGTGCGATGCGTGCTGCAGGAGCGCGGCCTCACGAGCCAGCAGGACACGATCCGCGCCGTTGTGGCAAAGGCGTGCGAGACGACTGCGAGCGACAACCCTTACCGAGGCCAGGAGATCATGCTCTCCCGCCTCTCGCAGAAGCTCGAGACCATGGCGGAGCACCCTGACGAGTGACGCATGGGATCTTAGTGCACCGGTGGCCACCTCACTCCCCCGGTAGCCACCCTTGTTCAGTGCATCCCCTTTGTTTCCCGCCCATGGGGGGGCAGCTTTAAAAGCGCCACTGGCGTCACTTGGGTTGTGAACACATGCACATGCATGTAGATTGTGACTGTACAACTACAGAGTTGCGCTGACACAGAAACTGTGGCGGGCGGACAATGGCCCTGGCGCCCTGATCTTGCGAAGGAGTTGTGTGTGGCAGGGCAGCCTGCTGCGGTGCGCCAACGGCGGCAGACCTAAGATCATGCGGCGCTGCATGCTCGTGCGGGTGTTTTGGTGGATGGTGAGGACACCTGTAGTCTCCCATCTCCATCATATCATGTGAGTCATACAGAAGGCGGGGGTGGGGGGGGGGGGGGGGGCGCAGGGTCATCTGATGTGCAAGTTTGCACCATAGCCACGAAATGATATTGTTTCTGCATAGGACCGTGGCCTTTGCCGGCTTGGGACTGAGGCAGTGGATGTGATTCCTGTTTCTTGGGAGATATGTGAAGCGGGTGTAACCTCCATGGAGACGGCTGCGTGTGTACACAACCTTGCCGGCGCACATGCCACTGAATGAATACTGTGCACTGTCGCATGCCGGCTGCAGACATTTTGTAATACGAGTATGATATAGACGACAATAAGGTGTTATTTACCACTGATCAAATCCGACGACAGTACTGCTGTGCCCTAGCTAAATACTGGACAGAGCTCTAGAGTATCACTCACGCGACTATAGCTGGGAGCCCCACCTAACGCGAGTCTCCATAGTGCAGAGTGAATCGCATCACCGGCGCTTCTTTGCTTCCTAGTAATGATCAACACAGCCACTGGAGGTTGGCCTCTCATTGTGCATGCCTCCAGCCACCCAGAATGAGGAAATACAAGGTAGCATCTGGTTACCTTGCCGAGGTGGCATGGAAGGGGTAGCTCGAGGGCGGGGTGTCTTGAGGGCAGCGACCCCCACTCCAAGAACAGGAGGAAGCATGGAAGTGAAATTTCTTTCATACTCTGCACCGGCGTTGCACTGCAACTGAACATCTCGCCTGGGCAGTGGCTGCAGCCACCACGATCCTAGTGGAGGTGCTGCATGCGGGCACTGCACAAGGAGTCCTGCTTTGTGACAAAGCTGGACAGCTCACATGATGTGTCTTCTGTAAGATACAGCCAGAACATAGAAACCACGATGGATATTGGGCTCGACGATACAACACTGCTTTGTCCGCCGTGGGTGCTGTGGCTGCAGTGGGCGGATGTCGACTGGCTGTGTTGCTATGGAACAGTCGGAGGCAGGTAGCACCGCAAGAAACTCGCGCACCACAGGAACAGGAACACAGCACACACAGTCCGCCACCGTCGCGAACTGCTAGGTAGCGTTATCAGGGCAGTTCCTTGCGTGGGTAGAATCCCGTTGCGCAAGGCGCCGTGGAGCTACAGCTCGGAAGGGGCAAACACTCATGCACCTGGCCCGTCGTCGAGATGACACAGCCATACGTATCGTATGAGATCATAAATCAAAATCTGGGTTATCCAGTGCAGGTCGCGGTCTGAAGCCAGGCTTCCTGTGTCACCACTAATGCGGCAGCAGCTGCCGTGCTCTGCCTGAAACATCAAGCGTGCAGCAGTGGTACGGGTCGCGATCACGAAGGCGACGCAGACAGCTCTATGATATTCATGTGGTATGTATACACTGCAGATTGGGGTTATCGCAAGAATGCGCAGTCGGCAAAGGCCCTACTGAAGACTGGCCTCGGGCCTCCTGTACCACATCGCTCCCAGGCCGCCATCGCGTTGAAATTTTCGTTCAGAAGTTATATCATGCAACAATCTATCCAACTGCGTTCAGATACCGATCGGAAGTCGCAGACGACAGCTGCAGTGCACGACCCGACCTAACCACGACCTTAAGGTTACAAGCCGCACCAGTGTGCACGGGACACCGAGATGTGACACCGCGATGTGAATACGTCGATCCAAATTACGCTTCAGCATGCAAGTACATGCCCTGAGGAGCGTTAGTGGATCTGACCGTAATACTGAGAGAGCATGAGCATGACAGTGAACGACTTCCACGTCGAATGTGGTATATGGAAGTATTATTTGGTAGCAAGGTACATCAGCGCACGTTCCAGCGAATGTAATGACGAGAAAGCACACAAAGGGTAGGAGGCATTGAACCGCGTCGTGAGTGTGTTGATGTGCTTTGATATGCATGCGGCATGCGACACAGAACGATGCGTACAAGGTAATGCAAGCGCTGATATACCAACATGGACGGGAGAGACGTTTGCCGCAGTGAGCTACTACTGCCATCGAGATAGTGTTGAAAAGATATAGTTTGAAAGGCAGGTGAATTGTGCATCGCGATCGCCGCTGACGAGCTTTGGTCCGGCGTTTGTGACACTAACTGGAGCCATAGCTCGAAACAGCGAAGTCAGGGAGTCGAATACGAAGCATCAATCGCATGACTCATGATCAAGCCCACTGCCCAGGCACGAGCCCCCCCTCCGCGCCCATCCCCTTGCTGACCTACATGCAACCCCGGTCTACTGGAGGAGACCAGTTTGGAATGAAATCACCACTTTTATGTAGCTGCTCATCGAAATGTTAACCTCAACAGTCCCTGAGATTTATTCCAGCAGTTCTCCTCCAAATGTCCTATTCTCTGCCTGATTGTGCCAATAGAAGCCTGAGCACCTCCCATTCCTAGCACACTGTCCGGGCGTTGAAAGAAGTGAAGGCAAGGCAAGTCGAACATAAATTGACACACATTTTTTCATCGTCCATAGCACACAGCAGCACAGTGCTGGCCATGCTGTGGTGCAGCAGCCCGGTCTCAAACCAAGCTCCTCGAGCCCTCAAACTTGATCTTCTCTGTCTGAACATCTGGGTGCAGCTTGCCGCTGCGGATCGTGGGCAGAAGTGCATCTGCTAGGTATCCAGATGCATGGCCACCCGAAAGCAACAAGTGCTGTCTTGGGACACAAGGCACACACTTTCGGTACAGCGTTGGACATGCTTCCCTTCGGTGATCTATTCATATGAGTGGCGTCGCGGTTGGACTGTGGCTATTCACATGAGTGGCTGGAAACAAGTGCTACAAGACACACTCGGTAAAACGTGCTTCCACTTGGGTACCTTGTCCTACTGCAAGAGCATTGGCCACGTTCCTGGAGACGCGGTCGTATGGGGTGGCCTGAGCAAACAGCCCAGTCACTGTGGCATCTTCGGAGGGCTGCAGATACCTTACAGACAGCTCGTCTCGAGCTCCACTGTTGCGGGGGTGCATCGTCGCGGTTGGACTGTGGCTCCTTCATAGTTGTGTGTGTAGCTGTGGAAACGGCTGCGGCCATTGGTCACTGCTTGCCTGGCAGGAAATACTGCATTCTCAACTGCACTTTGCCAGGGTGTGGACAAAGTGGGGCCCGGCCACAAGGAACTGCCTGTGTTGAGCGTTCTCACACTGCATCAACAGCATCGACGTCGATACGTACGTGTTCAAACAGAAGCTGTGCGATGCCTGGTGTGTAGCCTGAACTCGTGAATCGACATGGCCCAATGCAGCCGGTATAGCAGTCGTGGCTGTGTCCTAATGGCCGCATGCTGTAGAGGTACGCAACTGGCTGGGCTGTATGCTGTTCCTGTTGCATGATGTCCATCTGTGCGCCACCTGTGGTTACAAGGGCCGTCAAGAGAATCCGGACCAAGACATTCGTCTACACAGGTCGTCGCTCATGCGTATGAGCGCCTCCGTATGAGCGGCAATATGAGCGGTAAGTTCACCATGTTTGGGTCGAAACGCTGACCTGGAGAATGTGACATCATTGGAAGCATACCGAAATTCGGCTCGTGCGGTTGGATAGCCTTGCAATTTCATGGTCAAGGCCTGTACCTGGCCAGATTGCGTCATTTGATGAAGAGTCCGTTGCCGAAAGCATGCAGGACTGCTCTGCGCGGGGACGCTCGCGCTGACCGCTGGTAAAGGTGCTGGTGGAAGCTATCACGACGATCCCGAGGTCTGCATTAGCAACTTTTACATACGTGCAATCTGCTGATTTTATGCACCACGAGCATCGGTGATGGACCCGGCCGGTTCGCTCTTATTCAGACTGGCTTTCGACTTGAAGACCACCATTCTAGGCACATGGATTGATCAATGATGAATGATGATGAAGGCATGATGGCCGAACAGCCTTCAGGTAACCATGGTCGGTTACCGCGGGTCTGAGAGTGGTCTGTTTCGGCTCTGGCGCTTGAATGTGAGTGTGGCGCAGAGGGTGATCGGCGATGAACCAGGAATGCAGTCTGACGAATATGGAATAATAACAAAAGAGATCACGGGAGAAATCAAACACTACACGCCTGTGGCCAGGCCCGCGCACAAAGCTGTACGGGTCTGTTTATCATTCGATAATGTCCTCCCATCTGGGCGCGCACAGGTTAAGCCTGCACAGTCTACCATCTGGTGCATGTTTTGTGACAGCAGTTTGTGGTCGACGCCTCGTCCTCGTGGGCTGCATAGCAAAGACGATCACGTCGTGATCATGTGCACCGACAGCGTCGGCGGTCTCACCGCCACCCCGTGAAGCATTACTTCCGATACGATACACAGATACATGGTGTGTTCTGCGATATGCGTTGACGACTCAGACTGTTGGTCTTGCCTGTCACCAGCGATGTGCCGATTGTGCACGACCAGGTGTAACCGGGTCTCACTTGCGTCAAATATTACACCTCGTATCCGCGCGGCTGGGCAGTCAAATCCACCCGAAACTGGTAGTAGCTACTCAGTTTGTATCCCTGCGATCTCTCAAACTCGCGAAACCGCCTCCCTGCGACAGTTTTATCGCTCACCGGTCGCCACTGGTCCACTCGCTCTGTCCCAAGCACTGGAAGGACTCTGACTGGTGTGGCAGTCTGACACGGTGCAGCGATCGCGCAAAACGCAATACCTTTGTATGCATCATCACTTCTTAGTCTATCTTTCCCGAAACCATCAAGTGCGCCTCGACATTTTGTGACTGCAGCCGCTTCTGCGGCGATGTCTGTATCCTTCCGTTTGCTACCTGGACGTACCGTTTTCCGTAGCTTCGATTCTTGTCCAGCTTCCGCAATTTTCTGATTCAGGTGTCTAATGTCTGCTGGGTATTCTGCTTCCCCAATCCGCGACCACACCATGCGGTCGCATCCGTAGAATTCGGCATTTGGGTCTGCCCTCTGCAGCAGACTACTTACAGAAGATACATTTCGTCGTCTTTGTGGGCGCAGGCGGTGTAACCATCTCAGGAGGTTGACTTGAGCCGTGCACTCCTTCGGATTCGTGTCCGAGTCTCCCACCCGCAACTCGGTGAACCCAGACCCTGCTGCGTCCGGTCTGCATACCAGCATCGTAAGTCCTGTACATAATAGAAACACCCATTTAGTGGGTGGAAGGGAAGACTCCCCCTTTATGACGGCGTTGAATTGTTTGCGATAGTTGATGCTGTTCTGTCTGGCCTCGAGTTCCTTGTCTGTCGTCTCTTGCACTTCGCTGTCCGTCAAGAAAAAGTTCAAGTGGCTTGGTCTGTTCATGAAAGACACCTGCAAGCTCCGAATCTCCGAGATCCATTTTCGGCCGCCTTTTGGGCCTGTGGCAGTGGCCCCGTCGCATGTGCTGATGGCTCCTGCATAACTCTGCACCCCATGAGGGGCTCCTGGTACCTCTCGGAACGCACCTGCCGTAGGTGGGCACTGCCTGCGTCACCGTGGTTGTAGTACGTCACATTGATGTTCGGGCTGGTCACCAAACACAGCCTCAGAAGTGTCTGCTTCAAGCCTCCCGTTGTCCGAAGATTCTCTTCGACCTGCTGCCCCAGATACTTTTCCAAGCAGTACGGCAGTGACAGTAGCTCGGGCAACTCCAGTACCTGTTGTGCCGTATCGACGACAACCCCGTTTGTGATCGCAGTCTCTAGTCCAGCCCGCACCGGGGCACTCACCTCGCCCTCCTGAAGGCGCCTGATCGCTTCCATCCGAATGCTGTGACACCGCGCTTGTTGCCGTCCAGCCCCTTCGAGCCCGGCCGCCTCCGTTATAGCGGCGCACGGGCTCCCACGCAATTGTCTTGGTGTCCCTCTCTGTGCCTCTGCCATTGCCAGGAGTACCTGCATGTGTAAGTGCGCGTCTCACAGTCAACCATCCCTGTGGTCAACGTCTTTCACACAGTCTTGGCTAAAAACCGGCCGGGGTAGGGGAGGCGGGGTGGGGGGAACTACAAGGTAAAATAATCTGGTACGGAACGTGCTGCCGTTCCCGGTTCGGTGGACCGCTGCGACGTGGTCCAGTTGAATGTGTCGGACTATCAGCGCCGATTCTCTCTTCTGCATTGACCTTGGGGGATCTTTGTCTATGATCCTTTGCCGTGTTCCCTGTGCCGGGTCCTCTCTGTTGTGCAGCTCGGTCACAATGGAGGTGGCTGTGATTCTCCCAAACAATAAAGCACCCAATCCCGGGTTCATGTAGGCCTCGTGTACAAGCGATTGCCATCTACTGGCATGTATGGCATGCATTTCGCGCCAGGTTTGCGGTGCCATGTTTGTCATCCTCACTATTTTCTTCTGGTCTTTGTGTACAGTTTCGTATATGTTCGTGTTGTGCTCCTGCACATGTGAACTGGTCACGAGCGTCATGAATGTTACCTCCGCCATAGCTCATCCCGACTGACGCTGGGGGGTGTTGTGTCTGAAATCCCCTCGGCCTTGCCAGGGCTGTTGCGGTTCCGCTGCCGCAGTATAGCATGCCAGAGTACTGATCGTTGTGGATTGCAGGGCAGGCACATGATTTTGTGTTCGCACCTGTAATCCGCCATGTGTCATCATTTTTTCTGTTGCGTGTGACACGACCAGATGCGTCTTCAGTACCCTTGCTTGTGTCAACGCTTCACTGCTGTCATGAAGTTGTTCCAAAAACTTGCGCATGATAGGGAGGAACACATGTCCGATGTGATCTTGAAGGCCATCTGCTTCCTGTTCAGTCCAGCCCACGTACGAAAGGTTGTCTCTCAAGAGCAAAGCCCCCAAGGCTGTGAGTCTGCATTCTATCCGACCTGGACTTCCTCCATCATGCCCATAAAATATGTAGGGTGGCATTGCAGAGCTCATGGGCCACTATGGGGATGGAGCCGGAGAGTTCTTACCGTGCCAGTGCCAGTGGAGCCGCCGTGTGTGCCGCGCCCGGCAGTCCGTCAACAACGTACGTTAACACAGCCTGAACACGATTCATTTCGGCACCTTGGAGCTTGCCGCCTCCCACTGTGTCGCTTGGTCCCACTAAGCCCCCCTTGAAGGCCAGGGGAAGGGAAGCAAAGGGTGGGACCACAAAGACGGCTACTTCGTCAAACAAATAATTAAGGCGATCGGTGAGCTCTGCTTTTGTGATTTTTCTCCCCAACTCCTTTCCAAGCCCGGCCAGTAGGGATATTATGCTCTGCACTTGTGAGAAATAGTCATTTTACACCAGCTTACGGATTTGACTGAGTGGGACAATTGTAGCGGTGTGGCATGGTGGGGGTCGCGGGAGCATGATACAACATAGCATGCAACATACTTTCAGTTGATCCAGCCCGAATCGCTTCATCACGCCTAGTGTCCAGTGATGCAGGTGGTCCACCCCCCACAACTCTGGGAGGGCGCCCCACTCAAACTGCGAGTCCCAGAATATGCTCTGTAGTGCTGGGCTAGAGGCTTTTATGCCTGCACAACACGAGTGGTCAAGACTCAGACGTGGCACGCTTCATAAGGTCCAGTTTGATCTGTCGCCGTATCCTTCGTTACTCGTTTTGTGGAACCCTTTGCTATGCCACAATTACAGATTTGTAGGCTTCCTGTGCCGGGACTTGCCTTGTCTTTTCATCTCTGCCTTTGACCCTGACTCTCGTATTGCTTCTGCTTCTCTGGGACTTCGGTGTTTGCGGTCTTCTGGGGAAAGCTCATGTGCTGCGAGGTCAAATTTGCATGTAGAGGTGTGGCATAGCAAACAGGCGGCATCTGTGCCTCCATTGACGCTGTCAAGCCTAAACGCGAATCGCTGCATCAGCCCCATTGTAGCTGCAGCCTCTACGGTGTCCATAATCAATGTACCCACCATTACGTCGCAATGGGCTGTCAGGTAGGGACCTCTTGAATCAAACGCCGGCTCGACACTGCTGTGGCGTAACAATTCTTCTCTATCCTTGTGAAATTTCACCCATACCTGCACCAGATCAGGCACGCATGGTTGTAACATGCTGAGTGCATATGCCGTCCGGATACCATTCCCCTTCTTGGATCTGGACCATTCGTCATCCCCCAACATTGGCGGGGGTAGCGCACTCCGCATTCTGGCTGCGTAGCCGTCCCTATATCTCTGAGCATCTCCTTCCACATCGCTGCGGTGGTGGCACTTATAGCGGCGTCGATGTCTGCCACGCGTACATGCTCTTGGCCTTTTGGCCTCTGTGCAAGTACCCATTCCTTCACATTTGGGACCATGCACAGTAGTTGTATCGCATTCTGACGCAGACTGGCATCTACATTCATCGGTGCCACAAATATAGGGTACAGCTCACTGCAGCAGCACGCATTGGCTTATCTAGATCTGTCTCTATATGCTGCAGTCCCAGGCTACTGTTGACTCTGCCGGATAGGGTGTGGTCGATCATGCAGCACAGGCTTGTCAAACCACTGTCCTTTTAAGAGAGGTCACCTTTTGGCAATTGGGCTGATCAGGGTCTTGTCAAAGAATATTGCCACTGCGAAAATGGGCCTTGTGGACTCTGCTAACCCTAGTCCGCCCTGCATCCGGGCATGAATCCGAGCCTGCACGTCGCCCCACCATCAGCTGTTTGTGGTGCATGACTGTAACTCATACAAAGTCGCCCTGCCTTCTACGAGGGGAGCGGAACCTGCTTCGCTTGGCGTACAGCCGAGCCGTGCATGAAACTCACGACCCTGCCTGCCATGTCAGCGTCGAGGGAGCCCTCAGAGGTACTGACTGGATCCATGCGTATGTTGCAGTTCTCGATGACAGGATTCTGAAGCGAGCAGCTCAACACTTCAGCGATTGGCCTGATGAACAATGGGACCGGGGCCAATTGCCTGAGTAATGCGTGATCTGATACAATAGGTACTTCCCTGGCTGTCATCTTGCATCGGTACTTGTCTGCTTTGTCATCCAGGTATTTATTCAGTGCTTCAACTGTATGGATCGTGGGCCGTCTCTCGTGCTCAGGTCGGGATGTCTGCCTTCTCAGCACTTCCAACAGGCGCACCCCCATGAAGTAATTCCTTTGCTGTACTGCTGTAAGGTCTTTGAGCATCCATGCAATGATATCATTCGCTATCAACATATTCTCGACGTATGCAGGTACAGATGCATCTGATGGTTGCTCTCCATCACTGTCGGGTTCGGAGTTGTCCTCACTCGTAGCGTCTGGAAGAGTAAAGGTTGGCCAACCTGTGTCTGGTGTCTCCGTATTGCACTCAGGCTTGCACTCCGTTTCACATTCTGGTTCACCGAGATCCTGTCCGTAGAGACCCTTGTTGGTGCCTGGCTGGGCTGGGGCGAGGTGGGGCTTGGTGGTGTGATTGTATTCTGCTGGATCATGGGCTGTTTCTGCTTGAGGACTGTTGGGGAGTATCATAGACTCTGCAGATCTGGTAGCCAGTCTGTTGGTAATGCTTGCAGCGGCCTGATTGTTTGTCAATTTTGTAAGTACCCGTTCATTGTATGACCGGTCTGCTGTGGTCCGCTTCGTGATGAAACCCCTGCAATGCCTTCTGTGTGCTGCTGCCGCGCCTCTACATGGCGCCCCCACTATAGCCATCCCGCACGTGTCACATACAATAGCTGGCTGCATTCATCCAAATTTGAAACAGCAGCGGGGCGGATCGCTAGCGCACGGACTGGTAGATTACTCGTGCGGCCTTTTCACATCTGCAGTCCGGTCGGTAACTCTTCCAACTGAGTACTCGCCGGAGGGGGTGTCACGAGGCGTCTATAATCAACGTCGTGAATATGTACAGATGCTTTGCTGCAGGCAAAAAGTACAAGTGACGTCTGACGGCCTTGTGGTGAACACCGCCCCACAGAAGAAGAAGTAAACGAGCGTGATTTCCAAAGAAAACGCCAAAACCAACATGATATGCCGAGACGGACTTTAGCAGAGATGTGATGGGTACCCAGGAGAACGCACACGCGACACCGGTGGCCATGGCTACACGGGCCGCGAGTGCCCCGTTGTCACAAAACGAGTCAACGGAAGGCTCCGCCTAACGCAGCCATGACGAAATCAGATCAGTACATGTCAGCTTCCAAACCGCATCCTCATGGATAATCTTATTATGCCACTTCGTCGGTTGTGTGCGCTCCGGAAGATAAGAATTGCGCCCTTTTTGATCGTTAACGCTGCTGCACCGCAGTGCAGGGAGGTACCATCGCTGCAGAGGATATATGTCTTCACAAGTACGTTTCTACTCGACAGATGGATAAAGTGTGGGTGATTGTCATACCGTCCTCTTAGCACCGTTCATTATGACGAGAAAGGGGTACCTGGTGCGCCATAGAGCGCCCCCCGCCTTGCATATAGCGTCCATCACATGGCATTTAAATGGCTGCGATTATGTCATGATAATCCATCAGTGCCAGATCGCGTTGTCAGGCGTCGTCGGTAGTATCGTGGCGTAACAACGCAGGCAACTGTTGGTTGTCAAACGGCGAAAGCACGAACCTGCGGACGAAGCAGACTAATGTGAGGCCAATGCAGGTGATTGACTTTTGACAGTTACGAGAAACCGCCACTGACGATCAAGAGGCAGAGACGACACATCTCAGCGCAAATGGATGGGAGAGACACAGAACACAATTTTGACCGATGATCAGTAAGGTAGTATGTTTCCTACTCGTATGCATTCAGGCTTCGGTCCAGTAACACCGGCTGTGCAGATCGTTTGTTTGTTCAGGCATCGACGGTTGACCAGGTCGCCCAGCTACTTGTGCAGGTCAGTTCATACATGGTTCGGCGTTTGGCATCGAGAGACCTGAGTATGACCTGTTTGTCCCATCAGCTACGACAATGCGACAGCGTGCGTCGAGTCATTGACACATCAGGTACGTGTACAATTGTCAATTGCAACTGCTACAACGCTGTATGGGTTGACAAGGAACAATGCATACAGGTTACTTTCTTCAAGGGGGCTGCAGCCTGCCCGAACAGCTTCAGACGAGCTCGAAACAGCAATTGCACGGACTCGGAGCCATGGCAGGTAGGAGCCTCACAGCCTTGCACGCTTGCGGCACAGCCCAGGCGGAAGCCGCTTGGGCTGTGCCGATGACGCATATGCATGCACCACTAGTGACAGCCCAGGCGGAAGCCGCTTGGGCTGTGCCGATGACGCATATGCATGCACCACCAGTGACAGCCCAGGCGGAAGCCGCTTGGGCTGTGCCGATGACGCATATGCATGCACCACCAGTGACAGCCCAGGCGGAAGCCGCTTGGGCTGTGCCGATGACGCATATGCATGCACCACCAGTGACAGCCCAGGCGGAAGCCGCTTGGGCTGTGCCGATGACGCATATGCATGCACTACTAGTGACAGCCCAGGCGGATGCCGCTTGGGCTGTGCCGATGACGCATATGCATGCACCACCAGTGACAGCCCAGGCGGAAGCCGCTTGGGCTGTGCCGATGACGCATATGCATGCACCACTAGTGACAGCCCAGGCGGAAGCCGCTTGGGCTGTGCCACATGAGGGGCTGACCACCTCCAATGCAGCTCGTACAGACGCAGCTCGCGTGCGGCGGGTGCAGTGAGCAGGGCCACGCAGAGGGGGGGTGTGCCATGCGCCTGCAGCAAGGCCACGAGTGGCTTTGCTGTTGGGCATGGCATACAGCCTGTTCTGGGTAGACTGCTGGCCACCAAGCTGCAGCCTGCAGTCACGTACATGACGGTGCATACCCCCCACAATCAGGGGTACTGCCCGGGCAAGCACACTTACACAAATGCACATGGTGCTATTCAAACTCGCACTGCTGGTGCCGAAAATACAAAAGTTGTACATCTCGTGAAAAACAAACTCGCTCATATCGAAAATCTTCCGCTCATATATATGCGGAAAATGGGGGGGTAAATAAGAGCCTGCGTAAGCGACCGTGCATGAGCGTGGACGCTTGTAAATATGAGTGGCATATGAGCGACGACCTGTGTAGACGTTGCCTAGCACAGGCAATGTCTTGGATTCTCGGTGACTGTTGTACGTGCCTCTAGACAGCTGTGCCTCTGTTGTACGTGCCTCTGTGTGTTTGCCTTTGCAGCCTGGGCTGCGTGTGCTTTCGGGGCTCTGGGGCCGGGCTGTGGGACAGGGTTGCGGATGGGGGTGGGCGTGCGGGTATGATTGTGGGTGTGGGGTATGGGGGCATGTCTCTGTGCCAGTGTGTCTGTGGCTGCGGCCAGGGCGGGTGCTGACAGTGGGCGATTGCGCAATCACATGCGTGGGTGTGTTGGTATGTGCTGCGTGTTTCTGGTTGCGTGGGTGTGCGGTTCCCCTGGTTGTTGCCCGCGGTGCTACCTACCTCGCTCGCTGCGTCCTTGTAAAACGGAGGCGTGCATGGAGGACAAGCTGCATGCTATGTCAGGGTGCACCAACAACTGCTCAACTGCCTCTGACGGCTCCAGTCAGTGGCGCAGTCTCCAAAGAACTGGACGTCAGTACGTCTAATTAGTTATAACATGTTGATTAAAACTTCATGATCAGCGCAGCGCAGCATGCTGCAACACTGGCGGTGTTGCTGCAGGGGTTCAAACGTTTGGCGGCGATGTACATGGCCCAGGTCCAACTTCTTGCTGACATGTACACTGCTAGACGACTTGTGCACATGTTGGCACAGGCATGAGCCTGGGGGGCTGCAAGCACCCATGGCCATGTCCCTGTGCTTGTGGTACAAGAACAACGTTGGACAGGCAGGTAGCAGCACAGGAACCTCGCAGGAAACCAGAACAATGAAGCCACACCCCATCCGAGTCAGAGCAATATTACATATCCCAAGGCACCATCGCCACTGGCACTCAGCACTCTCCACTGTAGACAACCTTGCCCCTTGCAAGCTGGAGCACAGACATGCAGCAGTTCGAACTTGATCAAGTTGTTCATCGACTTCCCAGATAAAATTCGGATCTCGAGATACCTCAGTATAGCGGAGGCTGTCACTTCCGCAGCCTACTGTGCACCCTCTCGCACAAGATGAGGGCCTGCCTGGCGCCATGGCACGTCACCAAGCAGCTGCACCTGCGCGCGGTCGAGGAAACGCGACTCCTGGGCAGCATGGAGTCACGCATCGCGCCATGCCATGCCGCCCATAATGCTTCGCTGTGCAGCAAGCTTGACGCATGTGAAGTGGATTTGAGCATTCTCCGTGCATGGCGGCCATGTGTGATGCTGCTTGCACGAGCATGCTCCATTCATACGGGACAGCGCTAGCCGCAGCCGTGATGGGCGTCGTGCGCGTTATATAAGTAGCCCACTCGCTCAACGGCCTGAAAAGTCATAACGAACCTTCCAGTGCTGCCGTGCGGCGAATGAAACAGCCAGTTTTGTAGGCTCCATAGCAGTGCATGCTTGAGGTCCAGTCGTGATCGTGTGACTCTTCGATTCCGGAGATCTCCACAGCGTCACCCAGAGCCTGCAGGTGAGTAGCTTCAAATTGATACTACTCTAGTATAACTATTGCTGGTGATGGCCAGCTGCAGCAGTTGTTCACGCGGGTACCTGCGTGGCGCGATCTGACGAGCGGGCATCGTTTCGGCATCACACGTGGCCGGCCTCGATGCAGCAGTTCGACACATCGCATGTCCCATGCTGACCTATTTGATACCGATACACCATGTTTTAGCTTTCATATGGTCGCGTCGAGGCTGCCGCTCGAGGTTGTGCTGCAGCAGCATCGTTCGCATGACGCTGGTGAAGCGGGATGGCATAATTCCAGAAGCAGCATGTGTAAGGTGACCCGCGGCTCTGGTGTGCAGGGCTCGAACGAGACAGGAGAACATCTGACCTGGTTGAGTCTGACTGAGGAAATCTCAGCATGCTGTCTCTGAAGCGCTTTAGCCTTGGCTGCGCTGCCGCGGCTATCGTGTCCAGCAGCACCGGTACGTACACACGGTCCAAAACCTCCACGCTGCGCCCCGTTGCTCCAAAGACACCGCGGTTGTCCGACAGTACCCTTGTTGCGTGACTGCGCCATGGGGCCCTTTCCTTACCCGCGGCATGCGCGCAGCGCAAGCGTGCGCGCTGTCGAACGTCAGCGCTTCGATACGCCGACACGGCTTGTCGTGACAAACATCGTGATGCAAAGCGCCCGCGTGGACACATACGCGAGGTTCGGGATATTATGTTGATCTAGCGAAGTGCAGCCTCTGTGTGCATGCAGCGTCGCTGGCGTGACCTCATGCCGCTCACGTCGCGTGCGGCATTTGTAAGGCTCCTGCTGATGCATGCAGCACACGGCACATCTCTGCAGAGCTCTGTGACAGCCTGTAGCCACACACGGGTTTGGATTCGCGTGGACAGCCACACGTTGCACTCTTCAGTTTCTATGTTGCAGCCGGACGCCTGTTTCACTTGTCTGCTGTGTCTACCTGGCAAGCACACATACAGCTGCGATCGCATCGTAGGATCGAGGCGGTTGGCTTCCGCCAACAGCATTCAATGCACACGAGATGTCAGTCATCAGCAGGATATGCATGCAAGCAATCATTACACATCACATTTGACGTGCAGCAGTGCAGTTTCTCCTCGATTCTCCACGCAGTTGCGCGAGTCGCGCCCCGTTGCGTGCACGCGGCCTCATGGGCGGTGTGGTGTAACATGCGGGAAGCATAGCCACAGGAGACATGTTCATTCATTGAGATTATTTTCAACAACTCTCGCTATGCCTTGCCAGCCGTAGCACCGGTTCCACTGCTTGTGGTGGGCTGCTTGAGATATAGTGCCTTCCTAAAGTATCAGCCTGCAGTGGATGCATGGGAACATGAATCAGCAAAGCTGCACAGTGATACACAGACTCTGATTTCAAATATCTGCATCCGGCCATGCCAATCAATCATCATGCGCCTGCCTATGCTCCGTGCAGGCATCCCTGTGGAAGCGTGTGTCTGTTGCTTGGCTGCATCACACCCCGCTGCGTAGAGCAACTGCCACGCAAGCATCGAAACCTCCCTCAGCAGCCTCTTAACTGCCCGACACGCGCATCCATGGCCAGGCCTGCCGTAACCGGCTGTGGTACATGCACATGTGCGTTCTTATGTGCCCTCATGGCTGAGCGGGTGTGCAGGGGTGTGGGCAGCGTCGTCCAGCGGCGGCAGCTCGAACGACGTCAACTTCTCGTCGGCGTACTGCAGCGTCACGGCCAAGTCCTTCGCAACCTCTGACAGCAAGAGTGCATTCGTTGAAGCATGTACGCCGCCCCCCCCCCCCCCCCCCCCCCCCCCCCCCCCCCCCCACTCATGCCCCCCTGATTGTGCACTTCGACGTCCGGTGAACTTTCTGCCACCTTGCTATGAACCCAAGAGAGGACAAGAGCCCTGACGGTGGCGCAGCCGCAGAGCTGGCCGCCACCTGCACGGCGTCTTCCAGGCCCCTGTGGCCATGCGTGCGTGCGTGAATGTGTGCATGCATGTGGACAAGCGGGGATGCCGACCACAGCGTGCCCTGCAGCCTGCGCTTCTAGCACAGCCCTGGCGCGGCTGCTCCGCCGATCGTCGGAGTTGGTCCGCAGGCATACTTTATTCATGGGGATCCCGGTGCCCGCAGAAGCAGTCAGACAACAGCACGTGATCAGGCTGGCGTTGACGGTGGAACGTACATACAGGGCAGGAGATCTCTGAGAGGGTGTGTGGTAACACGACCTCTGTGGAGCTCGACGTCACGACGCAGGCGACTGATGTCGCGTATGCCGTCGCCGAGGCCTTCGCGGAGGTCGTGGCGCAGTGCGAGACGCAGGGGTCGGCGGACGCGCGCGCCCAGGCATACGCGTACGCGCAGGACCGTGCCGAGGCGCTCGGCGAGGCGATCGCCGGCGTCTGGGCGGACGTGACAGTCTGCGACAGCTGCTCGGTGGTGGCAGACACGTTTGTCAGCGTGTCAAACCTGCTCATCGCGGACGCCGTCGCAGAGGCGTGGACTGACGTGCGGGCCTCCCCCTCCTGTGGCCCAGGCGCATGCTGCCTCGCGGTACTGCACGCTGCATTATCTTGTACCAAGCAGCCTGAAGGAGCTGTGCCCATGCGTGCACACCCTCGCGCAGGCTCCGGAACCTTGCTCAGAGCGCGGGCTTGGTGTTGACAACTCAGCGCCCTGTTGCACGATCGTATAGCTGCCGCAGCACTGCTTTCATCTGGCAGTCATGCCAGTAAGCAGCCGGACTGACACCGTGCCATGCCGTTCCATTCGGAATCCGGAAGTGCGTCACCGTGGACGTTGACTGTGTAGATCTATGTGTACTCTGACGCGGGCGCCTCGGCTCAAGATCTGAAGCAGGTGACGAGCGACATAGTTGTGGAGAAGGTGGCAGACATCATCGTCACGCTGTCCACGGCGCTACACGCCGAGGCGCAGGGCGGCTGCTCCGGCAGTATCATCGCTGAGATAGATGTACGCCTCTCATGCAGGCACCTGTCCCCGGAACCTGCATGAATCATTTGCATTTGCACTGGCACTCATGCATGTGCCCAGGCCATACATGGCTTGCGCTGCTGCTTTGAATTAGGCCCGCTTGCACATGCAGCACTGTTTCAGCTCTGAGCGGAGAGCGACAGGTTTTGAGTGCGGTGTTTATGGCCATCCTCCAGCTGGAAGGCTCAACCTCACGCAGGAGGCTGCGCGAAAAGGCCGCGCAGAGGGTGTGCATGCATGGCCGTCTGTGAATAGGATCCCGTGGAGATATGTGGTCCCGGTCGGACATGAAATCCAACCTTCTGTGCTGTCTGATGCAGGTCGGCAAACTGTACGCAAACTGCGACGCGTTCGCCTTCACGGAATCCACCTCCTATGCGACAGATGCGATCGCCCAGGCTGGTGCGCCCCCCGCCTGTCGCCACCACCTGCTGCAGCCATCGCCCTGCGTACTGCCTGCACCAAATGCCTCCATGAATCGACTTTGTTTGTCCGTCACTCGCGATTGGCGCCCGCTGCCTATCAGCCACCACAGAGTAGGCTCCTCAGCGACCCTGCCGCAGTATCTAAATGATTCTCCTGCCTCCCCACACCTCTCCCCTCCCAACAGGTGTCAGCTGACCCGACTCCCCGCAAACGCACAACAGACCCCCACGCGTCACACCGTGGTGCAAGCACACTTAGCATGGTAGATACGTGAACATTCTGGCTCGTGCGCAGGTGCCGATGCGGCCGCGTACGCATGCAACGGCGACATCGCGGAGGCCGAGACGACTGTCATCGCGCAGGCCACGGCCACGGCGCTAGTTGAGGTCTTTGCCTCCGCTGACGTGTGGTGCGCCACCAACGGCGAGAATACGCAGGCGTGCGGCATGGCGCAGGCGGACGTCGAGGAGGTCGCGGAAGCCCAGGCCGAGGCCTTTGCCTTCGCCTGGGCGGAGGCCTCCTCGTGTAACTGCGACGTTGCGGCGGGTGCTGAGGCGCGCGTGTGGGGCGCCATCTGGGTCGAGGCGAGCCTGAACGCCTACGCTGAGACCTGCGCCTGTGCGACCCCCCCCCCCCCCCCCCCGTTAAAAGTGAACATCATCCACCCCCAGAATGTGGGTTGCCGTATGCTGCTGTGAGGGTGATCTGTCACACTTGCCAGCGGCAGGGTTGTGCACACGACACGTTCACTGTGGCCGTGCCAGTGCGTGCGCGTGCCCGTCATCACCATTGCCATGCCATGGGCAGTCCGGCCGTTGCGGGCCAATTGCCATAGAAGCTTTGCTCTTACATGACGGGGCACGGTGTGGGTGCAGTCGGTGGCAGCGGAGATTTCGCCAGTGACTTCCAGACGGCGCTGGAGGAGCGCATCATCGTCGTCACCGCCGAGGCGATCGCATCGGCCGTGGCCACAGGCACCGGCGACTGTCGCGTCAGCCTCGACGTGTGCTCCTCTGCAAGCAGCAACTGCGTTGTCAGCAACTTCAAGTGCTACGGCTCCGGCATGGACACCGTGCTGCCGTGCTGCGACGACGACTACCGCTGCGTGAAGCGCAACTCGCGCGACTACCGCTGCAAGCACAGGCTGTGGAGGGCGCCGAGCTTCTGGGATGGCGAGATCGCCTTCTGCAACAACCCCGCCGCGTGAGGCGGACCGGATCAGCCGGCTGAGATTCGGCCGCCGGGTTGCACATGGCGTGATTGCGGTTGTGTGCATGCGCGGCCACAGGCACACCCATGCGCGCATGGGCTGAAAGCAGACGTGGCTGTGAGTGACGAAGGTGAAGACACGATCTACACAGCCGCGGTGCGTGCGTGTGACGTGGCTGGAGGGACAAGCAGGTGAAGGCTGTGCACGGGTGTGGTGTGGGAGGGCAGGCAAGAGGTGTGTGTAGACTCAGCATAAACCACACCTGTCCTGCATAGCTGCAGCGCATGCATGGGAGAGGCACGTGATTGAAGGGGACAATGAGGGTGGCTGCTAGTGGCAGAGGCTGGGTGGGAGGGGGGCTGAGAGGGCACAGGCCCGTCGGGCAGAGGTGCTGGCGGCTCCCAAGAGTGTACGAACCGGCTGAGCCTGCGGTTTTACATGATTCTTCAGGCTCTGGCACAGCTGGCGGAGTGATGCGACAATGCATGTGCATGCCGTGGCGTGAATTGTATGTCAGTGGATTGCGTGAGCGATGCGGTGGTCGAGGCTGTGATGCATAAAGAGCATGCCAGCAATGTTCCTGCTGAATGCGGGAACGCTTGGTGACTGCGTGTCACAGAAGCATGCGAAATGTGTGTACCGTGCCTCCTTAGCTGAGCTTGCCATTTTCCCCCTTTTCTATGTAATATAAAATTTTGAGTTTAGTGGAGTGCACGCAAGGTCTCGGGAGGTAGCGCCCACCAATGAGCCAACTGGAAGTGCATGCCGGGTCTTTCACATAGACCCGAGGCTGGCATAGCATGCTGTTGGCAATCGACACATGCACACACAAAATTGCCAAGGCCAGCTCGAGGCACATGTAAATATAGTTTGAAACCAATTCGATCACGATCCTACAACATCGAAAGAATGTCATTGTGAACACTGCAAAACAGTTGCGCAATACCACACTGTCGTTCAACACTCCTTTGTCACTGAGAGCATCGCGGATGCTAGCCACAAACATTAAGACAACCGTGCTTCACTCACCTAAGACGCAAGGCCTGATGCAATAGGGATCAAATAGTCAAGCGTACATGAGATAACAAATAGAGTTACTGAGTCGAGATCCGACGTTGCCCTGTGCCTTATTAAACATACTCAGGTGACAATGCCAGGCCAGCTGGCATAGAACAGCTGAAGGGCCTCGAGATAACGAGGTAAATTGGCAGCAGCTGAACGAATGGCATCAATGCCACTCTGTTTGAAGCGCAATACCTAACAAATACTCAAGGTTCAGCGGCAAAGGTTGCAAAGGAGGTTGCTGCATGCAGCCGAATGTCAGACAGTGTGTCCTGTCAGATGAAAAGCAGACCGGATGTTTTGTCATGACACATTCAACACAGAGAGCAAAAAGTCAGTTGAACAACAGATCGGATTAATGGTCAGAGGCGGACACACTGGCCCACTGGCCCGAGCGCTAGATGGAAACTGCTCGAGTCAGCTTATCCCTCCATGATGTGGGAACCGGCATCCTAAACTACATTATTCAGATCTTCCTTGCCCCACTTACCCCTAGAACCCCCTGCCCCTACCCAGTGACTAAAGCGACACCGGTGCGACATGCATGTACCATCGGCCGAACGACAGTTTCCCCAAATCTGGCAGTCACCATCCCCTCAGACAATGTGCTGCCGACAGGTAGTGGGAATGCTACACCACAGCATAAAGCAAGAGAGCGAACCACCGAGGCAGATTCGCCTACAAGCTCACGTGTGGCTGTGCAGTGGTGATACAAATGCACATGCTGAACGTGCTTGACTACCACTAAACAAGCAAGTGCATCTTAGTCATATGCATCTTTGATGTAAAGCAGACCATGCAGCCAACATGCCCTGTCACAGCCCAACCAGCCCCATGCAAAAAACACTGAAAATCTGCCATCGGCCCATAAGCCACATATGATCGGCTACATACACACCACCTTTTGGAATTGTGTCACAAGGTCTCTCCCCTCTGCAGTCTGCTTGAGGTGTACGTCTGCTGTCAGTCCGAAGTGTGACCAGACATGTCACTCCCAGCACAGGCCGGACAATGGCGCACTGGAGCAGGCATTTAGAGGCATAACAGCCAAAGCGCCCACTTGCATGTGTGTGTGGACAGCGGCAGATGCCACTCAGGCATCCCAAGGTGCCTACGCAGCGCCATCTACTGCGGTGGCAACATTGAGCGCGTCCAGCGCACTTAACCGTGCCTGTGTTCCCTCCTCTTCTGTGGCTGCGTACAAAACGTTCTCAACATGCTGCATAACGTCCCATGCCTCCTTGATGCCATCCTGCTGGCATAGAAGCTCAATCTCTCGAAGCTTGCTAAAGTAGAAGTCGCGTTCCTGCACACAGCTGTTGAGTGTGGCACAGATCTGTTGAACGTGGCGCAGATCAACACAGGAGCACATAAGGCCCTCATAGATTCCGACATGTCAGAGACTACTTCAGACTTAGGTCTCTATCCCAGAAAAAAACATGCACATGAAGCCATCCATGCACATTTTGGGGTGCCTGTCGACAGTAGCCAGATTGATAGCCAGAATACATGTCGTGCAACAACCATTAAATTATGACCACACCTGTGTTACCTCAGATTCTTTTTGAGACGCCTCAGCCAGGCCCTTCTCCAGATCCCGAATCTTATCATGCAAGGCTGTGTCATCTTGGGACGCAACGGTCTGCCCGCTGGGCATTGCAGCTGGAGCCGGAGCTGGGGCACGAGCACCGCCGGTCCTTGAGCTCCGGTCGCTTGCGGAGCGCGTAGCTGGTGATGTCATCCTGGTCACAATAGAATCAAGTCAGACGTTTTCACTGGTGACAGCATGTCATGTGACGCATGGATATCTGTGCAGGAAAAAGACTGACTGTGAGTATATGTGATCAAAATCTAGCAGTGACGGACTGATGCAAGCTATGGATGGGCCTATCTCAAAGCGATGGCTCACTAGCGGGGACTGACGCATGGTAGAGGCAAGTGCTTCGGCACACTCTAATGTAATGATGCAGTTGCAACGCTACAGTAGATCCAGCCACAGACATATAAATTGAAAGAAGCATGCCGGCCTCTGCCCAATGTCATTGCAGCGGGCAAAGGAGTGAAGTTGGCAGCCTAGGCCTCGCGTCTGTGTGCCCTAGAGACAGTGTTCAATTCTCTGCGCACCGGCCACACACAGGCTACAAAAGATGAAAGAATCGTACTTCGTGTTGACTGCTCTATTCGGAGCACCTTGTGTGCCCCTCGCTGCCGCTGCGCCTCCTTTGGTCTGCGACCTTCTACTTGGACCATTGTAATCAGGGACTCCTTGACCAGCTGTGACTTTGTCAAAGTGACTTTTGAGCCATTGCATGAACTCCATATTGTCTAAAGGCTTACCCTTGATGAGTTTATTAACATCTATTGACTGCAGATGGACGCCAGTTGGTAGAGACATGCGAATGACTGACAGATCCGCGAAGCCCAGTGATGCCAAGCCATACCTTAGATATATTCAGTTTGTTGAATACAGACTGAAGAACCTTGTAGTTGTTAATCATGTCGTATTCCGTTGATGCACTGAACTTGACCTGCATTACCCGCGAGGTCAACCGATAGAACAGGCACAGATACTCCGCGTCGCCCCGGGAAGCTACGCAGCACGATCAGTACGGAAAATGTGGTATTCCAGTGCTCAAGAGTCTGTTAAAATTGCCTTGTACGGCAGCACAGATTGCGGGGATGCGTCACCTTGCCCATCGGCACCACGCCGTGGTGCAGAGCATCCATAATCTGACACGCAACTGCCCCATTGTGAGTCTGCGTAAACAGAGTATTGTTAGCTGAATAGCCGCGGCATGGAATCCAATGGCATCGGCAACGATGCCGGACATCGCACCTGCTCGACCTTAGTGTACTGCAAGCCGAGCGTGCTGTTGATCCATGCCAGAAGCTCCGCCCTGCCAACGAAGTATGCTCCAGAATTTTCCATCGTAAGCTATTGTTGAAATGCGAGTGGATGGACCCACACAACTTTGAACAAGTCACAGCATGCGCTGACGTCTGCAATCTCAGATTGTTGAAGAAGGTCACAGACAACAGAATGATGACACAGCTAGAGGCTTCCGAAACAATTTTTCCAGAACCTCTGTTGAAACAGCATGATACGTTCATGAGGCAGTTTCATGTTCGAGACAAGCGGGGATCGCATGCATGCGGCCGGTCGCGCCGGCAACAATAAATTAGAGTGCTGGACCCTGCGCTAATTTGTTCTGTTGATGACCCGTTGCATACCTGCTAAGCTCTCGGTTTGGTATGTGACTGCGCGCGTTACCGATCCGCTTACGGCAAACTTCTGTGATTGGACAGTGCTTGACTGTTGAGTCACCTGTAACAACTGGATCCGGGACCCCAAGCTTTCAAGCGTGAGACTCGCTATGTATCTGAAAACAAGTGTTGGAGTGGCTACCACGTGTGGGCGACGTTGATGCCTGCCATGCATGTAATCGGATGTGAGCTGTCCCAGTGACTTTTGGCTGCACAGTGTGTACCACTTGATAAAGCAATACTCAGCGGGCGCGTCTAAGCTGTGACCAACGTTGCTCATTTGTCAATTGCAATAAGCGATGCACGTCCAGGAGCTACACCGTGCATAGATGGCACAGCACCGTCTGACAGTACAGCCATGCCAAATTACAGGCAGAAGACAGGGGAATGGCATGCATACACGAACTGCAAGAAAAACGATGGCACTCGCTGCTTGTAACTGCTGCTACCTCACTCATCTGCCGTCGCAGCAGTTCCAGCTTGGCGCTGTGGATAGTGTTCCTTGACAATGGCTAAGATCTGTTCAACGAACGCATCTGCCTCATCTCCCAGCCTATCATCAAGATCCTCGATAATGAGATACATTTCGACCATGGAGCGTGGTCGCAAATTAAGGATTTGGAACACTTCTGCTGAGCCAAGCCGCAACTCTTTCAAAGCACCTTTGCATCTCACGTTCACATCATCAAGGTTGCGAGATGTATTCAACACGTCACCGAGGTACTGCGCTGCCTGCTTTTCGACAGGCAGCGCCCTGCTGTAACGGTCTTTCCTGAACCCGCCTCTGTCTTGAAGCACTTCATACACTTCAGTATTCAAGAGGACGGTACTTTTGGTGTCCAAACTGCAGCAAGTCAAACAATTACCATGCAGCCCTACCTATTCTGCCTGTGCTGCTGAGAAGGCCACCTTCAGGTGCACACATACATTCGGACACTGCGCATCTGGCACGGCCTTGGCTGAAACAGCAATTGCACCTACAGCAGTAACAGTAAAAAATATAGCGGCCTCGTACATTTTCATCTGACTGTTCTGGCTTCAAACTGCGCATACGCGCTCTCCAGGGCAGCCTGCAACCACGATCCTTAGGCCTCCAGGAACGTCGACACAACACCGCCCTTCGCAATGCAAAGAAAATGAAGCTGTAAAATTATTATAGTGCTGGCGATTTTGTAGGCATATTGTATCTCCCGGCCTTGAATATCTAATCCTATGTGATCATGGCCAATGTTGGCCTTCAGCTGTAAGAATCCATCTGAATTGTACAGCGATGAGTGGTGAAGTATGGGGTCAAGTGTAAACCTTGCTAAACATTCAGATGGATGACATGGCTGTGAAGACCGTGGAATGCAGCACACATGCTCACTCTTGTGGCACATGCGAATAGCATGCATGGAGGTACCAGACTGGTGCAGCACATATGGCGTACGGCAGTGACGCGCACTGAGACAGTCGCATCACATTCAGGTTACACATTCAGCACTTTCGTGTGTCAGTGTAGCCGATTGTTGCTGCATCACGCAATGCACACAGGATCGCCTTTACACTGCGAACCATCCGGCCTTCAGGCTGTGGGCTGCAACCGCAATTGCAGGAGGCTGTGCGCCGGGTAGTGCGACTGGCGGCTCGCTGGTGCGTGAAGATATTGCAGCTGCAGGGGCCTTGAGAGTCGGGGGGTGGCACCAAGATTTCACCGCCAGAGGTCTGGTGGCCTTGCAGTCACAGATATAAGAGTATGGCACCACCTGGCAGGTCGTGCCTCCTAACGACGAGCGACGGTAGCCATCCAGCAAGGCATGCCTGCATCATGCAGCTGCCGTCAGAACTTCCCGCTCAGGAAGTCCTATGCAGAAAGACACCACAACAGCTAACTGCTGAGTGCCGCAGGACAGCAAACTGCATGACTGTGCGTTCTTTGTAATATTCATCAAAGTCAGGGTGCTGGTCCTCTACTAACATATATTACATTTTTCAACTGGGTGTGGTTCGGCATGTGGCCCCATACATCAGAGTTGTCATTGCCCTCTTTAGGATACAGCTCAGTGATTCCAAATTTAGTCCACTTTACGTAGTCGCCTACAACCAGGCTCAATCGACTCTTCTACACATGATCCAATCAGGTTCAGTTTGTCTTCCTCTACTTATCGGCCCAAATGTAGCTATGAACGCATTGCTGGACGAATTATGCAGTGTTTGGGTGCTCTATGGAATCAAACCATTCAACACCGCCCGCGATGCATGGAAACTATTGTGCGTTGTCATCAACCTCGGTCTCCTGTGTCCGAGGACGAGATTCAAGTCGTCTCCTCTGTACAGATATTATGTTATGCCGAACAGCGTTTCCTGTGATGCCTGTTACAAATATGGACAACTCTTTTGGTTGGATGATTGTACTGAGCATTGCATCATACGACATATAGTCTGGAGCACGTATGAAGAGACTCAGTCTTTCTTTTTTAATGAAGATCAGGTATGTTGGTCAGACCATTGCAGTGTACATGCTCAGCAGCAGCACGTGACCCGACACAGGTGATTTACTCTTGTATACCCGACTGCGCACCGCTCATGTCAAACCCATGCCCACCTGCACCTAATTCCAAGAACACAGCTTGCCTCAAGTGCTGGAGCTGACACTAGTGCACGTCTGCATAAAACATTTCACCTGCTACTGGTACTAAATATCCCAGAATTATGAGCAACTCACAAATACGAGAAGCGACAGTGCTTTCCAAGGTTGACACAGACTGCTTTTACACCTGCGCAGCGTGCGTCAACCCCGCACTGCACGATATTACTCCCATCCTGGAACTGCACGACCCCTGCAATCGGACAAGGTGCGGCAGTGATGTGGACAGACTGCTACACTTGCTCCCACCAGCGTGTGATTGACAGCCACCACCAACCACTTGCAAGCAGCTCCACACGAGTTCACTAACGAAGAGCCTATTATTGCACCTGGCGCATGCCCGCACATGCAGAGAACGGCCATGCGCGCCATTCATGCATTTATCATAAACAGAATGTACAAAACCATGCCAATACGATCTGAACGTGTCCCATGACCGAAACAGACCTGTACCGAAAGCCTTCCTGCCTGCATACCATTGCAGCAGGGTTGCAGATGGTGACCGTGCAAGCTGCCACGATCGACTGCATGTGCCCTCCCTCATCTGTCTCACCTGAGCACCTTCACGGCCGACCACTGAGCAACTCCATGTCACTTGACTTTCGTGCCAGATCACTTTGCCCTGCTGCTGACCCTTGTACATCCACTGCAGATGCATGAGCATTCTGCATCTGCTTTGAGAGTGCTGAAATCTTTATGAATTGCCCTTTGTACCTTGGACGTGCCTCGGCAAGCTTCTTGCGTTCGTGATATCGAACCTTAGGTGCAAAATGGCTTCGTGCCTTCTTTGCCCGGAATCTGGCCAGAGCGGCCTTGCGTGTTGCAAGTGGAGCAATGATACCCGATGCAGCCAAGAATGTTGCGCATTGTATGCCTGGAGAAGGACCCTTTGGCGCTTTCTGCACAGTTGGTCGCTGAGTGACCCAGGTGAGCAGTGGGAGCAGTGCTGACAGGAGGAAGAGATGATAGCCAGACCCGATCAACGCACCTTCGAACATGAATCACTCAGTCCGTCCGTAGATGCAAAAGTTGCGGTGTTGAACACAGGTATGCTTGACAGCCTGTTTGTGCCGGAATCTCTTCTTTTACCTGCCGCGTTCGCGGCTGCGCCTGCGTCATGCAAAGGGCGACAGCATGCTGCGGTCGATCCTTGCGAGGGACCTCCTACTGCATAGCTTGTCTCTTGGAGGGATGGGGAAGGGGTGGAAGATGGCGGAGAGGGGGGTTGCTGGGTCAGCGCAGTTGCGCAGTGGTTCGTGGGGCTGTCAGACGATAGCAATTGAGCCGCTTGTAGAAGACTTATGCTTAAAAGTGAATGATGGGGCTTTGTCGCTTCTTTTTGTCGAGGACTCGTCACCTGCTTCCGTCTCGACGTCAGGCCTTTCAGACGCGTGAGCGTGCTCGTGCGCACCGGCTTGAAGAAGTAGTCTGCAGCGCCTATACTCAGCAGACGCTCCACGGCCTCGTCATCGCAGTTGGCAGACATGACTGCATGAACATCACGTTTGAAATGTCGAAGGGTGTGAAAAGGAAAACCGACATGGACGGCACATTGGACGCCGAGTTATGTCACTCCATGGAACCAGCTGCTCCGCAGAGGAGCCGTTGAAACTTACATCACAGCCTACAGTGTTTGCATCTCAATTCCACAAGTGCTCGGTACTGGCTGCACTAGTTGCGTTTCAGGAGGTAGAGTCGGCCTGTTCCGCAAGTACGCACCGGCAACCGGGATGTTTCGAAAGTCGGAGTTCAGGATAGCCTTGACGAGTGCTTCCCCGTCAACCTGTTCCAGATTACCAGTTAGCTGATAATATTGACTCTAACGAGAACGTACAAACAAAAGGATGGCCCCAGTTCAGGGACGACGCTGCAGCAGCCTCACCTTGGGCATGAACACGTCTGTGAGGACGAGGTCGTATCCGTGAGTTCCACGGCGGGACGGCCGCTGCAATTTCTTCAACGCTACATCCCCATTCTCAGCTATGTCCACTGTATGTATAGCTTTGTCAGTCACGCCGTTGGCCGATACTCGCATGTTCACGCAACCACGAGGTGAGGCACGGGCCACAGACACCAATGCAGCGCACCATCAAATCCACAAAGCTTCAAATCATGTCGAAGGACCGTACGGGTCAGCCGGTCGTCTTCAACAAGTAGAATGCTGGGCTTGTCGCCAGAGTTCGCGCTGGCACCTGCCATTATACTTAGACGATGAAGAAGTTTTGGTGATAAGAAACATCATAGACAATCCACAAACGTGTACCATACGGGTCTAAGATCGTTTTTCGCTGCTGATCACTACGGCTCTGCGCAGCGTCGCGATGACCAAGGCGTATCCACCAGGGAATCTAAACGGTCCACACCTGTGTGGCCGGCCTGACTGCCACGTACCAGGTAGCCACGGTCATCCACCGCGGCTAAATTTGCGGCTGCCTGCGCCGCTACCTGCACGCCAGCCTGGTATACATGGCCAGCATGTCCTCCCTCTTGCCATGGCGCGCAAATTCACTGCAGATTATTGCACTGTCATAGATCGTTGTGTATGTGCAGACAGCCACGTGCCTCGCCGCACATGCATTCGTCATTGTAATCCGTGTTACAGGACCCGAATGTGCCGCCATTAATGCAGTGCGCAAACGGTAATATAAATCTGACATACGATCGAGCGTGTGGCTACGTCTCGACGTCGAAACGTAACCATCGAAAGCACAGTCTTGCTATCTGGGAATGCGTGGAATGCGATGTTTCCTTCAAGGGGACGTGCGCCCGTGAATGGCAGTGTTTCGAGCCGGTGATTCGAAAAACAGCCCACCTCTAGAGCACACTAGCTCACATATGCTCAAATGAATGCATATTGAACAAGCATTGTGACAAGCAGTGGGGAGTCGAGAATTTACTGCTACAGTTCAGACACGAGAGATGGAGCTGCAGCATCATGTGTCACACGGATTGCATCATACGACCACCGGACTGCGCCCTGATGATCGCATTCGAGGTTCGAGTTCTCCCAGCGACCGTCGTATGATGCTCATGTACATCGTCAATACACTGTGATCTGCGGACTCCGTGGAACCGGGGCTGTGCCTGTGTGACTGGACGCAAAAGAAACAAGTCACTAAGAGTCCTGAGACTGCAAAATTGAACAAGCGTGGGTGTACACAATGCAAACAACGTTCCATGCGAATAGGCTTGGTACAGCCGATGACCACAGCATATCCCCCATGCCTGTCGTGGATCTGCACAAATATGGGATGTATCCATTTGCCATCGTCTTGCGCACGCTCCAGGACAGCTACTGTGGCAGACGCACAATGCCATGCTTACTCGGTGACACAACACACTCGGTGCCGAGACTAACCCCGAAACGCCTCCTAGTGGAGGGTCATGCCCAAAACCGTATCTTGTTGGAAGTACACTCATATTTACCCAGCCCGAGAATGAGAATGCAGCAATAACACAACACTGCTGAATAACTATATGGCTCCTTTCTTCAAGGCGGTCAGAACTTGCCTAGCAGTTGCATCTAGCCCAAGATCTGCCGGGGAAACACCATGCGACACAGACTGGTGCGTGGCCATGCGCTGCCGCAACAACTGCACTACATGCTGCTGAATCTTGTGCCGGCTGTTGCGTATGTCCTTCTGAATCTTACTCTGCACGAAGAGTGTTTCCTTGGATGGAGTAGCTCTTACATGTGACTTGAATTTATGTCCACGAAGACATGGCGAGGAAGATGATCATGATCCTGAGACACAGTGTGGGACGAAACTCGCGCACGACTTCAGAATGCAACAAGCCCAACCAGGCAACAGCATACATCAACACATTGTTAGCCACAAAGCCAACATGGAATGCTGAGGGAAGAATGTCATGGTGAAGTCTGCAGCATCATGCACCTGTCACCAGCAGAAAGTAAATGCAGTGGACAACGCCACGCCCTCAATGTGTGTGCATGCACAGCTTGGTAACATGTAGAGCACGTTGTGCCGTCCGCCTCTCACGCATGCGCCTAGGATTCGCACTTTCTCGTGTAAGACCTCAGAATTTTTGCAATTTTCAGCTATACTCTTATTATGGCGTAGCGGGATGCTTGCAATTTGACGCAGCCTTGCCTCGCGAGCATGTGGCGCGTGAGTGGCATCTGGAAGTCCCTCCAGCAATTGAGCATCCTCTTCGCGCATCTCAGGAATTGGCATGTTAGAGAGCTGTTCTGTTATCACTGCAGCATCAAACATGTATATGAGAATAGCAGTATATTTGGCATGTGAAGTCAACCTGCCCGCTTAGGACAGGCGTCCTTCGCCTCATATGGCCTCTTGTCGACGATACACTCCGGCAGCTCAAGCGACACCTGGAATCGGCTGACAAACTAACCAAAAGGTAGTACGCAAGTTTCTTGAGACCACTGACGCTTGACCAACATGATGTATCTGGACTTGAATTTGACGTGGTGCACATGAACTGTGGCGCCAGAGCCGCCTTCATCGACAAGCATGCTGAAGCAGGACGGAAGACATGAAGTTGTCACAATGTTGATAATCGACATACCTTGCGCATGATGGTCAGTGATGTACATGGGATGCGAGACATAATACTGCAGCTGAGGCCTTAGTTCCTTTTGCAGCTGGGAAAACTTTCTGCCTGCAACATCCAGCTGTGTCAAGACCTGCCTAAAAGTTTTGCTGGATGCATTAGATTCCAGATCTTTTCGAAGTGTCTCCAGCTCCTGCCAAAGCTGGTCCGAGTACTCCAGTAGCTGCATGTGGTTAAGCTCTTGTGCACATCCGAGAGCAACCTTTCCCGATCAGTGTATCAGACAGCAGCCAGCATGAACATACTTTGTTGAGATTCATTTGCGTCGGCTGACCTCCCATCAACAGGGTCCGCTGTAAGTCAGTGGCGTCGGGGGCGTTGTCTACACTCATCCATGCAGATCACCGGCGACTAAGTGAACCAATGCCAAGCAGATGCTTCAGCTATGCAGTAAAGCAGCTTCAAAGCGTTGATCTACATGTTCGCTTGATCATGTTGTTGCCGATCTACTTGTGGCCTGTTGAAAGCCTTTAAATTGTAGACAAGCCAGGCTAAAAACACGCAGCCGCTGATGTGTAGATGAGACAAACTCTAATTAGCTTGTACATGCACAGCCTCTCTATCCGCAGCTCCATTGTGAGGGCTGTTTACGACACGGGAAGGTTTGATATTGCATGTCGGGGATCGGATCGTACCGCTTGAAGCCACTCCGTGCGGTACTGGTTGAACGCATCTGCACAAATGATTACAGGTGTCTAGAAGACGCGCTGTAGCATCAGGGTAAGCTGTGGTACATGAGCATGTCGCAATGCGCTTATGCATAGTGTATGCTTCATGCTGTAATGTGGGGTGGGATCTGTGTTCGTAGGCTCATTCAGCGGGAGGCCCTTGAACACCGTCCAGACACGTCCAACTGTGTTTGTTTGTTATGACCTTGGAATAATTCATAACTGTCTGCTGCTGCTCTATTTTCCTTGGAATCATGGTGCGTCCGTCAAGTCGGTACATGGGCTCCATCGTCAGTTCTGCGTTCAATCGTCTGGAGTAAACTTATGACGGCATATGCCAGAAACCTCATGATCCGTTGCTGCACGGGGTTCTTCTCTTCTGCGACTTCCTCGCGAGGCCGTGTGGCATGCCTGGCGCGCTTCGTCATGAGTTGTCCGAGAAATCATGTGACAATGAAATGAACACTGCGCTTGCAGAGTCTGTTCTGGGAGCAAGTGAAGGCCATTGGAGATGTGCCGGCTCCCCGGTCAGGCCACACGTTCACCAAAGTTGGGACCCGTTATTTGCTTTTTGGAGGAATGGGTTGCCAAAGTACGCTTCACAGTAAGCTGAATCTCAAACATGTATGCACTGATCCTCTTGACACTCACCGTGGCAGCTCTTTGTAGATGGCAAGGCCCAAGCATTCAATGACATGTACGAGTTTGAGCCTGGCGATGATGAGTCCAAATGGACCCTTGTCCCTGCTGCAAATCCCCCAGCTGCCCGAACCCGGCATGCTGCCTTTGCTCTTGATAATGAAAATCTTCTCATGTTTGGAGGAGTGAACAAGCGCGACCGATACGATGATTTGTGCATTTACAATTGCCCAAGCAAATCCTGGTCCACAGTTCAGGCTCAGGGCTGCAGCCACGTAAGTGAGAGCGGAGTCGAGAGCATTATCAGCCCAGGCCCACGGGCACATTTCACATCTGCAAAGGCGTCTAATCGAATCTTCATTTTTGGTGGGTATGGTGGAGCTGGGATTGTCTATGGCGATCTCTGGGTGTTACATGTTGAATGCGATGGTGACTCCAACTTCAAATTTAGGTGTGACACTTTTCACGCCTTCCTCAATTCTGCTGACATGAAATTTGGTGGAGTGCATAGGTTTATGTGTCTTGATCTACGTCATTGGATTATTGACTAGTTTGTTTTGCAAGTCAACACGTCGATATATTCTGCTTGGTATCAACATGGTGGATTGTTTTCACTTATTTATGTCCTTACCTGCATGTCTGTTGGGGCGCCGCATTGCTGTATGTATTTGTTATTTGCTATGCTCGAACGACGAGGTACCCACGTTGTGTCATCACTGGTACCTCTAGCAGGGTTTCTTCCATCTCACTAAAGATTACATCACCAATTCACCAATCTTGTCAGAACAGCTGTGTACACACCAAGCTGGCTGCTTGTGCTTGGGGTCTGCATGCACCTGCCTTGACCACATGTACACATGCGCTGACCACTGAGACTAAGTCCTGGAGTCATATGATCAATGCACACTTCTTAAGCCAAAGTTTGCGTACTTGGATTTCTCCTATTTTTGGTTGGCGCTTTTTCAGTCATGATTTCAGTGTTTCATCAGCACATTTCTCATACCGGATGAATCCCGACTGTCATCTGCTATAAACTTGAGATTTTGCTTCCTGCAGATCATTTCGTATGTGCCACAGACATTAGTTTGCCTGATCTGCAGGTGGGAGTTCCTGGAGCTTGAAGGCAAGGCTCCCGAGCCACGTATGGACCACAGCGTCTTGATGTATCCTGTGCAGCCCAGCTCCGATGTTCCTGAGAAGATGGTGATCATGGGCGGTCGCGACCTTCAGCAGTACTTTGAGGACGTGCACGTGCTGGACCTGGGCCCTGAGAGTGGCGTGATGCGCTGGACTGATGAAGATGCTCCGCCACCGTTCAGTTCAGCTGTCTGCAACAGTTGCTGTGACGCCATCGAGAGTGTGCCATACCACAAAGTCTTCACTTTTGGGGGCAAGACCGGGCCGATGGAGTGCATTGACGGTGTCGAAGTCCTGGACACCGGCACTGGCAACTGGAGTGCCCCCTCCATCATCCCACACCCGCGGCCGGAGTTGGCCTGTTCACCCCCCCTTGCGCGTGAAGACTGCGCCTGGATTTATGACTCTCGGCGCAGTGCCATCACTCTGTTTGGCGGATGGTCGAGCCGCTGGCTAGGGGATACCTGGCGGCTGCATGCCGCTGCGGTGATTGGGCCGCCTTACGCCTGCGTTGGTGTTGAGCCAAGCATTGGGCCAGTGTTTGGTTCAACGGAAGTTGAGATCCGTGGTCTGCGGTTCCGTGACGGCAACATACAAGTCAAATTCACCGCCGGCAAGAATGAGGCGGTTGCAGAGGGGGTGTTCGTCGACAGCATGCGTGTGCATGCGCAGACGCCCAACTTCGAGGCCTTTGGCCCGCAGCAAGTCGACATCGTCGTTCAGATCTCTGGGGAGGGCTGGACTGTGCAGAAGCAGACATTCTCATACTTTGCAAACACCGCCGGTCGTAATTCACTGGCATACGGTCCAGGTTTGTTGCCAAAGGGTATTTATGGAGTGGAAACAAGTTTCCGCATCCAGGTATGTCCCAGAATTTGTCCTTTTCAATGGCTTGACATTTTCATTCCTTCCTGGCACGCTGCAATTGACCTACCAGATGTGATTCTGCCTGTTTCTACGTTGCAAACTGTTGCTTGAATGCCCGGAGCCAGATTCTGAGCCCGTGCATCATGTCTCCGCTATCACGACTTCACTTGCAACGACTTTCGCTTGATATACGCTACCACTTTGTGGTGAGTACCCATGTCTGGCCAACATCTTATCATATGCTATCTTGCAGGCGTACGATACTGCATGCGAAAAGCAACAATCGGGTGGCGACAGATTCTCATGCACGGTCGCCATGGCAGAGCGTCCTGAGATCACAGGGCGGGTCGGCCTGGAGGACCTTGGCACAGGCCAATACACATGCACGTACTCGGTTCCCCTGCCTGGCGACTATGAAGTGTCAGTCATGCATGCTGACCTGGGATGCGAGGTCAAATCCCACGTTCGCGGCTCTCCTTTCCGTGTTCATGCAGCAGATCCATGGACGCGCCACCGTGTCCTGGGTGCACCTCCTTCTGCACGAAAAGCCTGCTCACTGCTACCTTTGGCAGAAGCTCTCGTGCTGTATGGAGGGGACAAAACATCACCAGTTTCACTCAACACGGACGGGGCGGACTGGCGCTGGTCCAGCCTGCCTCTTGTAGAGGGCGCACCGGAGCCTCCCCATCGGGGTGGCCATGGGGCTGCGCTGTGGGGTGAAAATGCGCTAGTCGTGTTTGCGGGCGTTGGCCTTGCAGACCAGACCGAACTCAATGACGTCTGGGTGCTGCGATGTGTCGGCGACAAATGGGCATGGGATGGAGGTGTCGATGGGGAACCATTTGCGCGCAACCTCAAACGGCAGAAGCTTCTCGAGGACACAAGGCCTCCTGAGCCACAGCCAGTGCCTGCAGACTCACCACATATTGCACTGGTCGATGTTCACGCAGAGAAAGTCTGGTTGCATGGCCATAGGTGGTACTCTTCAGAAACCTGTGCCATTGAGCTCATGGGCGTTGCTCCGGATAATGTGAAGGAGGTGTGTGTTCCCCTGAATTCATCTGGGCAATGTGTCTGCGTGACGGTCTGATTGTGGCTGTGTCCGTTGCTCACTGGTCTGCTGCTGCACTGATTTTCAATGCCGTGGCCTTCGCATTAACTTGATATACCTGCCTCCACAATCATTGCAGGAGAGTGAGTATCAAACCATTGATAGGAGATGGTCTCTGGTCCCTTATGACTTTTGTATCCTCCTCATGCCCCAACTTCTGAGTGAAGCAGGCAAAATGATTGTTTTTGGTCTTTGCAGGTCAAATTCTTCTTGAACACAAGCCCATCTGATGAAGGAGCGGAGCCTGTTCATGTCGCCACACAAGCTCCGTTCGTCATGGGTATTGATGATGAAGGTGTGCCAAAAAGATGGGAGTTTGAGGCTGGAGAGGTGTCTGTCTGTGCTCAAATCATACCCTCTACGGAAAGTGATGAGCTCATCATCCTCACAGAAGTGGGCATGGCACTTGAAGGAGCATCAGGAGAAGTGTGCTCCTTGCTGCCATAAAGTTTGTTCTCAGGCCATGACACACAACTTCTGTAGCTGTTGGTGACCGCTGCCATGGCAGGCAGACAATTGAATCTCGTCTGACACGGTACAGGCAGGCCAGCACTTTGTGTACCAGTCTGGTTGTGTTGGGACTGAGCCTGTCAGAGGCATCTTGATGAACAAGGCCTGGCATGCAGGTGGAAGCAGAAGTTGTACCTCCAATCGGGCGGACAGCACCATTGGCGGTGATGTTCGAGTCACAGCTGATCACGTTTGGTGGTGATAGTGCCGGCGAGGCGATCGATGAGCTTGCTGTCGCTGACTTGGCATCTTTCCCGGGCAGCTCATTGCCTTGGCAAGAGCCTCCAGTGCAAGGTGGCTATGCCCAGGTTCCTGCGCCAAGGAAAGGCATGGCAGGCATCAAGAAGGGCAGGAGCATATACCTGTATTCTGGCCTAACGTTTGACGACGACAACGGATACACTGCCACTACAGAGATGTATGAACTGGCGGTCTCTAATGTCGGGTATACGTTCTCTGCTCTAGAGCAGCATGGTACATTCTTGCCGGAGCCTCGTGCCGGGGCCACATTGCGGGACTTTGACAAGGAATCTTTATTGATGCTGGGAGGTACATCTGCGGATGGCAAGGCGATGTTCGATGCCTGGACATTCAACACGTCGTCTTGTGTGTGGACATGTGTATTCAACGGGCACCCAGAGTTGGCGCAGCCGGCAGGTGCAATGAGTGTGCTGTCTGACGGCCGGCTTGCAGCTGTGAATGCAACACCGGGCACGACCAAGCTGGACATCTGCTCAAGTCTTAACTTTTCAGAGATGAAGGCAGAGCAAGACTTTGTCAGCAAAATGAAGGCTGCAGGACTTGAAATCCTCGAAGGCTTGCAGGAATGGATGCAGGAGCAGGTTTGCCCAGCTATTGAGATGCTCACTGGTAAACGTGTTACGGGGTACATTATGTGCTTCATGTTGTGCATCTGTGTCACATATTACTTGACATCAATTTGCAGCAATCCTGCTACTTGTGGTGATTGTTGGAGAGTGAGCTCATCAGGCAGCATGCCCCAGTGATGCAAAATGTTCTGCGGTTCTCATGTGTGTGGATGTTCTGTGCAGCAACATGGACTGGCGCACCCCATAGACGATGTCAAAGCAGACTTTAAGAAATTGCTTGAGACGATGGCTGCCCTTTATCGACTTCGCGTTGCTGGTGCCTCTCAGGAGCTGATGGTAGACCAGCTTGCTGATCTATTTTCTGATCTGGTCGCCCAGAAGGTCTTCACTCGCAAGCAGGTCGATGCTCTTGATGGTGTGCGCCTGCAACTGGAGGAGCTCAAGAATGCCGCCCCTGCAGTGAAGGAAGCAGTGGCTGCGGTCCAAGAAGTTGAGGGCAAACGCATCCGCAATGAGATCCAGGCATTCACAGATGGGGTGAATGCTCATGCAAGGGCATTCCGCAAGTGCTCCTTCCTGGCTTTTGCCACTGGGGTGGAGGATTCATACCTGTCAATGGACGAAGAGGTACTGCAATTCAATTTGTTTTGTGCTAGGCTTTTTCTCTTATGCATTGAGTCCGAGCCCATCGGTTATTTGTGGTCTGCCATGGACTCATCTTTGAATCAGGATGTCTTTGATCGGCATCAACGCATGTGTGTGCTCCCGTCCGTATGCAGGTCACCATTCCGTGCCTTTGTTGTGCAGGCAAAAGTTCTTGAAGGATACCGTGACCAGCTGGCCCAGCAGAGCGAGCTTGCGGACACTTTTGACTTTTCTGAGGCCACCACTGAAGCTCGAGGCCGCATTTCAAATATCTTTGAGGAGCTCAGCATGGCAAAGGATGTGTGGGATACAGTTGCGCTGTGTGACAGGCAGTTTGAGGTCTGGAAGAAGACGCTGTGGAATGACATCGATACAGACATCATGGAGGATGCATCTAAGGCATTTGTTAAGGAGGTGTGCTGTGACAACATGCCATATCTACATGCAATAACCAGAAAATGTGGAACCGCACTGCCACTGTGTGCGTCTTTGCTCAACTACGGCTTTGAACAAGTTTGATGCATCTACACCTGCTGTAAGAGCTTCGATTATAGCGGGCATGCAGTGAGTCTGTGTTCACAGTGCCTTTAGTGGTGCAGTTACTCACAGTGCCTTTGGTGGTGACGTGCTGTACCACAGCAGCCACGCAACTGGCTGTCTGTGGTTTGTACATCTGACGACATGCATCGACTATGGAGAGGCTGGTGGGACTGGTCAGACATTGCAACTGCGTATGTTGCATCACTAACACTAGCAGAGCACACATCAGTTGCGTGGCTGTATAATTTCAGTGGGTTAGCTGAATGTATGCTACAATCATGTAGCCGGGTGCTACTGCAGGTGAGGTCCATCAACAAGGGCATTCGCGACGAGGACTGCTACAAGGGCCTCGATGCAATGGTGAAGGCCTTCACGACTTCACTTCCACTTGTTGCTGAGCTGCGCTCCCCGACGATGCGCACACGTCATTGGGACGCGCTTATGGCGGCCACCAAGAAAGAGATTCGACTGGAGGACCCCACCTTCTCATTGCAGCATTTGCTGGACCTGGAGCTACACAAGTTTGAGGAAGAGGTGGGAGAGATTGTCGATCAGGCACAGAAAGAGGAGAAGATGGAGACCGCGCTCGCAAGGCTGGGTGAGACCTGGGCCAAGATGGAATTCCAGTTCATCCAGCATGGCCAGACTCAAGTGTACACCGTGAAAATGGTGGAAGAGGACTTTGAGGCTCTGGAGGATGACCAAGTCCTCCTGCAGGTGTGCCATGGCTCATCTCTGACGATCTGAAATTTCCTCCTGCAGAAGTGGTGCATCATGGCATCAGTGCTGGCGATGTCCTGAGGTGGTGCGCCAGCAACGTGGTATTATACCCGCACTGCAGATTTGTGGTAAAACTCGTCAGTGCAGCTCTTTCATCTGTTGAAGGCTCGGTGCAATGTCATGCGGTTGATTAGAATGTGTGAGTTGTTGATGTAGAAGGCTTGCTGTGACTGGATGACCAAACCGTTGTTCCGGTTGTGAGTGTAGGCTGCTTTTGTGTGTTTTCCATGGCTGGTTTTTTGTGTGCAGGGTATGATTGCCAACCGCTTCTGCGTTGCATTTGCTGAGCCAGACAGCGTCGGATGCAAGGGCACAGAAAAGCTGAAGGGCAAGACACCTGGCATCATGGGCTGGAACAAGCGCCTGAACGGTGTCGCAGACAACTACCAGCTGCTCAATGAGATCCAACGAACGTGGGCGTATCTCGAGAGTCTCTTCATCCATTCGGATGAAGTCAAGAAGGAATTGCCAGAGGCTACAAAGCGATTTGAGCGCATCGACATCGCCGTCAAGGTCTGCAAGTTTTTGTTCTGTGCTGCTTGGTGCCATGTTTCCCATGGGTCCCCCAGCATGACCCGGGAAGCACTGCCACACCACGCGATGATCTCACACATTGCAAATATACTTTTTCATCGTGCACTTGCGACGTCTGTGGCCATGGTGTATCCTTCAATGGTTGTGTGACCAATATCTACGATGCTGCCCCAAAGCAAAATTTCTGACAGGCTGTCATTGCAATGATTTTTTTGTGCAGGAAATTCTGAAGTCCTTCCAAGGACTCAAGAACTGTGTCTCAGCCTGTAACCAAGATGGCCTGTTCAAGCGGCTGGAGGAACAGCAGTCAGAGCTGGAAGTTTGTGAGAAGGCTCTGGCAGAGTTCAAGGAGTCTAAGCGGCGCGCATTCCCCCGATTCTACTTCGTGTCATCCAATGATCTGCTGGACATCCTCTCAAATGGTGTGTCCCCAGAAGCACCTTATGTAATGCACTGCCCAGCGTACAAACATGGCAGTACATCTATGTGGTAATGGCCCATGGATGGAGAGTTGCTGCATATGTATGTCCTCTGAGCAGGCACTGCAGATTTGTCAAGTGACAGAATACACTTCGACATCATCTTGCAGCTGTCTGCAAACGCTGGGGTTCTGCAGGAGTGCTGACTGGCAGTGAGCTGTGTGCTGTTGCTTGGGTCTTTCAAAAGAAGGTCTTTCACTTCCAATGCTGCATTTGCAGGCAATAATCCTCAACGCGTGATGACCCATCTGAGCAAGTGCTTCCAAGCTATTGATCGCCTGATCCTGGATGAGAGCGGAGCGCGGCCCAAGGGCTGTGGAATTGTGTCGTGCGTCGGGACTGAGACATGTCAATGGTCGAGTCCATTGCTCCTCGATGGAAAAGTCGAGCAGTACATGAATGGAATCATTGATAAGATGCGCTCTGAGCTCAAGAGCGTTCTTCTCAATTCTGTCAAGGCTTATCCTGCCAAGCCGCGCACAGAATGGCTGTTTGACTGGCCATCGCAGGTTGGCCCTTATTCTTCAATACCCACACTTTCACTCCAGATCCAGCTGGATCGTTGTTTATATCGTCAACAGTCTGCGGATATTTAAGAGACAAGTCTTGCCGGAGGCTTTCGAGCTCAACGGATTTGAGCTCGAAAGCCTCCGGCAAGACTTGTCTCTTAAATATCCGCAGACTGTTGAATAACTCTACCATACAAGCCTCAGATAATTCCTTTAGCAGTGTATCATCCCGTCCGCACATGCAGGTCATCCTGGTTGTGAATCAGATATACTGGTGCCAAGAGGTTGAAGAAGCATTTGCAAAGATGAAGACGGACAAGGACGCGATGATCAAATACAACCAGCAGCAAGTGCAACAGCTCACAGACCTCATCCAAGTTACACGGACAGATCTGGAGAAGTGTGATCGACAGAAGGTGTGTTCCCTAGGTGACAGCGTGTGTTGTTTCTTGACGTGGCGGTGCAGTTGTTATGCTGCATTCCTACTGCTAGGATAATCTGGCCATTCCGTGCTGTTCATGGCCACAGTTGAACCCCTTCCTGATGGTACATGTTGCGCAACTTCTGTGTGGACCCTGTCGTACTTCGTTCATATCCCAGGGAAAGCCCATCTCCACCTTTGGAGCAAAGTGTTGGCTATGGTGCTTGCAGAGATGGTGTCACTGGCTCTCGGCCATGAGGGTGCAATTCCGAGGAATGCTCTGAGCTCAGCTGAAGCATTAAATGTGTTTCCAGGTGATGAATATGATCACAATTGATGCACATTCCCGTGATATGATCGAGCAAGTTGCAGAGACCGGTAGCGATGATGTAGAGAGCTTCCAGTGGGTTTGCCAGCTGCGGACATACTGGGACAAGAGCATTGATGACTGCCGTGTGCGCATCTGCGATGCATCCTTCCCTTACGGATACGAGTATCTCGGGAACGGCGCTCGCCTGGTCATCACACCCCTCACTGACCGAATCTATATCACGGCGACCCAGGTGCTTTCCTGGACCGCGCTCTGCGTGATGCTCTTGTCCTGCTGCACCGGAGTCCCATGGGGTCAGATGCGTACCAAACTGGAAATACGTCTTGGTAACGCCTGCTGCACAGGTATCTGAAACAATCTATTGAGCCAATGCCAAGCTCGTATCAAGACAACGTCAGCATGTCGTCTTGCATTTCATGCACAAAACACCTCTGCTTGGGTGCAGGCATGCTGGCTTTGCTTGGGCACGGCTCCTGCAGGTCCTGCTGGAACAGGAAAGACTGAAACCACGAAGGACCTCTCTGCACAGCTTGGAAAGAGTATTTATGTTTTCAACTGTGCGCCAGAGATGGACTACCGGACCATGGGTGACATCTTCAAGGGTCTTGCAGCATCCGGCTCCTGGGGTTGCTTTGACGAATTCAACCGGCTTGTGCCAGAGGTGCTGTCAGTGTGTTCTGTGCAGTACAAGTGTGTCACAGATTCGCAGAAGAAGAAGAGTCTGCTGCCCGGCCGTGGCCTGGACTACACAGACCCATCCGGGAAGGCTGTGTCTGCAATTACAGACGTGCGTTTCATCATCCCTTTTTTTCCCTGTTCCGGACGTGCTGTGCCAGACACAGTGCTCGAGTTGCACAAGTAGATGCCTTGCAAATGCATGAGCAAGCTTGAGACAGCATCTCCCAGTATCTTGCATCCAACGTTCGGGCATCTGCATGTTTGATCACACTCTGCTGATCAATGGCTGATGTGAGCACCCATTTTGGTCACCCATCGTCGTGTTTTTGGACTGGATTCTAGGTTTTCCCACGTAGACTGTTACTCTGAACAATTGACGGTGAATGCAGTGGCGCTTCATTGCTGCGGACGGCGTTGAGATGCCCCTGGAGGAGGGTACATCTGCCTTTATCACCATGAATCCTGGCTATATCGGTCGTGCTGAGCTGCCAGAGTCGCTGAAGGCCCTGTTCAGACCCATCACTGTGGTCGTGCCGGACAGGCAGCTGATCATGGAGAATATGCTCATGGCTGAAGGGTTTGAAACTGCAAAGGTGTGTTTGCTGGTGCTGCGTTGAGGTTGTTCTGCTATTTCCTTGCTTTTTGTCCTGCCCTACTTGCCTGCCCTTCTGCAAACCACCGCATGTTGCTCCAATGTCCAGCCAATTGCTAACTGGTCCAGAACCAGATGAAGTTTTCGAGTATGGCATTTCCAACCTCAACTGTGTGACCTGAACATGTATTGGTTCCTGTATGCAGCACTGCATCTCCTCTTATGTGTGCTTATGGTGTGCCATGGTCACCGCTCACACAGTCGTTTGTTTGCAGGTCCTTGCTAAGAAGTTCGCGGCATTGTATTACTTGCTTGAGGATCTGCTATCGCCGCAAAAGCATTACGATTGGGGCCTCCGTGCCATCAAGTCAGTCCTTGTGGTTGCTGGGTCACTTCTCCGAGCTGAGGCTGGCCAGGATGAAGCAGATGTGCTTTTCCGTGCTCTGCGCGACTTCAATATCCCCAAGATTCTTCTTCAGGTCCGTCTCACACAGACTTGCAATGCCATTTGTAGCTGCAGTTGCCTTCGGACATTTGACATGCCTGGTCCCCCGACCCACTGCATTTAAAGGCTGCCTGTCAGTCATAAAACAAACTTGCATATCAGTTTTGTACAATTTGATTTCTTCATCCATTTGATTTTTGCAGGACCTGGTGATCTTCAGTGGCCTTCTGAGCGATCTCTTCCCTTCCACTGACCCACCACGGAAACGTGATCAGAATTTTGAGGAGGTCATTGTCGAAGAGACCAAGAAGGCAGGCCTGACCCCAGAGGATGACTTTGTCCTGCGGGTGGTCCAGTTTTCTGAGCTTCTCGCAATTCGTCACTGTGTCTTCCTCATGGGTCCGACTGGCAGTGGCCGGACTGAAGTGTACAGGTGATCGTGTTTCTTCCGCAACAGCTTTAGGAGAGCTACAGCCCGGTCTTTGTCTACTTGATCTTGTTCCTTTTGAGCGGCAGGAGCCTCTCGCCACTGTTCCGGTCCCTGTGCTGGACTTGACTAATCTAGTTAAAGTTCCATGTTTGAGGTCTAGTGTTTTTGCCATTGCCTGCTGTGAAGCGTCACTACTTGCTCTTGAGGGAATTGTTTGCATCGCATCTTGTTCCCACCTGTGTAACTGCACCCAGGTGGTCATGCTGACATGCATTTGCACATATTCAGGGTGCTGGCGAAGGCCCTCATGACCGGCACAGATGAGCCTGTGAATGACTACCTGAAGATGGTGAACCGCCAGAAGATCACAATCAAGGACATAAATCCGAAGGCCGTCAGCACGCAGGAGCTGTACGGCTACGTAAACATGGCGACGCGCGAATGGAAGGACGGCTTGCTGTCGTACTACATGCGCGAGCTCTCCAACGTCCCCGACACGAACCCCAAGTGGATCCTCCTCGATGGTGACCTCGACGCGAACTGGATCGAGTCGATGAACTCTGTCATGGACGACAACAAGCTGCTGACGCTGCCGTCGAACGAGCGTATCCGGCTGCTGCCGCACATGAAGCTCGTATTTGAGATCCGGGACCTGAAATTTGCGACGCCGGCAACAGCGACGCGTGCGGGCATCCTGTACGTGTCGGAGGGGCAGCAGTGGAGCAACATGGTGTACTCTTGGGTCGCGCGGGTGATGCCGGAGTATGCGGCAAAGGCGAAGTGGAAGGACCCAACGCAGCCAGGTAAGTGGGTGATGGAGCTCGTCGAGAAGTACTGCGGCACTGCGATCTTTGAGATGAAGAAGGCGTATGATCACATCACCCCGCTGAACACGATGAACTTTGTGACATCACTGACCAACGTGCTCGAGGGGTGCCTGATGCTTGACGGTGCGATCTCAAACAAGGCGGACGCCGCGCTGTTTGAGATGCTGTTTGTGTTTGCGATGGTGTGGGCGTTCGGCGGCGGGCTGAACGAGAAGGATGGCATCAACTACCGCCGCAACTTTGACAAGTGGTTCAAGCAGACGTTCACAGCGGTGAAGTTCCCGGGCAAGGGCACTGTGTTTGACTACTACATCAACTTCAAGACCGGGAAGTTTGCACCCTGGAGCGAGCTCGTGATAGATGCGGAGTTTGACAGCCAGACCATGACGATGGGCAGCATGTTTGTGTCCACTCCGGAGACAGCGTCAGTGCGGTACTTCCTGGACATGATGATCTCACTGCGCAAGCCGATCATGTTCGTTGGTGGAGCGGGTGTTGGGAAGACGCAGCTTGTGAAGGGGAAACTTGCGGGGCTGAGCGAGGAGCAGCTATCCCTCACGATCTCGTTCAATTATTTCACAGACGTGATCACATTCCAGCGGGTACTGGAGTCGGCGCTGGAGAAGAAGGCGGGCGTGAAGTATGGGCCCCCCGGCACCAAGCAGCTGCTTTACTTCATCGACGATCTCAACATGCCGAAGCTGGACCCCTACGACACGGCGATGCCGATCTCGCTGATCCGGCAGCACCTCGGCTGGGGGCATTGGTATGACCGTGTGAAACTGTCGCTGAAGGAGATCTCAAACACGCAATACATCGCGTCGATGAACCCGACAGCAGGCTCGTTCGTCGTCAACCCGCGGCTGCAGCGGCTGTTCATGACGCTCGCGATGGACTTCCCCGGCCAGGACAGTCTTATGCAGATCTATGGCACTTTCCTCCATGGCCACTTCAAGCACTTCAAGGCAGACATCCAGGACATGCAGACGAAGATTCTGCAGGCGGCGCTGGCGCTGCACGAGGGTGTTGTCAGCACGTTCCGCAAGACCGCCATCAACTTCCACTACGAATTCACCATCCGCCACCTTGCCAACGTCTTCCAGGTGCGTCCGGCACAGTTCCATATAGATCTGTGACTGTGTACATCTAGGTGCGTATGGGATGGTCCATGAATATGTGTAGGCTGGATCTGTGTGACTGTATAAGACTGCATCTACACCGTGTTGGGTGTTTCTGTACACATGTGCACTTGGGTGGCGCTGTTTACTCGGTTCCTGACAACATGGTCACCTGCATTGCTTGGTTCAGCAATCTGCGCCCCGTATACAGTAAATCTGCTTGTTGCACCAGTGCAGTAGACACCGTGCGATCACTGGTTTTTTGTACGTCCAGTCGCTGTTCCTGATCCCAGCAACCCGACATGGCTGTGCAGGGTTTGCTCATGTCTGCTCCAGAGCAGTTCACGGACACAACGAAGATGGCACGGCTCTGGCTGCACGAGAGCGAGCGCGTGTACGCCGACCGCCTCGTCTCGGCACCCGACCTCGACGCGTACAACAAGAAGGCCGCGCAGATCGCGAAGAAGTACTTCTCGATCCCCGACATCGACGACTACTACAAGAAAACGGACCCGAAGCCCCTCATCTTTTGCCACTTTGCACAGGGCCTTGGCGAGAAGAACTACAACGAGGTAGAGAGCTACACCGGCCTGTACAAGACGCTGATTGAGGCGCTGACAGAGTATAACGAGACGAACGCGGTGATGGACCTCGTGCTATTCGAGGACGCGATGAAGCACATCTGCCGGATCTCACGCATCATCTCCAACCCGAGCGGCCACGCGCTGCTAGTTGGCGTCGGCGGGTCGGGTAAGCAGTCGCTGGCGCGGCTTGCGGCGCACATTTGCGGCTTTGTGACGATGATGATCGTGATTTCGGGGTCATACGGGCTGAATGCGTTCAAGGAGGACCTCCAGAAGATGTACCGGAAGGCGGGGCAGAAGGGAGAAGGCGTCATGTTCCTCTTCACTGACTCTCAGGCACGTTTCTGTACTCGTGCCGACATCAGGCTGCATGCAGATGTGAAGCTCAAGCAATTGAGCTCCACACTGCCCAGCTACTGACCTTTGTCAGGATATCAAGGTGCATGTGGGACTGGGGGGTCGGGCTTGAATTTCGTGTTTACATGTCTGATGCGACGGTCAATTTGTGTGTAGTTGTCCGTCGAACTCGAAATCTGTAGAGGGACACCGTCAAGTGGATGCCAGTCGGCAAGCCCAACTTGACGGGCTTTTGCAGCAAAGTTGCAACACACTGCCGTGATGCTGCAGGTTGTTGATGAGAAGATGCTTGTGTTCATCAACGATCTGCTGAGTTCCGGTGAGATCCCGGACCTCTTCCCGGTGGAGGACCGCGACGACATCATCAACGCGATGCGCGCTGAGACCAAGGCGTCTGGTCTGCTGGACACGAATGAGAATTGCTGGGCCACCTTCATCCGTAAGGTCAAGGAGAACCTGCATATGGTGTTCACCGCGTCGCCGGTCGGCGACAACTTTCGTGTCCGCTCGCAGCGCTTCCTCGCGACGATCAACTCCACAGTCATCGACTGGTTCCAGCCGTGGCCGGAGGCCTCGCTGCTGTCGGTGGCGGAGCGCTTCCTGAAGGACGTTGACCTCGGTGATGCCTCGGTGTGCACCTCGATATGGCTCATTTGCCTGCAGCATCTAGCGTGGACCGTGTTGCTTGGGCAATTCTGTGCAGCCGCACACCCCACCTGACAGCATGTTTAAGACACTTGTGTATGCTGGCGAACAAAGCCGATCAGTCGTTTTCTGTCCCTGCTTCATAGCTCTTACACTTGTATTGGCACATGTGGTAAGGTGGGAATTGCAATTAAGCTAGTGGCCACTGCAAGGTTCAGGCTACGTGGGGCGATGCATAGTATGTCGTTCGGCCATCTTCTGATGCACATACAGGCGATCAATGCGTCATCTGCTCTGTGCAGGTCAGGCAAGGCGTCGTGGAGTTCATGCCCCACTCATTCGCTGTTGTCAATGCCGCATCCACCAAATTCATGAACGTCGAGCGGCGCTTCAACTACACCACGCCCAAGACCTTCCTTGAGCTCATCAAGCTGTACAAGGGCGTGCTCGGGCGTAAGCGCAGCGCGACGACCGACAATATCGACCGCCTTGAGACGGGCCTCACGAAGCTGCACAAGACAAAGAAGGACGTGGACGTGCTGGTGGAGGAGGCGAAGCGCATGGCGGTGCAGGTGCAGGAGAAGGTGCGAGATGCGGACGCGTTTGCCGAGAAGGTCGGCGAGGAGAAGGTCAAAGTGAATGCGGAGAACGAGGCGGCGCAGATCGAGAAGGAGAAGTGCGAGCAGATCGCGGTGGAGGTCACGGAGAAGCAGATCTCTTGTGAGAGAGACCTTGCGGCTGCCCTGCCGCTCGTTGAGCAGGTGCGTGTGGTGCCTGCGCTCTCTTGAGTTGTCTTGGCGTAAACCCGTGAATGTGGGGTCTGTTCAGAGGCCATATGCACACCGTCGTTCACGCTGCCGAGCTGGTCCTTTCCAAGTGCTGTGCATGATTGCAGTGCATTCAAAACAGCAGGTTCTTGGCCTTGTCGCTGGTCGGCGGCAGGAAGGCGGTGTCTTGTTGTGAGCGCTGACGTGTGTGAACTTGGTGTGAACGGTGGGTGCACGATCGCATTCCGTAAGGGCCCTAAAACTTAACAAGCACATCGTGAATTGGGCGAGTGGCGTGTACTTGCCAGCAGTTGCAGAGGGCGTCGGGGTGATTGACCCTCCGCATGCAGGCAGAGGCTGCACTGGACACGCTCAACAAGAAGGATCTGGGTGAGGCCAAGTCACTGAAGAAGCCACCGGCGGGTGTCGACGATGTGACTGCTGTGGTCATCATCCTGCTGGAGGGCAATCCCAAGGACAAATCGTGGGCGGCCGCGACAAAGCTCATGAACAACGTCGACAAGTTCCTCGAGCGCCTGAAGACATTCAAGAGTATGTGCTTTGTCATCTGATTCCACATTCTGCCATGATTGACGATTGATTGGACTGAATCTTGGATAGCTGAGCCCAATGATATGGGAGCTCTTGACCTCACGCTATTTTTGCGACCTTGACTGCCACAGAATCACAGTCACAGCATCCAGACCGTTCGGCATGAATTCCGTTTTGATCCACCGGAGAGACTTTCAGCTGATGCCTGATGTTGCAAACCATTGAATGGCAGCCTCAACTTGAGTTGCAGCAGAATGTGCACTGGGCATTCTCCATTTCTCATCAGCTGTTGATGAATCAGTATCAGCACGGCAGGAGTCTGGACATGCAGACATCATCGATGAAGGCGGTGTGACTAGGAAGGTGGTTGAAGCAACGCGATCGTACCTGGAGCTGCCTCACTTCAACCGTGATATCATCCAAAATAAGTCTAAGGCCGCTGCTGGTCTGTGCGACTGGGCAATCAACATCGTGAAGTACTTCGATGTTGTCATTGATGTAGCTCCAAAGAAGGCCGAGCTGGCTGAGGCCAACGCCAAGCTTGCAGATGCCAATGAGACCCTGGAAGTTGTGATGTCAAAGGTATGCTGCTCCCCCAGGCTGTCGTTCCTGAAGCAAGAGCAAAACCGTGATCCTGCGCAGTGCCACACAGGACAGCTGCAGTGCCATTCCCCACGGCCGTATTGTTCCTAGGCATCAAGGCCTCGATGCGCCAGTTGCAAATCCCTGAGCTGCATTGCCAGACCAGCGTTTCTGAAAGGCCGGCGCCAGGAGCATTTGCATGAGTTGCTGAGCTGTCAGGCAGAATAGTACATCACGTGACCAATGCTATAGCACATGTTACTTTACAGGTGGCTGAGCTGAACCAGATGGTTGCCGACCTCGAGGCGCAGTTCGACGCCGCCAACAAAGACAAGAACGACGCGATCGCCGAACAGGAGCGCTGCGACCTCAAGCTTAGCCTCGCAAACCGTCTCATCACGGCGCTCTCTAGCGAGGGCGAGCGCTGGGCGGCGACGGTAGAGCAGCTCAAGGGCGACTACGACGTCCTCACGGGCGACATGCTCTTCGCGAGCGCGTTCGTGTCGTATGCCGGGCCCTTCACGGCGTCCTTCCGGGCGGAGCTCAACACTCAGTTCCTGGCGTTCATGAACAGCAAAGGCACGCCGATGACGGCAGGCCTCAGTGATCCTCTCAAGGTGCGCCGCCCCGCCTGCTTGGCCTGGTCGCGGCATCGTCCGCCATGATTGTGTACAGGTTGCGCTATCCTGTTTGTGTTCATGGCCATCACGGCAGAGCCGCAGCACCCACCACGATGCGACTGCGGCCGTGCAGGTTCTTGTGGACGAGGCGCTGGTGGCCTCCTGGGTGAAGGAGGGCCTGCCATCTGATCCAACCAGTGTGCAGAATGGCACCATCCTGAATAATTCAGAGCGCTGGCCACTGATCATGGACCCCCAGCTGCAAGGCATTGTCTGGATCAAAGAGCGCGAGGCCAAGAATGACCTCAAGGTCGTGCGCATGGAGGACGACAAGAAGGTGCTGCCTCATCTGCCTGTCGCCGCACTGCTTCTGTCTCCCACCGCTGAAGCGGGAGGAGACTTAGCCACTCGCAAACTTAGCCATTTGCCATTCCTTACACCGAGTTGGTGGCACAGCATGCTTGATGCTCCATGAAACACAGCAACCACACCGTAGTCATCACGTCACATTCACCATGCCAATGTGCCCGTGTGCATGAATGTTCTTGAGGACTATTCAAAACGATCGAATACTGCATGTCCATGGTGAGCGGCTTTCGTTGTATTACAGATTACGGTGATGGAGCGCGCTATCGAGGCCGGCGCGTCGGTGCTCATCGAGAACATGGGCGAGAGTATCGATGCCGTGCTCAACCCAATCATCACACGCTCCACTTTCAAGAAGGGCCGCTCCCTCTACGTCAAGCTTGGTGACAAGGATGTCGAGTACAACCCCAAGTTCCGCCTCGTGCTGCATACGAAGCTCTCCAACCCGCACTACCCCCCGGAGATCCAAGCCGAGACGACGCTCATTAACTTCACGGTCACGGAGAACGGCCTCGAGGACCAGCTGCTGGCGCTCGCGGTCAACAAGGAGCGCCCGGACCTCGAGGCGACCAAGACGGCGCTTGTAAAGCAGAACACTGAGTTCACGATCCGCCTGAAGCAGCTCGAGGACGACCTGCTGATGCGGCTGTCGACGGCGGAGGGCGACCTTACGGAGGACGTGGCGCTCATCGAGAGCCTGGAGGAGTCCAAGCGCATCGCCGACGACATCAGTGCCAAGGTGTGGCGCCGCTGCTGCTGCTGCACCTGCCATGCAGCATCGTGCGCCAAACACACCACATGAGCTTTCAATATATCCATCTGCCAATGCATCAAGGGGGGGGGGTCCACTAGTAATCCAGTGACCAGCTTTAGCTATGTCTCCATCGTGAAACAGCCGCACATCAGAATGCCATTTTGTGCTTTGTCTACACCCAGCCTGTGGAACACATGATGGCCGTCGTTCGGAACAGGCTTGTCCTCATGGGTTATGGGTGTGTTGTCACACATGCATGGACATTGTCGATTCGCCATTCAATTTTGGTACCCGACGTGTAGGTGGCAGAGGCAAAGGAGACGGAAAAAATGATCATGGTCGCACGCAACCGCTACCGTGGCGTCGCCGCCCGCGGTGCCATGCTCTTCTTCCTGCTAAACTCCCTGAACAAGATCCACGCCTTCTACCAATTCTCCCTCAACGCGTTTGTCGCTGTGTTTGCGCGTGGCATCGACAATGCGCCATTTGGGCGCAAGAAGAAGGGCGTCGCGGCCGTCGAGGAGGTCGCTGCAGACACCGCCGGTGGGGACGCCGCTCCCACAGACTCCGGAGAGGGTGACGGCGGTGAAAGGGCGAATGCTGATGCGCTTCTGGTGGAGGGCAAGGCTGCAGCTGATGATGCAGCCGATGACGAGGCAAAGGAGGAAGAGGATGAGGAAGAAGATTACTCGATGTCGCCAGAGGACCTGGAGCGGCGGCTGGTGGCATTGACGGAGTGCGCGACGTTCACGGTGTTTGACTTCACACGCCGCGGCCTGTTTGACCGCGACAAGCTGATCATCACGTCGCTGCTGACGTTCACAATCCTGCTGCGGAGTAAGATGATTGATGTTGTGGAACACGCGGCGCTGGTAGAGGGCAAGAAGAATCCGACGCCGCAGCCGGCGCCAAATGACCTGAGCCGGTGGATCGCGGAGGGCCAGTGGGGCGCGCTCGACGTGCTGTGCAGCACAGTTCCGGTGTTCACCAACATGGCGAAGGAGATGGACAAGAACTCGGACGACTGGGAGAAGTACTGCGGGCATGAGCGGCCGGAAGACGCCAAGATGCCTGGGGAATGGGGCAAGGTGGTCACATCGCACGATGCGGAGATCAAGCGGCGCTTCCGGGAGCTACTGATCATCCGTGCGCTGCGGCCGGACCGAATCACGAACGCTCTGAACAAGTTTTGTTCCTTCGTGATGGGCACGGAGTATGTCAACCAGCCAGCGTTCACATTTGAGGCGATGATGCCCGAGTCGACGTTCCAGACGCCGCTGTTCTTCATTCTGTTCCCGGGGTACTCACCGTCGAAAGATTTGGAGAAGTATGCAAATAAGGTTGGATACAGTGTGGACGCAGGCAACCTTACGCTGATTTCAATGGGACAGGGCCAGGAGAAGCCTGCGGAAGCGACACTGGACAAGTACATGCAGGAGGGGGGATGGGTGTTCCTGGACAACGTGCATCTTATGCAGGCACGTTCTCTGGGATTAGAAGCCGGCTGGTCTGCTGCCAGCTTCATACATGTATGGATTGTCACACAGCTTCCGGAGCACTCATTGGATCAGCAAAAAAATCAGTCAATGGACCAAGTTGGACCTGGGGGGTTGCACATTCAGGGCTGTGGAGCTTAAACTAGGATTTTGCACTGTCAATGTGCATGCAGCTATCCTGTCACGCTTGGACCTTGGACAGTGCAGGTCTATGAGGCGTGCTGTACCTTCACATTGTCTGGGTTTTTCTGCAGGGCTGGGTGCCACGATTGGAGAGGAAGCTTGAGATTGCAGCTGAGACAGCCCACAAGGACTTCCGGTGTTTCTTCTCAGCAGAGCCGATCAATGGGGCTCCATTTGCCAAGATCATTCCCGAATCGATCCTCCAGGTGTGCACTGCACATCCATGATGTCACCCGCCGTCACCAGCAGCGCAGTCAATTGATTGCAAGTCCGACCGAGCATGCTGCGTGGTTGCACGTCTGCTCTGAAGCTGTTTGACAGCAAGTCTGATGTAGTGTGGGCTTGCATCTCTTGCATGTAGAAATCTGTGTCCCATCACGACACGTTCAAGAGATCCAGACGTTGGTGTGGGCTGCAGGTATCGATCAAGGTGGCAAACGAGCCACCATCTGACATGAAATCGAATATGTTGCGTGCCTTTGGGGCATTTGACGAGAGCCTCCAGGAGCGACTCGCCACGGAGAAGAAGCGCTCTTGCTTCCGCAGCATCCTCTTTGGCCTGTGCTTCTACCACTCCCTACTGCTCGGGCGGAAAAAGTTTGGCGTTGGCATCGGCGTCGGTGCCGGCAGTGGCCTCGGCTTCTGCCGTGGCTACTCCTTCAACATGGGTGATCTGAGCACCTGTGGCGACGTGCTCATCAACTACCTGAACACGTATGAGGAGGTCCCCTGGGCGGACCTACGGTACATGTTTGGCGAGGTGTTCTACGGTGGCCACATCACGGACAACATGGACCGCCGTTGCTGCACGACTTACCTGGACGTCCTCATCATTCCAGAGCTGCTGCCGACTGGAGACATCAACAACCCAGCATCCTGGGAGCAGCCGGTGATCGAGTTGTCTCCCAGCTTCCATCCTCCAGTGCCAACGGTGCGGTTTTGGCGCCCTTGGGAGTCCTGGGCACGCATGTGGGACTCAGCCCGGCTGACGCGCAGCGTTGCCCGTCGTACTGTGGCCAATTGGACGGTGCTCGGCCGGCGCTCGGTCTAGAAATTGATGCGAGATGTCGTCACTAAACTCTTGGTTTCGATTTCTGTCAAGTTCCTGCATGACATCACAAACTGGTACCTCCAACATCACTGCATGGTGACGGCCGTTGCAGGACTTTGCATCGATCGCGAATTACATCGCCTCCAGCTTGCCGAGCGAATCACCAATCGTGTACGGCATGCACCCGAACGCCGAGCTGTCGCTGCTCACCGCGGAGGGCGAGACGCTGTTCCGCACGATCTTCAACGTGGCCAGTGGCGGCGGTGGCGGCGGAGCGGGCGGCAGCAGTGACCGTGTGCGCACCGAGCTCGAGCGCTACATGGAGACCCTGCCAGAGCCCTTCATCATGGTGGAGATCGAGGCCCGCGTCGTGGACAAGACGCCCTATGTCGTCGTGGCGCTGCAGGTGCGTGCCATGCGGGCTTGCAACAGGGCTTGCAGCGTCGCCTTTGCGGCTTCCGTGATGTGGTAGTGGGTTCAAAGTGTGGCATGAGATGGTATGTACATATGATTTGCACGATCTGGCAGGGTGCATTACCCCCGGCACTTGCAGCCGGCCGTTTTTCACAATCCGCTGGACTCGAGGCCAAACAGGGGCGGCCTTCTGGCTCGGCGTGCATTTTTATGATGTCCGGAGGCAGTTCTTGCTGACAGGTGTTGCAGTTTGCTGTGTGCGCGCTGTCACTTGTGGGGGCTGCGCTGTACAGAGCATGCCAGTGAGGCCACTCGTTGGGATCCTGTGTATGTGAATGTAGTTTGCACGCATGTCCTGCTGTGGCGAAGTACGGGCACCACCATGACAGTGCAAATTGTTGCAGGAGGCGGGCCGCATGAATGCGCTGCTGGGCGAGATGAAGAAATCGATGGAGGAGCTCACGCTGGGCCTCGACGGCTCCCTGAACATGAGCGCTGCCATGGAGGCGCTGGCCGCGGGCATCCGTGCGAACACAGTGCCGGCGCGGTGGATGGCCCAGATGTCGTCGCGCATCCAGGAAGTCTACACCATGACGGCGTGGTTCGCGGACGTGGTCAAGCGCCACGCGCAGCTTGAGGCGTGGACAGCGGGCACGGTGGTCACGCCGCTGTGCGTATGGCTGCCGGGTCTGTTCAATGCCAAGGCGTTCGTCACGGCCGTGATGCAGACGTACGCACGTACCAACGGGTTGCCGTTGGATGTCATGAGGTTCATGACGGACGTCACGGAGATGACGTCGGCAGAGGAAGTGACGGAAGATGGAGGGGAGAGTAAGTTCATCCATGGGCTCGTGCTGGAGGGCGCTCGGTGGGATGCAGAGACGGGTGCACTGGCGGAGAGCAATCCCAACGAACTGCATCCGGTTCTGCCCGTGCTGAGGGTTCGACCGGTGGTGATCGAAAACTACAGCCTGGATGGGTACTACCCATGCCCTGTGTACGTCAACATGCAGCGGGCAAACGTGTACTCGGCGATCGTGTCGATGTTCACGCTGAAGACTGCGCATCCCGAGTCAAAATGGGTCCTGGCGTCAGTCGCCCTCTTGCTGCAGGACGAGCTAGCTTAATTCATTGAACAGACGACAAAAGGCGTTGCAAGATTTTGGGAATGGCCGGAAAATGACGAACAGACTGGCTGATCAGGGCAAGATTCTGGCTAGAGTGTCAGCAATACGACTGGCGGTGTCAAATCTCTATGTGTCAGAGTAGATAGCGTTGAGTGTCGCATGTAATGCCAGGTGTATCATTGCATCGAACGCATTGGACCGATACAAATCATCTTCTGCGGTCCACACGGTGTGGTTACCAGTGATCTGCACGGAGGAGAGCAACAGTATGCGATATCACAGCCCGCAATCTCCGTAGAAACAATACTAGGCGCTTAAAATATTCGGCGTTGATGTGCGGCAAAGAGCGAGTTCATGTCCATACCCCTTATAGGTGAAATGGCGCTAGCGAGCGCAATCGTTACTGGCGCCCGTCGCATAATTTCCTTATTCATCGCAGCATCTGCAAGTTCTGACTATACAGTCAGGAGTGTATTTTTGCAGGTTTATAGTTCTGTCAGCCTGCAGTGAATCAACTATTGTTTAGCTCTGCGCTATGGTTGCGCTGGCTGTCAGTTCGGCTCCAGCGTGGGCTGGACGACAGAGGACCTCGACCACTGCACGACCGTGTGCCGCACGAGCAAAGAAAGACCTTGATGCTACCTCAGTCACACGTCGCAGTCTTGGTGCGTATCCGAAATCTTCGATACCAACGCACCCCCGACCATGTCTACAAAACAAGCAAGAGGTTCGCTGGCGACACATAATGCACGGCAGCTCCAATATGGTTGCTTATGTGCTATTGAGCCGCTGCTTAGGTAGGCACAGTCAATATGCTGCGTCGCTGGAGGCCCAGGACGGCAGACAAAGCACGGGATGCATGACCTCTTCGCCACCGGCGCTCTCTCTCGCAGCAATTGGTGACCGAGGGTTCGCCGAGGGTTAATAAATGTTGGCAGCATTTGCTTCTAGGTGTAAGGATCGCCAGGGGATGCGCCGTGGCCCTGTTGTCAGTCGGAGCAGGCGCAGCAATCGAGACCGCGGTCAAACCCGAAGTATCCGCAAATGCAGCAGAACGGCTGCAGGACAATCCACAGGAGACAATCGCAGAAGCAAAGGTGACATATCCCTTTCACAACTATACTTTATATGAGCGTATCTACTGTTGTTGAACTTGCTTCCATGCGATCCAGTCCTTTGCGATGCTGCGATGCACTGCTGTTCAGATGTGCCTGGAAGTTGCTGTTCGTCCGCTTGCTTGACACCCCCGCTCTAGCTTGCCCCATCAGCCAGCTCCATTCACTCACGAGCGCCATCATTGCATCTGATGTTGACCGAACTATTCTCCTGGCCTTTCAGACTCGTATGTTTGGGTGCCTGGGCACTCATTCTTGCACTGTACACCACTAACACTGACTCCGAAGCACCTAAATAACTCCTAAACGAATCTGTCGATATGATTCAGTCCCGACAAGATGTTCCATGCAACCGCATATTTCCGTCCACCTGGCCAACGCAGCGAGGTCATCCATTGCGTTGAAAATGCGTTGCATGGCTGCATGCTTTGGCCACATGGCGGGTGAACCACATGAGCCATGCGCCACCTTGCACGCTGGGGTGCTTTCTCCCTGCGGCACCTTGCTCAGTGGTGCCTGCCAGCGCCAGTGTGACAGCATCCAGCACTATGCAGGTGCTGGATGCTGTCTGGGAGCACTTCATCGTGTAAGGGCGAGCCTGGCCCACGCACTGCCAAAAGATCTACAACGGGCTTGTGAGTGAAAGGCTTACCGTAGCACCTGCAGAACATATCTAATTTGCGCATGGACATGATGTTTTTTCGATGCTGCAGTGTTACCTCCATCTCATACACAGGGTTGCTGTGACAAATGTGGCACGCCGTTTTGCATCACTGTCAGTACCTATCTGGCTGAATTTCCATGTAAATGACACATGCTGACAGTCAGAGTGTTCAGATGCTGCCGGGCATGGTGGCCTTGAATCAGAGTAGATCCAGCATATAGCAAATGTATTACACATCATGTCAGGGCTCCTGTTGCTGCACCCGACCAAGTGCAACCATGCGTATTTACCATTCAGTAGCCGTACACCCTTGCTCGTGCGACAACAAGACTTTGACCTGCCCATTCCGCCTTGTGAGTCACTGGAGTCACGGAAGAGAGCAAAGAAACAAAGCGATGATGCGCCCATCGCTGGGCTCATCCGGTCTACCGCACATGGAGACACCACATGTCGCAGTCACTCGTCCCTCTGCGGTCATGTGTTCTTTTGCAGTCTATCCTTCTTCTGCACTCAATCTTGTTGATGTTCTTAATGCCATTACGACCTTTAGAGGTCTAGAACATGGCCACGCTGCTTCCAAGATGGCTGTCGGGCAACTGTCTGGTCTGGGTTCAGGCAGCCCCCCGCCGTCAGGCGAAGCACCTGGAACGTGACCCGACCAAATGAGACGGCACATGTCCACTACACAGCATGTACATGCCACCATTCAGTGGCCGCCGCGTGAAACAGGAAACTTTCAAGAGCCATGCTTCTTGGTGAGCTGCGAATGCTAACACAACCATCTTGCAGCATCCTGTTATGTACGCCTGGCCCCACGTGTGCGCTTTGTGCAGGAGCTGCTGCGACAGGCGGAGGCAGATCTCGCGGCGGGGGAGTACTCAGCCGCCATCTCCGGCTTCACCGCCGTCATCGCGGCCGCGCCGACGCAGTACACGCTGTGCATGAAGAGCCTGCTGGGCCGCCGCGACGCGCTGCTGGCGGTCGGCGACCGGGAGGCGGCGGCGCGCGACAACCGGCGCGAGTTTGCGTGGGGCCGCGGCGTGCGCTGGCCGGGCTGGTACATCATCGGCGCCATCACCTTCCGCAACGAGATCGTGCGGAAGCTGCCGGGGCAGCAGTAGGCCGCCGCGGGCGGGGTTTGCGGGAGTTCCGCCGGCTGGGCCCGTCGCCGTTTTGATTCATCACAGCGCGGCCAGCGGTGGCTGGTGGTGCAGAGGCGCTCCCGCTGCAGGTTGATCGTCCCCGGAAGGTGCCGTTTCATGTATCCGGATCTTGATCGGTGGGTTTTCGTGCATGAGATCATGTCGCTGATGTGGGTGTTGCTGAATGCTGTCTGTGCCGGAGTCAAAGCAGGTTGGCGGCAGCGTCGCTCGAGGACTGGTGAGTGCCAGTTTCGCGTTTGACTGCCGTCCTGGTGGCTCCACATCAGTCATGGACTATAGAGGAAGCTGGGCATCGCATCAACTGTGTCTGGGTGTTGTTGCATGTCACGTTGAGGTGCAGCAGGCTGGAGTGAGCAACCTGTTGTGGGAGGTCAGTCACAGGCGTCGATGTCTCCGCGAGAGCAGAACAGCTGCATGCCCGCGCTCGAGATCCAAGGTGTGTATAAGAGATGCAAGCCAGGCAATACTGTTGGCATCTGCTGCAAGTGCCTTGTCCAGGCTCGTGCAGTCAGGGCCGGAGGTGCAGTTCCGTCGGGGCGTTGCTGTGTTGCATTCTTTCTCCACGTATTTTCCCTGGCCAGGACCCGGCACCGATAAATAAGCATCATTCATGACGTACGCAGTACCTGTGAATCGGCGAACTTCCTTTCGGGTAGACATAGCTGTGCTGCACAGCTTCCCTGCATGCCTGGCAAGTCCATGGTCACATTCAACCTCAGCAAGCCTGCCGCGCATGCGCACCAGGCCTTCCCATGCGGCTGATGCGATCTATGATTTTACGTCCAATCCTCGCTGAGCGCCATGCCCGCGATCCGCAGTTGGTCCTCCGGAGAGCCTGCGAGGTGAGTCAGCACGCAGGCATGCATTGCATAAAAAGAAACAGAGCGGCAACCCGTGTCCGCACGCAAGAGGGTGAAGCTGCTATAGCGTGCTATAGCATGTGCATGTTTGTATGGTGGGAGCAGGAGCGATTGCTATTCAGTGCTTTGCGAGCGGCAGTGACACTGCATAGCTGGACTCGTGCTCTCGCCCGGACATCCACGACAGATTGAACAGATAGCAGATCATCGGATAGACTGCTGCATCGCTTGTGTCGACATGTTTGTTGCAGGTTGTTCCCGTTGCATCGCCAGCACTTCGAACGCATCTCACCGCACGCGAACATATGTTCCAGGTGCCGAATGTGCGATCTGCCAACATGCAGCTGACATGGCGATTAATCTCGATACGTTTGCCTCGAAGTGTAAGGCATCTTTTGGTCCTGGTTCCCGTACACACGTCTACAGCGATGCTTGACCAACGCTGCGACAGGCACTCGCGTCTACGGGGGCTATATCCACAGCGCCGCTACATCGCTGATTGCTCAAGTGCATTGACGTACTCATCCAGGGACTTTTTGCGACTAGTATCGTGTATCTCTGCGTGGCTTATGTGCGTGGCAGCGCGGTGTGTCATTGGCGACCTTCCGATGTCCGATGTCCCATCGGCCGGTCCGGGCGTGTCGACTGCAAGATCGCGAGCCCGGCCTGCCAGACTACTCAAGAATTGAAGTGATTTTGACATGCCTGCGATGTGTTTGTGGATCGGAGTCCATGCCGTGTGCAGGTCGAGCACTCTCGGCCCATCATCGTCATGCGGGTCCGCCTGCAGTGGTCGGAGCTCTCACACATGCCCTGTTGATGCAGGCTCCATCTTCCCATGCCGTAAACACGTCTCTCGGGATGGCTTGTGTAAAGTCGCCCGCAGAGCTGAGCTGGCAGCGTCTGGAGGCGAAAGCGAGCTGGAACCACTCCCAGAAGGACAATGGAACAGCGTCTTCTTGGCCGCAATGTGGCCTGGATCATTCAAATCAGCTCTGACGAAGAATGTTGAGCAAGTGCGGGCATACATCAAGATGGCCCGCCTTGTGAACGTGGCTCCGTCGTTCATGCTCGTCTTTGTTGGCGCCTTCGGGGCGGTCAAGTCCTGGAGTGTCCTCATGACACCCACCGTCTGGATCATGGCCATTATATCCACAGCCATAGCAGTCAGCTCCGTCGTCGTGAACGATTACTTTGACTTCCGCCTGGGCGTCGACGAGATCAACGCACCCGACAAACCCATCCCCAGGTGTGCATCAACCCTGCTACCTGCGCCTGCGCAGTCCGGCAGTAGTTCAGTCTCCTCCTACAGCACTGCCGGATCAGGCTACCACTGGTGAAGCAGCGTCTGCGCAATAGCCACACATCAACATGCAGTCACTACTCATCCACTCCGCTGGCCCTTCCTGGCCATTCATTGTCATCATTGCCACAATGACCAAACTCCAAGCTTTCGGAAGAAGGGTATCGCTTTTCCAGCATATATCACTCACATCCCTAGCTCACACATCGACATCATGCAGTCCCTCTAGCTAGGGCTGTCTCTGCGACTCATCCCGTCACCCTTCAGAGCCGTGTCAACAACACATAGAACCCCCACGACCGCTATCCCATACCAAGCACAGCAACGCCCCTGCGTGCCCTGTGCAGCGGCCAAGTTACCCCCGACGGCGCCCTGCTGCTGGCGTCGCTCATCTACATCGCCGTCCTCTGCCTCGCGTGCCTGCTCCCCTCCCCGCCGCTGCGCTGCATCATCGCCGCCTCCGCCGCCATCACCGTCGCGTACACGCCGCTCCTGAAGCGCGTCACTGCGGTGAAGAACCTCGCGGTTGCGTTCATCATCGCCGCGTCGCCCCTCAGCGGCGCCCTCGCCGTCGCCGTGCGGACCCCCCCTCCCGGTGCCCTCACCACACTGACACCTCGTCCTGGCTCTGAACGTGATGTTGAAAGAGAATGGACAGCAATTGTTGAGTTGCAATTTTGTCTTGATGTTGTTCATTGTCATGAACATTCGTGCATGGACGCAGTCATCACACACGGTCATCGTGCTAAGGCGGCATTGCGCATGCGTGCAGGGGCCGTTGGCGCTGCAGGCCGCGCTGCCGTCCACCGCTTTCCTCTTTGGCGGCATCTGCTTCCGGGAGGTGCTCATGGACATCAACGACCGCCGCGGCGACGCCGCCGCCGGGGTGCGCACGCTGGCCGTCGCCCTCAGCCCCCGCGCCGCGCTCGCGCTCGCCACCGGCGTGGCACTCGCCGGCGGCGCCGCCGCCGCCGCTGCGCTCGCCGGCTGCCACGTGCCCGCGGCTGCGGCCGCGGCCGCGGCCGCTGCCGCGAGCAGCTGCGGCGCCGCGGCAGACGCGATGGTCGGGGCAGCGGCTGTGCGGGCGGCGGTGGTGGCGGCGTTTCTGTGGTCGACAGCGGCAGTGACGTTGCGCGACGCGGTGCGGGTCGCGCGGTCGGGGTTTGACCACCGCGTCGTGGAGGCGGCAATCGGCGGCAGCTTCACGCCTATCGGCATCGGCCTTGTTATCCTGGCTGTCTGCCTGTGAGCCGTGGCGTCTGATTTGTCCCCGCAGCGTGGCCGTGGGTCGCGGTGTGCTTTGGGGCAGTTCCGAGGACAACTGTGCTCAAAGCCAGTGGAGAAATCATTGCGCCAGCGGTGAAGCAGGTGGGGAGGGGTCCATGCAGTTGCGGCCGGGCTCGACTCGGCGCGGGGTTCTTTGAAATGAGCGAAAATTGTCACGTGAGACTCGCCATTTGAGGCGGCAAGTGACCAACTCTTCGCAGACTACGCATGGAGCCTGTTCCCTGTTTTGCAATGATGGTAGTATGCGAGTATTGGGTGGTTGTGTGCGGGCTCGTCGTGGCTTGAGCTCACGCACCGCGGCCGTTGTGTGTGTGCGAGGTCGCACGCCTTGGCCGAGGTTATGAAGAGATGTTGGGGTGCATGACACTGAGGTGATGCAGTGGAGGCATATGCAGTGCTGCAGCCGCAGTGCGCTTTGGCGGCACGCTGCGCCACACTGAGGCGTTTTGTTTGGTCTGGCTGTGCGTTGGAGCTGGGGCTGCGGTGAAGCTGTTCAGGCAGTTTCCAAGAGCTGGCCTCGCCGTCGTGGCACCGGCGCTCTGCTACAGGCAGCATGCTCTCAGTGTAACTCGGCGCAGTGCAGTAACACTGTTTGCTTGCAAAGCACTGGTTGTAAGGGACTGATGCTGAGAACACCGCGTGTGTGGGTAACAGTGCAGGCCCTCTTTGACGGACATCACGTTGCAGCGGCTGTATGCAGTGCAGAGAGCCCCTGAACCAAGCACAGCGGCTGTGTCTGTGATATGTGCCGCTCTTGCTTTGTCGGGTGACAGTGGCGTAGGTGATTACCCAGGAGACATTTGAATTGCGTCACCCTGAGACTAGTGTATTTACTATAGGAGGTTTGTGGTATTACACTTCATCGGGATTGCATCTGCTGTAATTTGTTCTCAAGGATCCTCAGATGTATCAGTCTGTGCGGCTTGCACGCCTCTGTGATCTATGGTGTGGTGGTCCATCGGGGGTGACGCGGTCGTCCAGTGCTATTGGTGCATGTTGGGATTGCAAGACTTCACGCGGGACCGAAACACCAGTCCTGCTGTGATGGATGACCTACAGTGAACACGTGACCCGGCTGAGCTTGCCCACAAGCCGGGCTTGTACATCATTTTCAAAGAGCCCTGGAGCGGGCATGCTGGGTATGTGACTGGCTGTCAAGTGAACAAGATATCACCAGTTCTCCGATAAATGATCTGTAGCTGCTCTTCTGCAACATTCGCAGAAGTGCAGCGAATCAGGTCAGGATGTTGCAGAACACCCCATAATGGCCATCTATTTGAGCCCTGCTGCCAGAGCTGGCACACCAAGAAGACTTGACAACCAAGACAGCCTGTCAGCATTCGAGCCTGTGGTCTTTTACCCCATCTAGCTGCTCAGGTATCAAGGTAATCACAACCTTCGCACAACGTTTTAGCCATACCCGTGGACAAGCGTAGCTGCAGAGTGCAGTCATAGAACGCAAGATGACACAGCGCTTACGGCACTGCGAGTTATATAGCATATGTGTGCAGCGCCAACTGTGAACCTATCTCACGACTGGTCCGGCAATAGTAACGTGTGCATGGACGAGTGCTGGTCGCAGCTGTCGTCGAGATATCTCTTCGTGTTGTTGCCCCGCCTAGCTTCAGCTGCGTATTTGAAGGAAATTGCAAGGAAAGCAGCTCAACGTCAGAGGTTCATCCCGCACAGTGCATCGTCCCAACCAAGGGTGCAGACAGGCCCATGCTCGTTGACAAGCAGTGGTTCGGCACGGGGCCGATCAGGCTTGACTGAACGATTTCACACGACATTTTCAAGATAAAATGGCGTAGCACTGGTACGTACAGCTGATCAGCCGCCAGGGAGATGTCCTTAATTGACCTGGCTGGCACGTTCGACTGTAATCGGCCGGCTGGTTCCTACGGGGACACATCTGTTTCACCTCTCCGGTGTCAGTAAAGCAGATCTTGGACCGAAGAAGACTTTACGAGTTCTTGAATCGAATGACTGGCTCGTACTGCCAGTGCCTCTGAAACCCACCTTGTCTCGGACGGCAATGCTTGCTGATGCACTCATGCTGGAGGACGGCATCATGCAGGAGCAGCGCATGTATGGTCGGCCATGATGATGCATGGTGCAACCGATATCATTGTCAGAGGACAGAACGTTTGGGGTGTGGCGTGCGCTGACCGTTGCTGTGCTCGCGGCTGCACCATGTCGACCAAACAGTACGATGCATCGACGGCGCTGGCCATTTTTGCTGCGCTCGCGGCAATGCATGGCTGTGCATGGCAGCTACAGTCATTCTGTTCCAGCGCGCGACATGCATGGAGATCGCGGTATGCATGCTCGGCTCTGCTGACATACACAGCCTGAATTGTCAGGAACTGTCACAATGCTTGCTCATACGAGACATACCGCATCAGTGGACAGTGCTCCATTGAATTGACATGTTTGTGCAATGGTCAGTGTCATACTACGCCAAGTACCGCCAGACACCGTTGCGTGCGCCTGACATTGGTTTAGCATAGGTCTGGAGAGTGCTTGACGGCAGTGGCTGCTTTTCAAGCGCCATTGCTTGTGAAATGAGTGCCAAAGATGTTATGGCAGCTTTCTTGTCGGCGCTGGTATCCGCAACAGAGGCTTACGCTCTTGACCGGCTGAACACCTGCATTGCCGCGCCAGGTTTTCAGGAAGCCTGCGGTGATGGTCTGCTAGATCATTGCCAGGTTACTGATCCCAAGGGGAACATCTCTCGCCCTCTTGAACTAGCGGCCAGGCGTGGATTCACGTCTGTCGTTTCAGAACTTCTTCAGCTCGGCGCGTCTCCGGCTCTGCAAGCCAAGGTGTGATCCCAGGCTCTGAGCAATATGGATTGCTATAGAAGCTGTTGCAGATGTCTATCTCGACAGGCTCTGCGGGGTGAAGCGGATGACAGTTGGCCGGTTATGCATAGCCCCCAACGCCGTGGACACTCGCCGTGGCACAGCTCGCATGCACTAAGATCGTTTTGATTTTGCACTTCTGCTTCTAGTTTGTGCCTGCTCCGAGCGTTCGCACGCGCTTACGCATTGCTACACCGGTGCCCGCAGTGTTGTTGCCCTGGCGTCAGCTGTCGTCGCATCATCAGCGATTATCACATGCACGACATATCGTACGTACTGGTTCTATCGCCATCTAGTGGCATCCGGTGACTGCTGCGACCACGCTTTTGCAATGTGCGGGGGGATGTCCTCAATACCTCCTGATCATCAAGCTTGTATGTGTTTCATTGAGAATGCCGGCTCACATCTGACGCGTCCTGTCACGACACACCCAGTGCCTGTCAGTCCCTGCACAATAGCTTCCACGCAGCTTGCAGAGCTCAGTTGCTGGTTGTCTGTTATGTGCCCTACACCTCCTGTCGCGTCAATTCGACCGCTCGGCTGCCCGAATCAATGTGATGACTCGAACTGCCTTGCATTTGCAAGCTTATTATGTAAGCAAGTTACTTATGCCCGAGTCAAGACAACGTGCCACGACATTTCCGTCTCCGTATTTGTTACGTGCGACGCAGTCTTGGCGGCTGAGACGTCCATCCCTGTCCAGTGGGCTGGGCGGAACCTCGCTCTCGCCCCTCCCGTTGGCGCTCCCTGCGTGTGTCGCGGCAGGCTCGGGGGAGCAGGCGTTCCCAGTGCACACCCTGACGCACCATGCGTCTTCCGCGAGGTTCGCAGATCTAGAGCCCCCCGCTTGTGAAAGCAGACAGTGTAGATGCATCCGCGATCCGCCCTACGCCACCATTGTCTTGAGCCTGCCTTGAGCCTGCCTGCCAAGGTGCTTAGCCACCCCCAACACTACCAACACTACCACACTACCACACTACGGCCCGGGGAGGTGGGATCCTGAAGGGGTGTACATGCTTAAGGATTGTAGAACCCCCACCCCCACCTGCCCCAGGGCAGGCTGTCTGTAGCAGCAGCAGCAGCGCCTGGCACCTCCCGCTGGGGACATCGGGGACATCACAGACGTCCTCTGCTGCATCTGGGAGCACCAGCCGCAGTGGGGATTGGTGGGGGTGGTGGGGCTGCAGCAGGGGGCCCTGTGAGGCCGGGCCCAGGCACAGCTGCCGCATGTGTGGCATGCACACGGCAGGCACAAACACTTGCAGCTGTGCAGAAGTGAGCATACTTGGGCATGCATGCGCGATGCTGCCAAGGCAGCAGTACTGCCTTGGCAGCAAGGCAAGGCAATGCTTGTGCTTCATGGGCTGCCCTGTTGCTGTGTCACTGCGCAGAGAGGCAGGGCTGGGAATTCCGCGGAGGAGGATCCCAGTGCAGGCCGCTATGCCAATGGTTGCTTGGTCCATGGCTGGAGTATGGCATCATGGAGGCCTGTTGTGTGCTTTGTTGGGTGGGCAGGCTGGTCCAATCGCGTGGTGGTGGGGGATGCAACCTCCTGTGCCAACCTCCTGTGCCGTGCTGCCTGGCAGGCTGCTGTTGCTGCAACCTGGCATGGCCATGCATGTCCGGGCTCGCAATGGGCCTCTGCCATCCTCTGCTGCTGGGCCAGCTGCTCAGCTGCAGCAGCCACGTGGGCTGATGATGCCAGCAGATGATGCCAGCAGCTGCGCAGCTATGTGTGTGTCTGTGTGTGTCCATGTCCTGTGTGATTCTGTTTGTCACATCGCACAGAAAGTCAGCCAAAGCCAGCCAGCCATGCCACATCAGTTCTGCAGAGCAGAGGGGTGCCCCAATCACTTCGTCACAGCTTGACCCCCAGTGCACAAAACTGCATAGGTGCCGTGTGCTCCGATTTTGTGAGGTGTGGGGCTGGGGTGCTGAGCACGTGCATGAGGATGGCTGCAAGTAGCCCTGATGAGGCCTGTGAGCTATCTCGGGTCAGGCCTGGAGATCTGGGGGGCTGTGAGCTATGCGGGCTCGCTGTGAGTTCTGGTCATGGTCCTGGTCCGCTTCGTCAGGTGGGGGTGGCTCATTCGTCATCTGTGCTGGGCAGGGGGTGGTTCATTCGGCATCTGTGCTGGGCATCTGTGCTGGGGCAGGGCGGGCTGCGGAGGCCAAGCTTGAGCTTGAGCTGCATACCTCACCTGACCTCTGCCCAGTCCATGGGCTGCCACCCAGCTGCCACTGCAACTGTGGATGCAGCCTGTGCACAATCATGTTGCTACAGCTTGTCACACCCCCCGCTGCTGTGATGGGCATCCGCGATTCAATGCAACACATAGAATGCTGCACGTATCTGGATTGGCACACCATGGCCATCTGCACGGGCATCTGAGGCAGATAGAAGTAGTTCTGTTGCCATGTGCTTCTCCCTGAACAGTGCACGGGCCTGCATGCATGTGCCTGCATGTGCGTTGCTCGCAGTGGAGGTGGTGCCAGGTGCAGGAGTGTGTTGAGGTCTGTGGGATGTGCACAGGCTTCAATGACATGTGATCACAGGGTGCACTCCTCCTAGAAAGCAATCTAGCACACTTAATGTCCTGCTTGCATGCATGGAGCAGGAGGGATGGCAAGCAGAAGCTGCTGCCCTGCTGTGCGCCCCTCCTGCTGCTGCCCAGCCAAGTGCAGAGGCACAACTGCGTCAGACGTTGCAGTGTCTCAGAGCATGAGCATGCATTTCACGTGTGCCTATGGTGGTGGTGAGGTGAGGAGCGGGGTGCTTCTGGTGGTTGCAGAACTGTGGGAGTTCTGGGGCAATGGCCAGCTAGTTCAGATGTAATCAATACTAAACTTATACTCATTGGTCTACTGTAATCTTGTGTGACACCACCTCTAGTACGACAGATGCCATGCATGGCAATCCGTGTGATCACAACATGTGTGGCCGACCCACCAGGCCAGGCTCACCACAGTTGTGTGCGGGGTGACCCTCAGACGTGATGATGCCGCTGTGTGGACAGCATGGTCTCGTGGCAGCACATGCACGGCCCTCGCCATGCGCATCCCACTCTGACCGGGGTCCGGGCCCGCACCCATGAACACGATCGAAGAGAATGCGGTCCACCTCGCTGCATGGCTTTGGCTTTTGCAAAGCGTTAGCGGCACTTTCGACACCGCACGCACGCATGGCGCGGATGCATGGCGACCCATCGTGAAATTCCGACGTCGCATGCCGTAGGGTCCTCTGTGGCAGGTGTGACGTGGCGAGGCCCGAGGCATTACGGAGCGCACGCACACTTGCCCGCATTCGGTACATACCCGCATCGGAACGAGCGACGGTATTAGGTGATCGCCTGTGCCCGGCTCGAGGGACATCCTAGCTCAGTCGAGATGAGCCGTGGTGCACCTGGACAGGCGCTGCTGCGGGGCGCTAGCTCGCGGTGGTGTCACCCTGTCTGCCGCCCGCCGTGAGCGCGGCTGCCCATGCCACGACCGGAATCCAGCCGGCGTAATTATTATTAGTCGACACAAACTGGGCTGGCGTAGATACCCGCAAGACGGAATAGGAGCGGTGGATTTGACCAGGCCGCATGCCATCTGCGAGACGCTGTCGTGGCCGTCGTGGGACTGCAGGACAGTGGGGGCATCCCCGGGCCGCAGGGCAGAGTGCAACTTCTCTGCAGAGCCCTGAAACGAAGGAGGCTGCAGTGATCAGGTGTCATCACTTGTGCTGTGTTTGCAGCTTGACCTGGCAGACACCACAGCCAGCACCATCCCACTTCCTTGTTGTTGTTAAATTCGTTGTTGTTGGGTTGGAAGGCAGGACCTCAGGTTGCGTACATGCACACACAACACCTGAGCCAAAACCCCCAACTCACCAAAGCCACTCAAACCCTGGTCCACGCATGCACCCACCCACACACTCACACACGCATGCACCCACCCACACACTCACACACGCATGCACCCACCCACACACAGTTGGCCGCTGCCTGCTTTGCTACAGCAGCACAGCCGGGGAGGCCAGAGGCACCTCAGGATGCACGCACACGGCACGAAACGGAACACCACCTTCGCCAGCCACCGCGCTACTCCACACACAACAACACCACTGCACGGCAGCCATGGTCAGGTCTGACGTGTATCAGCATCTGGTGGCATTGCTGTGCTGGCGCGTTTCCCCATCGATGCTGCCGGCCTATTTTAACACAGAACACCAATCAGACACCGCTGGCCATCAACACTGCCACGCTTGCCAGCCCCAGTACACTCCCACGACACCAATGCTCACGCCCGGTGGCTGTGGTGTGCAGGCTTTCACCGGCAACACGCCGCTGCACATGGCGGTGCTGCATGGGGACTCGACGATGACGGCGCAGATGATCAAGTCCCTGAACGCCCGTGGCGGCGACGTCGACATCCCCAACAACAACGGCGACACCGTGCGCCTTCCCGCCCCCTCTAGCCATGCCGTTCCGCGCTGCCCTGCGCTCTGGCCGTGCAGCCCTGGCCCGCCTGCTCCCTTCGCTGCCCTCTTTTCATCCCCGGTGGAGGCTGTGACCCCTGGATCCCTCTCCTACCTCTGCATTGCATGAGTCTGTCTATCCTGCTCGCACCCAGCCCGTGTGATGCAGGTGTCTTGCTTAGGCTGCCACGCCCCCCGGTTTATGCATGCACTGGACGCAGCCTGGCCCCTTGTGTGGGTTGTCTTGCCTCGGTTCCGCCATCGGCCCTGGGGCCGGTCAGGTCTGCGCACAGCGACGCAGCAGCAGCCGAGCATGCCGCTTTCACGTTCCCCGCTGTGCATGCTGACGCTTCATGTGTGGCTACAGGCGCTGATGTTTGCAATGCACCGCTCCGCACAGGACCCGAGCACGCCGTCGTCCCCGATCGTGCACCTCCTCTCCGCGGGAGCCTCGATCACGGCCACGAACCGCTCCGGCCTGAGCGCGCTCATGATCGCGTGCACCTCCCCCGCGGACATCCTGTGGAAGATGATTCTGCGGTTCACGTCGGCCGCGGCGGTGCGGGAGGCGCTGACGCGCGCCGACGTGCACGGCAACGCGGCCCTGCACCTCGCGGCGCGCGCCGGCTGCGCCACGGTCTGCGAGTCGCTGATTGCACACGGTGCGGCGATACTGGCGTGTGGGGTGCTCGATGCCTCCGTGCAGTGATGGCTGTAGTGCGGGGTCTGTGACGTGAAGCAGCTCCTGGGGGGATGTTGGTGCCGATTGTGCATGAAGTGCAGCAGCTGGTGCCAGTGCCACTGTGGTGGTGGAGTGCGGGGGATACGTACCGCCGCAGCGGGATTGTATGGCAGAGCCCAAACAACCACATTGCCGCAGCCTGGCCGTGACACACCGTCGCCGAGGCGCTGCTGGGGACCACTGTTTACAGTGTTGTGCAGGCGCGAGTCCGTTCGCGGTGAACAAGGCCAATGAGTCGCCGCTGGACGTCGCGAAAGAGGCGGACAACGCGGCCGCCGCCGCCGCCGTGCGTGCCGCCCGCCGCGCCGCGATCGAGGACGCCGAGACCGCCGCGGCGCAGCTGATCCAGGAGGCGATCGCGGAGCGCGACGCAGCACGCGGCGCGGCCCGCGACGGCGGCGGCGGCGGCGGCCGCAGCGGCGACCGGCAGTCCGGGTCGACCGTCCCAGCCCCCGCCGACGTGTCGCCGGACGCGCGGGGGTCAATGCTCGGCAAGAGTGACACTGTCATCACCGTGCCGGTGGACCCACGCTCCCACGACGGCAGCCAGTCGCTGACCTCGTACGATTCCGGGATGTATGACAGCCCAAACGGCGGAGGGAGCACCATGCATGCGGGGGCGTCGGGGAGCCTGTCGGTGCCGGTGGACCCTCGGGCGCTCGACGCGCCGGGCCACCCGGAGTACCCGCACCACATCAGTGCTGATAAGGCGCCGTCCGGGAGCACGGCGCTGACGGCCCAGCCGGTCGGGGACGTGCTGTTTGATGTGGCTTCGGTGGCCAATTACGGCGACGGGCCGGGGCACAGCGTCGCGGGGGCGCGGCTGAGTGACGTGATGTCCGAAGACTACTCCGTGGATGACACTGCGTCAGATTCAGAGGCCGGGTGGAGGGAAGGAGAGGACGTATCTGAGGGGGAGGGGGGGAGCGGGGAACTGGAGGGGACGGGGCCGATGGAGGGGCGCATGCGGCGGTTGTCGGTGGACGGCGGGGGCTCGGTTGTGAAGGAGGGAGGGGTTGTGAAGAACGGCCGGGAGGGCCGGGCGGGGGGGGCTGGCCAGCCGCCACAGCGGCGGCTGTCGCGGGGGTCGAGCCGGGGGAGCGCGAAGCGTGGCAGTGGGCGGCGGGAGGGGCGGGTGCCGGGGGCAGGCGGCGGATCGTGGCCGAGGCCGGCGACGATCCTCCGGGCCGCAGTACCAGCGTTGCGGCGGCCAAAAGGTGCGCCGCTGCGGGCTCCGGGCGCCGCGGCGCCGCCGTTGCCCGCACAGGTGAAGCCGGGGCAAGGTGCCACGCTGAGCGGGTACTGGGTGCGGAAGCCCAATGTGAGTGGGAAAGAGGCAAGTGCTGCGGTATCGCAGCCGGTGGAGGACAGCGCGGCGTCGCTGCGGCCAGCGGGGCGCGGCCGAGGGGGCTGGACGAAGGGGGAGGCGATTCAATTCCTGATGGAGGGGCCGATCGTGCGGCCGCGGCACCGCTCGCCGCCGCTGTCGGCGCGGGGCCGCAGCCGGCTGCACACCGAGACTGCGCCCCCGCACAGCATCGCACAGCATCTGCAGCAGCAGGTGGGCAAAGGCGCAGGGGACGGAGCGCGGAGCGCGCGCAAGCTTCCGGACTCCGGAGGCCCGAGCCCGCCCGGAGGCGCTGCGGCGGCCTCACACCCGCCCGTGCCCAGTCAGCACGCCGATGGGAACACCCTCGTGAGCCACTACGACACTGCGGAGATCTCGACGGCGCTTGCGTCGGCCAACCTGGAGGCCACGCGGAGCGCTGCCGCGTCCCCGGCGCCGTCCGCGGCTCGGACCAGCACGCAGACGAGCCGCCCGGCTTCCGCGGCCGACGTCGCGCTGCCGCTGTGGAAGCTCAGCGGCCAGTTGAGCCGCGTGCGGGCGAACCTGTCGCCGCGGCCGCACACCGCGCGCGCGACGACCGGGTCGCCGCGGGGGGACGGCGGCGCCGCGTCGCCGCCGCCGCCGCGCAGCGGCGCCAAGAGCACAGCCACCTCGCCGACGAACCGCGGCACAGCGGCGACGGGGAAGCAGCGGCAGGCCCGTGGCGGGGGGGCCGCGTGGCTCACGCGCGCGATCATCAGCAGCCTGGGGCGCGTGCCGCTCGAGTCCCACCCGCTGCTGTCGCCGCACCACAGTGGCGGGCCGCACTCGGGCGGCGCGGCCACCCCGGCCACGTCCAAGCGCGCTTCGCCGCTCTCACAGGGCGCACGCGCGTACGCGGGTGCCGCAGAGCACAGCACGGGCAGCACGCCCGCGAGCAGCCAGGGCAGCACCGGCCACGGGCAGAGCACGGCGTGGCAACCGGCAGCGCCTGCAGAGGATGGCGCGCCGGACGCTGCAGCGAGCATGTGCGCGTCGCCGGCGCACCACTCCGGGGACAACGGCGGCGTACACAACCCTGTGGACCGCGTCAGCGGCAGCGAGGGGGGTGCAGAGCACCGGCGGGGTGCGGGGGGGTCCAAGCAGATACAGCACAGCGCGCACAGCAGCGTGCCGCTGAGCGCGAGCTGCAGCTTGAGTGCGGCGGACAAGGGCCGGCACGTGTTTCAGAGGGTGGGGGGAATGAACGACCCGGGCAGCGATGGGGGTCCTACGCCTGCGGAGGGAGGCCTTGGAGAGGGGCTGCACCAGGGGGCCCGGGCGCTGTCGGATCTCGGCCGCCTCGGCTCACACTCGGACGAGCGGCTGCTCAGCACGAGCAGCAGCGGCGCGCGGGCGCGGGAGGCGGCCGCGGCGACGCGGGGGCCGCGGGAGGGGTGGCACAGCGGCACGCATGAGGTGCGCTGCGTGCTGTATGTGAGGAGATATTCCCCGCGATTCACACGACGATTGAGGCTGTGCTGTTCCTGTGTGCTTTGGCATTGGCTCCGCATGTCCATGCATGGCGGTGCGCATGTGTTGTTCACAGGCGCCAGTTGCTTCGACAGCAGCTACCGCGGGGCGAGGGGGCGTGCGCATGCATGCCACATCCTGCTGTGCGAAGTGCGACGTCCTTGCGAGCGTGGTGACAGGTGGCGTTGTGTGCAGGCACCCCAAGCGCCGCTTAGCGCGGCCGCAGCACAGCCGGCGGCCCCCGGCGCCGTCCCTCAAGCCACAGCCGCAGCCGTCGCGACACCGGAGTTCACCAAAGCCACCGACCTCGGCATCACGGCACGCCCCCGCCCCTGAGGCTTGTCCCCGGGATGCCCCATGCCTGCACCTGCGGCAGCTCCGGATGCTGCTCCTGTCTTGTGGCCTTTGTGATGGTTCCTGTGGACACAAACCTATTCTTGCCCCCCCCCCCCCCCCCCCCCCCCGGGGTCTACTGCAGCGGCTCTGCCAGTGCAATGCTGACACGGGAATCGCGGCTACACCCTCTCGCCGGCCACACAACTTTGCGTAACACATGTGCACCAGCTCCTCGGCATCGGCTGTCCGCTCAGTGCTCACGCGAGCATGCATGCTGCAGGTGCACCAGCTCCTCGGTGCCGGCCTCGACGACCTCTCGGTCGCACAGCTCGACGCGATCGAGGACTGGCACTACGCGCAGCTGCAGCGCCTCGCGCTCGCCAAGCTCACAGCGCACCGCAGCATGCTCCGCGCGCAGCAGACCGACCTCGAGGCCCTCAACGCCGAAATCGTCGGCAGCCCCGCCGCCGCCGCCGCGCCGCGCGGTCGTGCCTCTGCGTCGGCGCGGTGAGCCCTGCGTGCTGAAGGCGCCGTGGGAGGGCTGGTTTATGGTGGGAGGAGGCAGCGTGGGCGCTCAGGGGGGCGGTGGGGAGCGCCGGAGGGCATGCTGTGAGATGCATCCAGGGCAACTGCAGTACGGGGGTGGAGGCCGCCGCCGCTGGGTGGGTCGTGTGCTGGCGGGCATCCAGACAATGCCTGCTGTGGAGAGATGTTTCCATGTGTGTGCTGTCGCCATGGTGGACATGGGGTGGAGAGCTGGCAGGCGGCAGGGCGCACACATGCTGTGTGTGTATAGCAAGGTGGCGTGGGTTCCGTGGCGTGAGTGGGAAGTGTAGTTGCGAATGAGATGGTGTAAGGTAGGACCAGGCAGATTTAGGTTTCAGTGTTGGTTTGTGCTCAGATGGGGCTGGTTGGCCAGGGTTATTGGTGTTTCGTGGCGGCCTGGCAGTGTGGTGGTAGACAGGAATGAGCTGTATGCACAATGATGGTGTCTTGGCAACAGCGGCTGTGTTGGGTCATGGCCCAGTCGGGTATTGCAGATTTTCCAGATCAGCCACAGGTGTCAGCGACATGTGGAACAAACGAGGCACATGTGTTGAGCTGCAACTGTTGCATTGCACATCTGTCATGACAAAGTATACTCACTCGTCACACACATGTACTGCGCGTGTCAGTTTGCAAGCCGGAACGAACCCGCATGCACGCTAAAAGCGGATTGGGTCCATGCGGAGACAATTGATCACCTTCCGTGACTCGAGGCGGGTGGTAACTGTCCAGGTGGTGGTCACCGCTAGCTCATCCTGACAAGAACCTGTCATATATGCGGTAAGCCTGGCCTCACCAGGATGTGCTATGCATAGACAGTTACACGCACACCATCCGCCAGTGCGCGTTGTGCCAATATCGTGGGCAACGACCACCGAGGCATCGCCTGCATTATGCATGGGTTACCACTTCTACTGAATTCAGCTGAAGCGCGGTGGGCCCTGACTCGTTACGCAAAACGTGCAGTGATCAAATGTTCTCCCAAATCTTGGAACTGGTATACGTCTCGATCGGAACATCCTGCATCATGACGCTGTCCTTGATGGGAATAGCGGATGCGTCAGTGCACCTGCACGGCGTGTCTACAGTCCAGACCAGGCTAGAATTTGTTGTGGGCTCACTGTTCGAAATCAAGGTGAGCTCCTCAATGGGTCGGTGCTGGCCGGTACGGCTAGCTCAACTTGTCGACGTGGACCAAGCTGCAGGACAAGTGCATGGATGAACTGAATTCTCCTTTCGGGTTGGATTTTGATAACACGCAAAAGCTGGTCCTGGCTTCTTCTGAACTCTTCCGCCTTTCCCGGGACCTCCGGCAATGCCACGACGGACTGGATCGCGCCATTTCGAAGCGTGTAAAAAGAGAGACCAAGCGTCGCCAATACGACGAGATGAAGGTGACTCAAAGTGATACTGTATGCCTGCATGGCCCGTTGAACGTAGTGCTTCCGGGCAGGCCGTCTGCATACCGAGTCAGCGTGGCACCGGTGTAGTATGCAGGGCAGCGATGGATAATTGTAGCCGCAAAATACCGTATGAAGGAAATGATGAAGTGTCAGGTGCGGAAGCGGGCGACCGTAGCAAGGCATTTCGGTTTGCTGGAGCAACGGTCTACAGCGCTAGCCGAGGTGTGTCGCCGTCACTGACTACCAGCAGCAGTGAGATCCTGCAACAAAACTTTGCGGCATGATTTTTGTTTCTGGTGTTCGCAACCGTTCGACAGCAATGGCGGCCTGCGTTGCAGAGAGTGCAAGTACTAGAAGAGCTGCTGCGGGAGACCCCGCTCGAGGGGTCTCATCCTGTAGGTCTTGTTCGACAGGCAACCATGCCAGCATCTGTTTCATCGATGAATTGCACAATCACCCCCAACAAGTCACTGGGACCTGCTGCTGAAGGATTACCTCAAGCAGCTGTTCTGGTGAATGCACAACACATGCAGCCGAGTGGTGCCACAGAAGAAAGCCCTGCATGTCCTCTTCTTCGAACTGGTAATCCACGGACAATCTCTCCACTCGGCACACCAGCAGCCCAATCGTCCTCCGCTATACAAGAAGCAGTCGCCTCCAAGGAAAAGTTTCCACAAGTTCAGAACAGCAATGACAGCGTCGAACAACACGGATGGCCTGATCGCTCCGAGCATGGTGCGCATCCGCCCAGCCATGACATATAAGATGAGTCTTTCTGTTTGCTGTTTTTTCAAGTGATACCATAGCATCTTGATAGTGTCGTCCCAAGACGGCTTGGCGGCGTTGACTGTAATTTGATGCTAGCACCTGTACCTGTGACCAAGTGTTTGCTGACAAGGTCCATTGAAGTGTTACTAAGTTCAATACCTGTTTATGGAGAGCGTGGGAACACTCATCCTGACTGAGATTCACAATCTTGACAATTTGATTTTGTGCTAGTTGCCGACACATTGAGCAGCATGCTTCGGAAGACAGGCCGTCTGCACACAAGACATGCTGTCTGTATACGCTACCCCCTTTAAATGCTGCATCATCACTTGCGTTTCTTACTGCAAATCCACTGTTGTACACAACAGCATCCATGTTGTTCCTGTAGGTGAGACTGGTCATGCTCTGGAGTTCATGGCAGCGAAGGATGATTCCAGCGCAGCAGATGATGGAAGCACAGCTGAAACGGATCATCTCATACGTGGCGGCACAAATGCTGTGGACTTGGGGCCGTCTGCTCTGCTGGAGCTGCTGGAGGGCTGCGAGTCCGAAGCATCTGAAGTGTCTGTGGACTCATACGGGGAACCTCGCGACAGCGAGAAGGCAGCACAGCAGCAGTGCCTTGTCCAGGTGTATCGCTGTGAACGTTACTGCTCCTTGTGTTGGCCCTGCCTGTGTCGTATGATGCCCATCCTTCGGAAGGAAGCTAGGCGGTGCTGTCTGAGGCGTGGCACTGGGTGGAGTCTCTGTCGACCAGAACCAAACAGATTGCTTGCCAAAGGCCGGCAGCTGATGCATTCTGCACTACACAGCTGCCCAATGGATTTTCCTGTCCGGACGTGGTACTGTACTTGGCTGTGGTACGATGCAACATGAATTTCAACTGGACTGCTCACGCACTTCCATCAGATGGCCATTTTTGGACATTACTGCCTATGGGATCACTGATGGCATGGTAATTGTGGTCCGTCCAGACAGGATGGCAGCACAAGCAGTTGGGGCTGCTGGTCTATATCATGAGGCCTGTTGTACGGGACTCTGGAGTTCAACGTGTCTCAGCAAGAATGCACCGAATCTGACTCCACCATTCGAAACCTGTGCAGAAAAACACAGTGCGGAGAATGGTGCTTTCATGCATGGTCTGGTGTCTGCATGCTTGGGCATGCTTGGGCTCACACTCCTGGTCGCCGCTGGTTCCCAATGATGGCTCACAGCGGTTCTGGTCAACCATAGCTTCAACTGAATCAAAGCTGAACAATGGATGCAGCTCAATGACTTTGAAAACCTAGGTCACCTTGCGTCATTCATGTTGCAGGGCCTGGCCCAACTGCGCAGGCTGTGTATGGTGCAGCCCAGGCCACGTGCGCGGCGGTGTTCGTTCGCCTTGCAGCGACTGGAGGACTGTCATCCAGAAACGGAGGCCCAAACGTTCGCCATTCTTCTGTTCAAACAGATTTGCAGACCAATGCTGGTGTACGGTGGTGCAACTGTGGTGCTCTGCAGGCTCGGGCGGTGGTGGAGCAGCGCTTGCGTGGGCCGCCTGGGGCCGCGTCGCTGCCCAGCGGCAGCACCGCATGCGCTCCGCAGCTTGACTCAGGCAGCCGGCAGGCGCTACAGTCCATTGGCCTCGCCGGTGCGCTGCAGCTGGCTGGCGGTGCTTCCGTCCCACGCACGCATGTGAACGCGTTCACCCGCCCGGAGCTCTGCCACCACTGGATTACACTGCCCGTGCTGCAGCACGCAGCCGGTCATGGCAGCCTGCGCGGGGTCCCGCTGCAGTCCTGCGTGTGCCCGTGAGGCCGTGCCCCGCAGGCGCAGCTGTGCAGCTGCCATCGCCCGTGCGGCGCGATATATGGCACAAGCATACTGCCAGCAAGCTGTGGCCATGAGCTGGCTGTAGTACAGTGAAGTCAACTGCACTAGTAGTTGCCAGCGGCCGCAGCACCTTGGTCCTGAACATGTACACACGTGCTGTACTGAGGACACCCGTGGGTATCAGCTTTCACTGGCATGTGTGGAGTAGTCAGAGTGGCCTGGGATGTGCAGGCTTCGCGCTTGAAGCTCCCGAAGCTGAGGAGGCGAGCATGGATGTGCAACGAGCTGCGCAGATTCTCCAGCAGCACCAATGCAAGAAGCAGCTGCGGTCAAGGGACGGATGACACAAGATATGGCCAATGAAAGAGATGCTTTGAGCATGAGTGCTGTGCTGTGGGGACTCGATCACCTGTGATGTGTTAAAGCGTCTTGAAGAAGGAAGCTGTTCCGGGACACCAGCTGCTGCATGGTCTGCCTGAGATTTGAAAAAAAAATCGGAACAAAGAATAGCCTGCGAATTGAGCAACAGATGATCCAACAAACATGTTCTGCAGAAGTTTCTGCTTTATACCTTGACAAGAGCATGCGACGCACGCCAAGTTACAAGTATCTCAGGAGATAGCATTGAATACATGGAGATAGCATTGAATGCACACAACCTTCACACACCAAACACATGCCACGCAGCAGCCAGCGTGCGCACTGCCAGTCTCGCATCCATTTCGAAGAAAAGCATACATCACTGCCTTAATGAGTCATCCGACTCGAGGTGCACCTGGGCCCTCATCCAGAAATCTATTGTGTACATTGGCAAAAGTCAAGCATAGGCGTCTCCGATACAGGCACCACACAGACCTGCAGCTGTGGGTGGGTTAGTGCCTGCAGGGGCTCCACGTACACGCATGCATGCTGCAGCACGTGTGCATGCCGGTGCCCACATGGCATGCGGCGTTTCCCTAGCTACAGCGCACAGCCACCCTTCGCTGTGTCAGTCCGGACAGTCTTGCTCGTGCACGGACTGCTGGCCCAAGAGCAGTTTGGAGATGTTCACCGAAGACATGTCTGCAGTAAAACGGTCCATGACTTGCATCATCCCCACACCATACGCATCGCACCCTCGTCCACTCCGATGGCTTTCCGAACCTCTGCAACGGAGCAGCTTCTGCGACCTGATTTGGGCGCACGACGGCCACACCAACGATCACAATTACACATTGCCCCTGTGGCCATCGCACGAGCCCGTACTGCAGCACTGGGGTGCTTGCGTCAGAACGCTTGCCCCAGCATCTTCACCGGCCGTGCCCTCTGCCGAGGCCGCCTCTCCGTGGCATGCATGGATGACAATGCCAGCGCGGCACAGCCCCTGCGCATTGCACATTCCAGTTCCGCAGCTTGGTAGGTACGCTGAGGCTTTGGGGTGCCACGGGTCAACTCTGCCTGTTCGCCCGGCATCCGAGGCCCAGGGAAACCCCGGCTGTGGGGGCTTGGCTGTTGCCGCAAGCGCCATGTGAGGCTGCGAAACCGCGGCGGACAGGGCCAGGGCAGCCAAGAGCATGAAGGTGAGTAGCTTCGGTGTAAGGCCGCTGTGCCGTGCTCGTGGCTATGGGGGGGGGGGGGGGGGGGGGGAGCTTGTGCGTCGAACGCCTAGCCACCTGCATGGTGCTGGGTGTGGGTCAAGGAAGAGCCGAGCAATCAGGTTGGTGCACACGAACCTTTGCTCGCATTCACTCTGCTCGAGGGGCAGACTCGGTTTGCCGGGCGCACAGACTGCTTCTGGACCCAACGCAGGGGGCATGCCCAGCCAATCTGCACTGCTTCGGCCTCACTTGCAACTGCCAGGGCCTGAAGCATTGCAAACCGTCCGAGAGCGAGGGGGCACCGGTGGTTGATGAGATGACATTGCAACAGCATGAGGGTGCCATGCTTACCCTCATGCTGTTGTCTGTTTGGCCATGCTGCAAGGGAGAGGAGGCAGATGGCACGACAGCAAGAGAGCGTAGCATGCCCACCAGAGCGGAAACACTGTAACCGCAAGAAGCAGCAGGCATGCTGCGCACGCATAGCAGCCATCCAGCATCGTCGGTGCCTCGCATATGCATATTTCGACTCCCATGCGGCCACACCTACGCACTGAAAAACACCTGCACCCCCCTGCACATGCACCATCCCACGTGCTCCAACTGTCATGACTGTACACCCACAGAAACATCAATGACAGAGTCGTTCGAGTGCATGGAGGCACCCGAAGTGACACAGCGAGCCAGTCTCGTTGCTGTGCTAGGTGTTGGCTCCCTGACAGAGCTGGTGACGCTCGCTCCTGCTGCAAGGCTCCTACGAATGCGCAGTGTAGCGAACAAGAAGGTGGCACCTGTGTCAGTGAACGTGTGAGCTGCATCTGCTGAGAACGTCACAGCAACACAAACAACTGCTGGAAACCATGCAGGTAGCACCCTTGTGAGGGGTCATGTGAGCTGTATATGCCAGGAAACTGGCAGCGACCTGCTGGTCAGCGGCAAGCGGAACACGGAGTGAGATGAAGGGTGTGATCAGGAATTTGCTTTGGTTGAGATAGCTGTGAGCTGTGCTCAGGTGGTGCAACCTTCCTACCACCGTCAGGGATGCCGTTGGAGGAGGGCACATTCATGCAGACTTGATGAAATTACGTCATGGCAGACATCGGCAGAAGAGCGAGGATGAGACTCCCTGTTTTACTGGGAGCAGGCTCACGCCTGTGGAGCTACCTGACCTATGGGGCTGTACGTGTGCACAGCTCGAGAATGCTGCCTTCGCACAAGCATAATCAACCATCACCTACACATTGCTGGAGGCATGTTTACTATCGCTGTGATCGGCTGGCGTGAACATGTACTGTCCATCCAGCTCAACATCGCACGGACCTTGGAAAGCTGTCCGGAGGCCCACTGAATCGTCAAGTCTGAAACACAGCCAACGAAAATGTGCACTTTGGCCATGAGGCAAGCCTAGGTCTGTTGACTTTGCAGAACGAGACCAAACATGCGGTGGCCTGCTACGTGCAACTAGAAACACAAGGTTCATCACAGCCATAAGAACGAAAAATGAACTACAAATCAGCTGTAAATATTAGTATGACGACCGGACAGATTTGGAACAAAACGCCGGTGTTGGTGCAAAGCAGTCCCGTCTATCTCCTGCCTGATATACGTTCCGGGCGTTACATTGACCGACAAGAGTGCGCCCTTCAGCTACTGGCTCACTCAATCATGTCAGAGCCCATGTTGCTCAAGCCTACCGCCTTCCCCCGTACGGACAGTGCAAATACAGGTCGAACAGGCCGGGCGCAGCCGTGCGCAGTGCGTCTGTGCATGCATGGAGAAGGTGATCGTAATCACGGAGCTCAGCGGAGGAGCTGATCGGATCTTTGCTCCGTCCGTTGCTTTAGTCTACGGTCAACAGGACAGGCTATGCCCTCAGCAGTTATCACATCTTTTCTGCTGACACATGCGATGAATTGCTTACATGCGGGTGTAGTTTAGGATAAAAAAGGCAACAGTGATCATGCTGCCGCGGCCGCGAACCATATCACGTCGACGTCATAGCGCGCCCTGCGGCGTGGCGTCCATCTACAAGCTTGCCTGCTTCGATGCCGCCTTACCAGCCCGCTCTGCTGCCACAAACGCGCGCAAACAGCACTTAATATCATGTGAGATGTACGGGCAGACACTGGTGCTCGCACGAATGGACTGAAGACCTTTTGCGGGACGATATGCGTACATGGCCAGCACTGAAATCGAATGTCCTAGAACTCGAGGCGATCGTCGCTTCAAGCTTGCAGCTCACACGCGCTCGAACCACAGCCATCCCTGGCGTCTCAGAACTCTAAAACCCCGCGTGAACATGTCGCACGTGCTATATAGCAATTCTGACTGTAGGCATGTTCATGGCTGTGATAGCGCTGCGACCCTCGCACGGCGGTACCGGTACGGCACCGACGGTAACAGGTACCACATCCGCGCGCGCGATATATCGAGGTCGCTGCGGTCACAGTGGTGCTGTGGAGCGAGTGCGCACCGCTGCCTTCCAAGCTGCCTCGTTGGCGCGATATAATATATATCCAGTCTAAGTTGATGGGCAGTCGTGGCGGACTGCCTGTGCCTGAGGATCGTTGTCCGATCAAAGCTCAATTGATCTCGAAGGGAGCTCCCGCGGGATCGCGAGCGCGCGTGATCGAGGTGATGCAGTTCGCTGACCGCTCTGTGTCGCACACGCGATTCCGAGATACAGCAGACTCAAAGGTGAAAAGACCATGCTGTAGCGTATGCCAACCTTTATAGGCGCGTACATTGAGTCCGTACACGTCGAGTTATCGACGGAAGATAGCGCGGCTACAGGTGTGCAGAAGAACAATCTAGAACCTTTGCTGACGCGAGGTCTCGGCACAGAAACACCGTCCCGCCCCCCTAAACACACACGCACAAACACTTTCACAACCCCCTAGCCCGAGCCACACGTGCAGGCAGCCTGAGACCCACACGCACATCCACTGACAACAGCATCATGCAGCCGTGCACGAGCTCAATGCACGCGGTCACGACCACGTGGGTACAAAGGCGGCCTAACACCCCCCAGCTGGAGGCTGGCTGCCCATATGGATGCATCCAGGCACCCTGGCTGCAGGGAGCCCTTGTCCAAAGCCCCTGGCCCTCCCTGCACGTCCTCTGCGCAGCAATCGCGCCGCAAAGCCTATCCCACCTGAAGCCCGACCCAGACCGCACCATGGTCATGAGGGCGGCGCCCCATTCACGCAGACCGTGCTTCCATTACTCAGCCAGCGTGCTCGGCTGCGCCGGGCAGCCCAAAGGCACAAGCCAACGGGTGGCTGCGCTAAAGCTTAAGCGCTTCTAGGGGGGCAGGGGGAGAGGGGAGGGGGTTGGCTGGGCTCCGTGGCCCGCTGCTCAGGCCGGGCGGCCTGACGGCGGCGCAATTGCGAGGTTGTCGGACAGCACGGTCACATGCGTGACCATATCGCCCGACAACCTCGCGCCGGTCAGAGGCCGCCCTGATCAGTTCCGCTGGCACATCAGCGGAGCTGCGGCGGGCACGTGGCGAGCGGGCGCACGGCAGCCTGCGTGGACAGATCGAACGTCACGGTCTCAATGAGCAGCCGTCTTGAGGCTGCGCCAGAACCTGCAGCGACAGCACCACGCCGGTTGAGGAATGCAAATGCGGCCGGGGCGACGCGCCCGTCGCGTCCATCATGTGGCAACGGGCCAGGGTGTAGCCGCCTGCGCCGGCACGGTACTGACGTCGTACTTGTCGCGTTCGCGTCGATCGGCGGGCTGTGCCAAGGCGCTGCCATGGAGCGCTGCGGCGCGGATGTCGAGGCGGCCAGTGGGTGAGTAATGCACGCGTTACCCATCACCAGAGCACCTGGATGGAAAGCAAGGAGGTCGCCCTGCTGCCAGAGAGCCGGGCTATCCAACACCTAGCATGGCAACGGCACAAGCCGCGCCGGGTTACCCAACAATGGCGCGGCCTGTGCCGAGGCCGAAGGTGGCGGCGGCCGGGGCGCCTGGTGCAGCGGCCTGGGACCGAGGGTGGGTGTGGGGGTCTGTTTGCACCCGAATCAGGGGGTGGTGTGGGCAGCGAGGGGGGCAGTGGCAGAAGCTGCCTAGCCTCCTCTCCGCAGGGCATGAAGACGGCGGCACACGTGATGGGGGAACGGTGCTCGGGTGCCATTAGAGAGAGTGGGCGTGTCTGCATCACTGGAGGTTAGCTGAAGCAGTGGAGTAAGGTCAATTCGATGTCGGGCTGATCGGCCGTATTGGAGAAGGGCGACTTCTCCGCTCGACGCAGGGCGACTGCGGGGGAAACCACGGGCCGCCGGTGTAGCGAGCGGCAAGACGTCGCGCGGATGTTCTGATGCAGTTTGCAGCATGTTGGAGGCACAAGCCCGGGTGCCATGGGCAGGAGCGGGGAAACCGAGGCCTGTTGTGGCGGTGGGTGTGGTGGCAGGTTATGGAGCAGCTGCTGCTGCGGTGTGATGCCCCCGCTGCTGAGCAGCTACCGCTGTTATGCCCCACGCTTATGACGCTCCCTGTTCCTACGGTGCTACCTGCCTCCTCGCTTCTGCCCTCTTTATACAAAGGAGCGGCAGTTCGCTGAGGCACTCTGCTCCCATGTTGCAGACAAAGCGATACTGTCGTCAGTGCATATGGCGAATCCAGCTCAGCGGCAACGAGTTTTGTTCATCGTGCTGGCGAAGCTCAGTTCGAGGCTCGAACTTCGAGCTGTTCGCATCGCCTTCCCATTTCTGCAAAGCGTCCGGCAAACACACGCACCGCAGCGCACGCCCAAGCAGTTCTGCTCAAAAGTAATATGTTGATGGGTGAGTGAATATTCGCTTGAGTTAAGCGGTGCATAGAACTCGAATTGAGCGGTAGCGCATCGCCAGGATGGTGGGACCAGACCTGGACACCGATGTGGCGTTGTCTCGGCGCTTACACGCCTGACCCATGGAACAACAAACGGATTTGACGTAGATGTGGGCCAAGGTCGTGAGGCCTCGGCTGAGAGTATACAAGTTGCACAATTTGCTGCACAATTTGCGTGGAGTATGCCTGTGGAACACGGGAGCTGCAACACTGCGGGAGCTGCAACGCTGCGTTGACCTCGATGCCAGTTGTCCTGTCGAGCACAGGAACCACGACGCCCGCAGAAACAGGTATAGGTTTGATGAAGAACCTTATAACGCAGCTGGACGTGGAAGCTGCTACACGTTCATGGTTGGGCGCAACATCGCGCGATGAGGCTGTCTGCATGGATGTCACGTTTCACAGATATACCAGTTGTCTTGCTCACGATGACACTTTGGTGAAGGATGCTGAGATTGCGGCCCGGAGCATACAGGCGATGGTTAGACCATGTGCCAGTCTGGAAACCCAGCTGTGCAGCAGCGCAGGTCTACACACGTGGTAACATATTGTACAAGATCGTTAACGTCCTCGCGGTATGTGTTTCATACTTCTTCAAGAGCAAGGCGCATCCTTGGTGCTGCAGCTTGTTACAGTGTTGTCCAACGCGACGGTTCCCCCGAGTGTCTCAAGAGATAATCAACTGTTGCATCTCCATCGTACTCACAGTATTGCTGCGGTTTCACATTCGGCATCATCCTTGGACCAAGCAGCCTAACAGGACGATACATCACAGATCCTTTGATCTCGCACGACCTGTGTTCAGCTGTTGCCGTGACCCACAACACCTGCTTCTCCTCACCCGGCACGTGCAGCCTCCATCACACATCTGAGGGTGTCCCACAATCTATGTCTCATAAAATTGTAAACTCAGCTTACATAAACCCATTGCACTGCATGACCATTGCACTGCAAGGAGCTGGAAAAGGAACTTTCTATCGGCAAGGTTCAAGGTTGTGTGTAATGAACGGGACTCGAGTTCTGGGCCATAATTGTTGGGTAACATCATCGTCATTGAACTGAAAGTCCAACTCCATCATTTTATCTCATTCACGCTCGCCAACGTCGCCTGTGTGTCGCCTGGAGTCAAGCATGTGTGTTCAGGTCCCGCCTGGTATGGCTTGTCGCGTCACTCATCTCCTACAAGAATGGACTGTTCTCCCTGCCCTGCAGTGCATCTGAAAGTTGCAGTTGAGCGCGCAAAGTGGGAGCCACGCAAAGCTGGCCGGCTGATGGTAAGCCGCGCCAAGCGGCGAGTGCGCGGTAGCACTTCCGGCGATCCAGCACAGCAGCATCATCAACACCTTGACCACGCCGAACTCGCGCGCGCGAAGGCCCGAACACCTGCAAAAACGCCCATGAGTTGCCTTGTATTGCATCCTGCCTGGCGACGACTTCACGCGCGTGCAATCAACCTGTTCACCGCCATCAAGGCAGAGTGGCCTCCGGTGTGCTGGACAAGAACACGTGTGCAGCAACGGGAGGATACATCCCAACACAGAGATGTCACATCCCTGATGATGAACATGTGTGCATTGTTCATGTTGTCTGCTGCTTAGGGGGTTTTTAGCGTCGCACATGCCACATGTGTGCTCGGTTTCAGGTTAACATGTCGCTTAGGTATGGCACTGATTCAGCTCGTGTACAGGAGCCCGTTCAGATCTGTGGAAGGATGAGACAGCAAAGACGCAAAGAATATTCGCTGTGACATACCTGAAGAACTGCATTGCTGCTTGGAGATCTGATGTAGCTGAACTTGACTGTAGAGTGAGGTGTGGTGTCTCGAGGCGATTCCGAATTGACTGGTCTGGCGCGAGTCTTACTCACGGCGATGGAACAGCTTAAGATGTGAATGTTTCTTAACATCGACAGTCCTCGATGTGAATATATGGCAGGCCTGCGCTGTGAGCTTTTCCATACGCACCTCGGCACTGTCAGTGCTAGCGCTGTCAGGTGCAAGGCCGCGGTGAGACTGGGCGCGAAGGTGCCGATGCCGGTCATGGAGCCACCTTCCATTCGCTGAGTCCGGTGCCTGGCGTTCACGGCGATGCACAGCCCGTGCACAACGCGGCCGTTCGCACTGCTATACCCAGGAAGGTGACTCCTTGCCTTTCGCTCGAGTGAACATGACCGTCACCATGCCCATAATCACAAGTCCACTGGGTGGAGTGGCATGTGAGGTTTTGCGTAGGTCCTGTCCCTGGACAGTGCAAGCCCACTTGTTGTTTGAACGTGAGCAACGCGTGTGTTGGCAAGAAAGCTGCCGCTGTATCGGCGCCCGAGGCAGACGGTGTCATCTGCTCAAGCCAGCAGTATGGATTTGCTTCATCGGCCTGGTAGGCGCATCGTGGCGGGGCGCCTATCATGCTGCCACACCCGCGGCAGCGCACGCTTCACAGAAGAATTGCGAGCTATGATGCCAGCAACAATTTTCAGTCATCAAGTGCATTTTGACATTGACAGGCCCACCATCTGGGAGCTCTGTGTCTCCACAGCGCTTGCAAAGTTCTCAGACACCGCTACGAGCACCACACGCGAAGCGGGTCGCAAGAACAGCAGCAGGATCGATCGCGCCCACCTGAGTCAATCTGCACCTTGCTATCATCCTTCTTTGTCTGTATCCACAGTACCGTGCTCTGAGGTTGGTACAGAAATCTGCACCAGCTTCTGCAGTACTGCACATATCGGCGCGGTCGTTCCTGCAGCCGAGGTCTCTGAATTCCAGGTCAACGCCTGTAGACTTCCTATTAGCTGCTTTGGTACCACACATTGGCATCCCGGCCGAGTGCAGCCCGCCTGTTGCACCCCATATGCTGTTGCGGTACGCCGTGTAGAAATGGCGGTACTGAAACACCTAGTACGCAACTGAGACGATCGATCATGTACTCTGGCGTCCTGCGGACCGTGAATGGAGCATCAGGTGCTGTCAGCCTCATGGACACCTCATTGTGCCTGTAGCATTGGTATGGTCAGATGCTCACTGCTGCGAATGCTTGAATCTTTCCAAGACAAGCAAGACCCGTGACGTCGCTGGATTACAGATGAACGGAAGGTGCTGCACCTCCTGTGCACATGCACGCCTCTAGAGCTGGAGAGCTGGCCCTTGTGGCCTGGCTTGGTCAGCTGCTCAATCAGTGTAGCAGCCATTACACTGACGTCATGCGCATCCTCCATTCAACCAGCACACATGTCACATGGGCTGCCTCATCCAGAGCAGCCGCCCGGAGGACAAGCCTCGACCAGGGGCAGCTAGTTGTGTATGAGAACGTGTGCATGTTCTGAATCATACGTCGTACCAGGGGCGTCTGAGACACAGCCGAATCTCGATGCCTAGTGGTGGTAGCAGAGCTGTTGATGTGTTGCGAGTCGGTCTACTGTGTAGCATCTGGGCACACCCATCGGCCGGCCAGCTGCTGTGCAGCTTGCACAAGCACACTGTCACAACCCAACAGCGACCCATCGCAACAGCAGCCTAACGAGTTGGGTCTGTTGTGCAGTGACAGAAGCCACCCTGTGTTGAGCGCACCACGCACTGCAGCCGTGTCCTGCGCGACGCGGTGTCGATGAGTGCCCACGGGCAGAGGGTGAGGCGCAGAAGAACAATCTAGAACCCTTGGCACAGAAACACCGTCCCGCCCCCCCCCAAATTCACACGCACAAACACTTAAACAACCCCCTAGCCCGGGCCACCCGTGCAGGCAGACCCACACGCACATCCACCCACAACATCATCAGCGCAGCCGTGCATGAGCTCGTGGGTACGTAGGCGGCCCATGTTGCAACACCTCCCAGAGGCTGGCTGCCCATCCGGGCACCCTGACTGCAGGGAGGCCTTGTCCCAAGCCCCTGGCCTCCCTGCACGTCCTCTGCATAGCAATTGCGCCGCAACGACTGTCCCACCTGAAGCCCGACGCAGACCGCTCCGCGGTCATGACGGCGGCACCCCAACCACCCAGGCCGTGCTTTCACCACCCACCCCGCGGGTGCTGGGCTGCGCCGGGCGGCCCAAAGGCGCAGGCCAACGAGTGGCTGTGCTGGAGCTTAAGCGCCCTTGGGGAGGGGGGGGACGCTGGGCGGTGGCCTGCCGCTCAGGCCGGGCGGCCTGACAGTGGCACAATTGCAAGGTTGTCGGACAGGACGGTCACATGCGTGACCGTATCGTCCGACCACCTCGCGCCGGTCAGCGGACGTCCTGATCAGTTCAGCTGCATCTGCGTTGCCTGCATGGCGGCCCATCAGCGGAGCTGCGGCGCGGACCTGGCGAGCGAGCGCAGGGCAGATTGGTTGGACAGATCGCGCATCACGTTTTCAATGAGCAGCCGCCTTGATGCTGCGCCAGAACCTGCAGCGACATCACCACGTCTGTTGAGGAATGCAAGTGCGGCCGGGCGGACGCGTCCGGCGCGTCCGTCACTCGGCAACGGGCCAGGGCACGGGCGCCTGCGCCGGCGCAGTAGTGACGTCGGTTTTGTCGCGTATGCAGTAGTCGGCGGCCTGTGCCATGGAGCGCTGCGGCGTGGATGTCAAGGCGGCCAGTGGGTGAGTGATGCACGCGTTACCCATCACCAGAGCACCTGGATGGAAAGCAAGGAGGTCGCCCTGCTGCCAGTGAGCCGGGCTATCCGACGCATAGCATGGCACGGGCACAGGCCGCGCCGGGTTACCCAACAATGTGCCGAGGCCGAAGGTTGCGGCGGCCGGGGCGCCTGGTGCAGCGGCCGGGGACCGAGGGTGGGTGTGGGGGTATGTTCGCACCCGGAGCAGGGGATGGTGTGGGCAGCGAGGGGGGCAGTGCCAGAAGCTGCCTGAGCCCTCCGGAGGGCATGAAGACGGCGGCAAACGTGAGGGGGAACGGTGCTCGGGTGCCATCTGAGAGAGCGGGCGTGTCTGCATCAAGGGCAATTAACTAGGCAGTGCACTGACCATGGAGTAAGGTCAATTCGATGTCGGGCTGATTGGCCGCATGGGAGAAGGGTGACTCCGCTCGACGCAGGGAGCCTGCGGGGGAAACCACGGGCCGCCGGTGTAGCGAGCGGCAAGATGTCGCGCGGTTGTTCTGAAGCAGTTTGCAGCATGTTGGAGGCGCAAGCCCGGGCGCCATGGGCAGGAGCGGGCGAAATCAAGGCCTGCTGTGGCGGTGGGTGTGGTGGCAAGTGATGGAGCAGCTGCTGCTGCGGTGTGATGCCCCCGCTGCTGAGCGGCTACCGCTGTTATGGCCCGCTCTTACGACGCTCGCTGTTCCTACGGTGCTACCCGCCTCTTCGCCTCTCTCCTCCTAACACAAAGGAGCGGCAGCTCGTTGTGGCACGCTGCACCCATGTCGCAGTCAAAGCGATACTATCCTCAATGCATATGATGAGTTCAGCTCAGCGGCAAATAAGTTTTGTTCATCGTGCTGGCGAAGCTCAGTTCGAGGCTCGAACTTCGAGCTGTTCGCATCGCCTTTCCCATTTCTGCAAAGCGTCCGGCAAACACACGTATCGCAGCGCACGCCCAAGCAGATCTTCTCAAAACCAGGTGAACCATGTTTATGGGTACGTGACGGTTCGCTTGAGTTAAGCGGTGCACAGAACTAGAATCGAGCGGTGGCGCATCGCCAGGATGGTGTCACCAGACCTGGACACCGATGTGGCGTTGTATCAGCGCTTACACCCATGGAACAACAATGGTGCAAGGGCGGATTTGAAATAGGTCTGGGCCGACCTTGTGAGGCCTCGGCTGAAAGTATACAAGGGCACAATATGCGTGGAGTATGCCTGCGGAACGCGGGAGCTGCAACGCTGCGGGAGCTGCAACGCTGCGTTGACCTCGATGCCAGTCGCCCTCTCGAGCACAGGAACCACGACGACCGCAGAAACAGGTATACGTTTGATGAAGAACGTTCGAACGCAGCTGGACGTGGAAGCCACTAGCAGTTCATGGTTGGGCGCAACATCGCGCGATGAGGCTATCTGCATGGATTTCACGTTTCATAGATACACCAGTTGTCTTGTTCACGATGAGATGCTTTGGTGAAGGATGCTGAGATTGCTGCCCGGAGCATACAGGCGGTGGTGGTTTGACCATGTGCCAGTCTGGAAACCCAGCTGTGCAGCAGCGCAGGTCTACACACGTGGTAACATATTGCACAAGCTCATTAACGTCCTCGCGGTATGTGTTTCACACTTCTTCAAGAGCAAGGCGCATCCTTGGTGCTGGAGCTTGTTACAGTGTTGTCCAACGCGACGGTTCCCCCAAGGGTCTCAAGAGATAAGCAACTGTTGCATCTCCATCGTACTCACAGTATTGCTGCGGTTTCACATTGGGCATCATCCTTCGACCAAGCAGCCTACCAGGACGATACATCGCAGGTCCTTTGATCTTGCACGACCTGTGTTCGGCTATCTGACACCGTGACACACAACACCTGCTTCTCCTCACCCGGCACGTGCAGCCTCCATCACACATCTGAGGCTGTCCCACCATCTACATCTCATAAATTGTAAACTCAGGTTACATAAACCCATTGCACTGCATGACCATTGCACTGCAAGGAGCTGGAAAAGGAACTTTCTATCCGCCACATTCAAGGTTGTGTGTAATGAAGGTGACTTGAGTTCTGGGCCATAATTGTTGGGTAGCATCATTGTCATTGAACTTAACGTCCAACCCCATACTGTTACCTCATTCACGCTCGTCAACGACGCCTGTGTGTCGCATTAGTCGAGCATGTGTGTTAAGGTCCCGCCTGGTACGGCTTGTCGCGTCACTCATCTCCTACAAGAATGGACTGTTGTCCCTGCCCTGCAGTGCATCTGAAAGTTGCAGTCGATCGAGCAAAGTGGGAGCCACGCAAAGCTGGCCGGCTGATGGTAAGCCGCGCCAAGCGGCGAATGCGCGGTAGCACTTCCAGCGATCCAGCACAGCAGCAGCATCAACAGCTTGACCACGCCGAAATCGCGCGCGCGTAGGCCTGAATACCTGCAAAAACGCCCATGAGTTGCCTTGTATTGCATCCTGCCTGGCGACGACTTCACGCGAGTGCAATCAACTGTTCACCGCCATCAAGGCAGAGTGGCCTCCGGTGTGCTGGACAAAAACACGTGTGCAGCAACGGGAGGATACATCCCAACACAGAGATGTCACATCCCTGATGATGAATATGTGTGCATTGTTCATGCTGTCTGCTGTGTAGGGGGTTTTGAGCGTCGCACATGCCACATGTGTGCTCGGTTCCAGGTTAACATGTCGCTTAGGTATGGCACTGATTCAGCTCGTGTACAGGAGCCCGTTCAGATCTGTGGAATGATGACACAGTAAAGACGCAAAGACTAGTCGCTGTGGCATACCTGAAGAACTGCATTGCTGCTTGGAGATCTGATGTAGCTGAACTTGACCGCAGAGGGAGGTGTCTGGTGTGTCTCGAGGCGATTCCGAATTGACTGGTCTGGCGCGAGTCTTACTCACGGCGATGGAACAGCTTAAGATGTGAATGTTTCTAAACATCGACAGTCCTCGATGTGAATATATGGCAGGCCTGCGCTGTGAGCTTTCCCATACGTTCCTCGGCACTGTCAGTGCTAGCGCTGTCAGGAGCAAGGCCGCGGTGAGACTGGGCGCGAAGGTGCCGATGCCGGTCATGGAGCCACCTTCCATTCGCTGAGTCTGGTGCCTGGCGTTCACGGCGATGCACAGCCCGTGCACAACGCGGCCGTTCGCACTGCTATACCCAGGAAGGTGACTCCTTGCCTTTCGCTCGAGTGAACATGACCGTCACCATCCCCATAATCACAAGTCCACTGGGTGGAGTGGCATGTGAGGTTTTGCGTAGGTCCTGTCCCTGGACAGTGCAAGCCCACTTGTTGTTTGAACGTGAGCAACGCGTGTGTTGGCAAGAAAGCTGCCGCTGTATCGGCGCCCGAGGCAGACGGTGTCATCTGCTCAAGCCAGCAGTATGGATTTGCTTCATCGGCCTGGTAGGCGCAACGTGGCGGGGCGCCGATCATGGTGCCACACCCGCGGCAGCGCACGCTTCACAGAAGAATTGCGAGCTACGATGCCAGCAATAATTTTCAGTCATCAAGTGCCTTTTGACATTGGCTGGCCCACCAACTGGGAGCTCTGTGTCTCCACAGCGCTTGCAAAGTTCTCAGACACCGCTACGAGCACCACACGCGAAGCGGGTCGCAAGAACAGCAGCGGGGTTGATCGCGCCCACCTGAGTCAATCTGCACCTTTGCATCATCACTTTTTGTTTGTATTCACAGTACCGTGCTTTGAGGTTGGTACAGAAATCTGCACCAGCTTCTGCAGTACTGCACATATCGGCGCGGTCGTTCCTGCAGCCGAGGTCTCTGAATTCCAGGTCAACGCCTGTAGACTTCCTAATAGCTGTTTCGGGACCATACATTGGCATCCCGGCCGAGTGCAGCCCGCCTGTTGCACCCCATATGCTGTTGCGGTACGCCGTGCAGAAATGGCGGTGCTGAAACACCAAGTACGCAACTGAGACGATCGACCATGTACTCTGGCGTCCTGCGTACCGTGAATGGCGCATCAGGTGCTACCAGCCTCATGGGCACCTCATTGTGCCTGTAGCATTGGTATGGTCAGATGCTCACTGCTGCGAATGCTTGAATCTTTCCAAGACAAGCAAGACCCGTGACGTCGCTGGATTACAGATGAACGGATGTACATCATCCTGATTGACACCACATCGCCGATCAACAGGAATACTGCACTTGGTGTGCCATCGGGTCCAAGCAAACTGGTTTCTTACACTATGATGTCGCGCCCAGGAACACGATTCACATGTAATGTACTGGCCGAGGCATGAGCCGCTCAATAGCAGATAGTTATGCAGATTTGCACTCACGGCCTTGTACAGAATGCATTCCTTTTTTCAACATGCCACGGAAGGGCCATGTGCAATGAAACCATGCTGGCTAATATGCTTGATGAGCAAAACGGCACTGCTCGCAGCAGGTCATGCAAAGAGCCTGGCGCCTGCGGGACACTGAGCGAGTTTGTGCAGCCTAGGACTGATCATGTGGCTGGGCAGGGCCCGCAGAACTGCTGTGACGGGGCTCAAAGGTGCTGTGTCTCATGTGCGCATGCACGCCCGCTGGCTCTTGTGGCCTGGCTTGGTCAGCTGCTCAATCAGTGTAGCAGCCACTACACTGACGTCATGCGCATCCTCCAGTCAACCAGCACACATGTCACATGGGCTGCCTCATCCAGAGCAGCCGCCCGGAGGACAAGCCTCGACCAGGGGCAGCTAGTTTTGTATGAGAACGTGTGCAAGTTCTGAATCATATGTCGTACCAGGGGCGTCTGAGACACAGCCGAATCTCGATGCCTAGTGGTGGTAGCAGAGCTGTTGATGTGTTGCGAGTCGGTCTACTGTGTAGCATCTGGGCACACCCATCGGCCGGCCAGCTGCTGTGCAGCTTGCACAAGCACACCGTCACAATCCAACAGCGACCCATCGCAACAGCAGCCTGACGAGTTGGGTCTGTTGTGCAGTGACAGAAGCCACCCTGTGTTGAGCGCCCCACGCACTGCAGCCGTGTCCTGCGCGACGCGGTATCGATGAGTGCCCACGGGCAGAGGGTAAAGTGTCCAAAATGTGATTATCACAGGCCACTGTGTCTCATGATTATGTTGCCTGGTAATGCCTGTAGCATCCGCAGCAGCATGAAGGCATCTACTAGGCAGTCACCGTGTGGGCGATGTTGGATGAATCAGCTGTGAGCATGACTTGCTGGAAGGAAGGGTGTCTAGACATGGGTAGACCAGTGGCTTCTCAGGTCATCTGGTGTGCACAGCTAGTTGCAAGTGTGAGCGAGTGTGAGCCAGCAATGGACAGGCAGCTGTAGCCCTGAGATGTTAAGGATGTCGCTGTCTTGGCAGGCCTGTGAGATGAAGTGTGAAATGGACGCTTGGCGATTGCCACACACCTGGCTGCAACAGCGTGAGAGGCACGCCACATTCGTTGGCGAGCACGTGGCAGGCACGGAGAATGTACGTTTTGGCATACCTCTGTTGCAGGCTGTGGAAGATGTTGGTCTGTGGTGGGCTGAGGAAGGTGGTGAGATGGCAGGCTGTCCACTGGGTCAGGCAAGGATGAAGCTGACAGACTATCAGCTTTGTCTCATGGGGTGCCCTTCTACATACTGGGGCACGTTGAATCATCTTGCTCGCTTCCATGGAGAATCTCATCTCACGTCCTCCCGCAAAATGTGGATCTGCATTAATTTATTGTGCACCTGGGGCAGTGCTGATGTGCTTGTGGAGCGCTGTGTTGTTGTGCGATGTCTGCGGTGCTACCTATCTCTCCGACGTCCTTCTTGCAGCACGAAACCGTTCAGTTTGTCGTGTTCCTTGTAGAAGGTGTCGACAGGGCCCAGTTTACGTCCGTTGCAAGCGCAAGCACCAGACAGCAAAGGAAAACGTACACCGTACCTTCGCATTTATGCCTGACTCGACCATTATTTCTGTGAATCTGAACGTCTTCGCGGGCCGACGTCGCCTTTACTGGCCTTCCATCGCTGCGAGTCATGTTGACTAGCTCTAGAAGGACAGTTAAACTGCAGCACAGCACAACTAATGGCTGTCATCTCTTCTTCGCTGTTGAGTCATTCACTTAGCCCCATGCGATGTTGAGCCGTTGATGCATCTCCAGGTGCCTTGCCGTACATGCCTGGTCTCTGTGACATTCTCCAGGAATCCACCGACGTCATCCTGCCCGGCACGTTTTGACTACCGTACAATATATAATTTCATGGGCTCGACAGGTTGTGGTCCGGACTCGGGCAGTTCAACGCTTGAGGTACGAGGACAGGTCTGCGAAAGGGCGCGATCTTGCAGGACGCTCAGAAGATCGGTGGAGAGGTTCCTATCATTCTGTTGGCAGGACAATAACTGCATTCTGCGCCGCATACAGCGATACTTGGTCGGTCCGTTTGGTGAGACGTGCGTGCTCACTTCGCACGTGTGGTGACTCACGATCTGCCATACACACCAGCACAGCCGCAATCTACTCAGATTCGACATAGAAGATCTTCTGTTGTCACCGATAGCTCCATCACCAGGTGGCCGTCGCATCGTGTCCGGATCGATGCAGCAGCCACACTGAATGAGCAGACTAGGGCCTGCGACTTGTGGAGGCAAGCATGCACGATACACGGCGTAAACTCTGGTCACTTCATGGTCACTGGATGAGGCTGTCGTAAAGGAGGAGTCTGACCGGTGCGTTGCGCGGCATCAGACCGCATGGGCATGCGCATCCCAGCAACTGCCGCGAGGCACCACCAGAACCGTCTCATGGCTGAGACCACAGTTGTATGCGTCTGGTGCTAGTCTCTCTGTGCCATGGATGATTTTGGTCGATGCTCTGGCACAATGCAGCAGCAGTGCAAGCCTGTGCACTGGTACCCGCCGCCGCCGCACCAATGTAAGCGACCATCAGCATCATATGGGTGCTGCCGGTCGAGCCTTGCATCGTATGGTTGACATGTGTATGCACAATTTCCAATCAGACAGACAAGAGCATGATGGTGCTCAACTGTCCTGAGGAGACGTGCTAAACAATTTCACCCATGCAACCTGGGCCAGGGCTTCGGTACAGGCCTCTCTGGGAGCTTTCGTATGAGCACTGCACAAAACATGCAGCCTGATGTACACTGCCGTACGCATTTGGAAGAGGCAATGCAAAACAGGAGATCTGAACGGTTGATTGGGACAGGAACACTTGCCGCCGACAACTGTGCCAGTCCGCCGCGTACCCGCTACTGGCGTCCGGCGTGGGCTATGCTCAGGCTGTCCTTTACTCATGTTTCAGATGTGTGTTGCATGCCACAGCCGCCACAGCAGAGCCCTGCCTCTGTGTACTGGCAATACGCCGTGCGCTTCCTGCGGATTTTGAACTCCAGATCGATGTATGGATGTTGCCGTGTAATCATGCATGCGTACATTCCGTTCTCGTTCATGTGCCGCTCCAGAGTGCCCCCCGGCGCTTGTGTTGTTGCGTGAGGTGCGCATGCATGGGACTCTCGAGGGTTGTGTATATATGCTGTTGACAGAAGGCGTCCATGGAGCGCTACATGTGCGTGGCTGTTGACAAGACGCGCTCGCTGTGGAGGCGTTTCTAGCGAGGCTGTGCACCATGTTGATCAGCTGATGAGCTTCCCAGTACAGCATGCACTGCCAAGATGCTGCACTTGGCCGGCCGGTGATCACTTCGAAGGGAAAATCGGTCACAGTACGAATTCGAAGTTGCCCGGCCGGTGCCCCCGGATGCCTAGGGAGATTCAATAACCAGACCTTCATTATCCTCAACGGGCGGCACGAACATGCGCACATGCGATAGTGGACTTTGACCACCGGCACGCCCTTCCCTTCGCGCGTCACACGCACCAGATCGTTGGAATCCTGGCTAAATTCCTGAACACTAGTACTGCTTGCATGGAACCAGTCTAGCTGCGCCTGTTGATCATGCCGCCATGCGTTTCGGCATCGCAAGTGACTGGTGGTGAATGATGCAAAGGCCTAGGGCAGCGAGCTGGTCACCGAGAAGCCGAGCAACACAAGCTTCTGATCAAACAGCGTCCACACACACACAGCCACACTCCGCAGTCGAAAGGTGCTTGCGCACCAAGTCCGCAAGTCACACACCGCCACAAAGCAGTACTACTGCTTTGTACTACCACGTCGATCGCACGTGCACGCAGCCGATTGCTGAGCGAGTCATCTGCCTCTCCCGCCCGGCGATCGGCTGCGTGCCACTGTCCGGCTTCTCCAGGACGACGAGAAGCCCGGCTACTAGTAGCAGGATCGTCGCCTAGGCATGCGGCAGCATGCCCGACAGAATGTGGTGGACGGCCATCAGCTTCGCATCGGTTGCCGCATCTGAAGCCGAGCATGTTGCGCAGATCATCTCGAACAGCCAGCCGGACGGGTCGACAGCCAAAGCTTAGTACAAGTGGCGTGCGGACAAAGCCGCCACCCCAATTGGGTTAACTACAAGAGTCTCCCGCATAAGGCACAGTGCTGCCGTGTCCGGTCGCGGCTCCAGAGCGGCCGATCGCGAAGGGTCCACTGGTGTGAAAAGCGTGCGCAGGCCCGCCGGGGATCGTGCCGGGGAACGTGCGTCTGACGGCCTACGCCTGCCCCTCTGCAACGTTCACGCTCCCCAGCAGAGCTCCGGGGAGTGCTTGATTCGCATGCACCTAGGCTGCTGATGAGTCTCAAGATCTACGGCTGCAGCTTATCCGCAGACACGCCGTCGCCCGTATCAAATGCATGTTGCATCGCACGCATGACAATATCGCATATGCCCACTGTCGGCATCTTTGTCGGCTCATTTTTTTTCATCAGATAGTGTCTCTGCAGCTGAGATGTCTAGCTAGTTAACTAGTTGATGTTGCCATGGCACTGCTGTGGAGCCATGCATGGTGCGCTGGCCCCCGTGAGAGCGCGCGGCCACATGTACAGCTGCACAGCGTATATCTCGAGATACTGTGTAGTACGTATACGGTCACCAGGTGGCGCCTGGTCACCGGCCGCAAATGCATATTTCATGAGATATCGAATTCGAGTTTGGATGCAGCTGCACGTGCACAGTACGGCCGTGCGCATTCTGTATCCGGCGCTGTGGCTGCCGCGATCCAAGGTGCGCCCTGCGCTGCAAGCGCAAGGGTAACTTGACTAAATTTAACTCAGGTTGACGTGACCATTTTTCACCACGGCGTCACCTCTTCGGCGAGAGGCGCATGCATGCGCACCATGTCGTCGGGAGGCGCAGCTGGCAGCGGTCGGAGCTGCAGCACGATCAACATGTCGCAGCATGCTGCAGCACGTATCTTGCTTCGCAATCGCATGCAACGGTCGAGACGCATGCATACAGGAACTGTTCGGAGGTCATGGGCCGTCATGGCCACCGCGGCGCCTGTATGAATGCATTCTGCGGTGTCCTGCAGCATGCTTGCTTGCTTCGGCCGCTCAGCTCGATCAAACACCTGTTTATATGCCCCCACCTGGACGCTCGACACGGTGGCGCCTCTGTATATCTCTGCTCTTTCGACGTGCACCACGGACTTGAATCGGGCCTATAGACGCCGAAGCCATTACAACCAGCTGAAGCAAGGTCTCTTTTGTAATCAGGTCGATTCGAAGCTGAGGCACAGAGCACCATCCGCCGTGAGACTCCGACGCCAGTCCAGGTGGGAATAAATCACATATCACATATTCCAAGGATCTCGCAGGCATGAGGTCGCTCCTGATTGGCTGTGTCGGGGCCGCTGCCGTTGGCTCCACTGCTGCCCTCGGCCCGAAGCGCGCCCTGCTCGATGCCGGGTCCTTCACTGTCAACAAACTCGGCCTGGTAGATCTGTCGAGCTTCCCCATGGACGCCAGGGGCGTGGTGGACGCAGGGCAGACTGTGCAAGGATCTGGCCTCGGCATCGAAGTGCAGGAGAACACCACTCCATCTTTCGGCACGTACAAGCTCTCTCCTGCTGCTGCGGCTGCTGTCAGTGATGCCATCACCGCGCTGGTGCCTTTCCCCGCCGCTGCCTGCTGTTTGCTGCTCTCGCATCTTGGCCGCACCTGTTTACTGGTCCGATCATCCATCCGCCAGGCGGACCTATCAGTGCCATGTGCATGTCGATCGCTTCCCTCGCGGCGTCGAACTGGATAACAGCGCGCGCCGGCTGCACGCTGCGACATCGCACCGCGCCTGCGTGCACGAGTTCCCCAGTGAACGCCTACTAAGCTTGGACGGTATCAGACAGCTTTCGATACATGTTCTTAGACGGTGTTGAGTGAGCTGCACGCGCTACGCACACCCTCTGTGGCGGAGCGATTGCTTCAACACACGTCCGATGTGAACATGCACGGCCACGACGCATGCATCCAGCGCCGGTGCAAGGTTGCGCGCCTTTGCATGGGCCGTTGGATGATCTTCACGCGCAGCACGGTCAGCTTTACCGGCAGCTCAGCGCCCTCTGCGAGCTGCACATGCGCTGCGAGTCCCCACTGCTTGTGCATCGTGTCGTCGCGCGTCTCCATATGCCGTCCTCGGCGCCTGGGCACCGTCAAACCTGCGCCTATATATGTCATCACGAGAGCTCCGCAGTTCGACTGTGCACAGTCGATTTCGCTTCCAGGCGACCTCGGGACGCAGTGGTGGTTTCGGAAGTCACAGCTGGCCGCGCTGCAGCTTGGACTGTGACTTTCGGAACTCCGACCGCTGACTGAAGCTCGAACTCGGTCATGAGTGGTGTGTTTCAGTTGTCAGCAGGGGGGCTTCTTCTGGGTCTGGGGATCCCACTTTCCACCCTCTGGCATCTCTCTGTTCTGCTCTGCGCACGTTGTACTATTGGGCACTGGACAATGCCAGCTGCAGAAGGCATGCATGGAGTTCAGTCGTTGCCGTCCTGGAAGTGTTGATGTGACCATGAGAGTGGAAGCTGATGCCAGAAAGAACCTCCGGAATTGTGTCAGGCTTGTTCACGGTTCTGTCATCAATGATGTCAACACACCAGCAGCCGAAGTATACCGGTGCTGTGTTTCTGTGCTACTCTTTAATCTCCGGGGTCGCACACGGGCAGCTGTGCTGCGCATCAGAACCGGCATGCTTCGGCGGTATGCCTTCTCGGATGTTCTAGCTCACATGCTTATTTTGATCTAGTGTTTCTAGGCTCACCACGCCTCGCCCATGCACACCCCACCCAGCAGTGGCCACACCTTAGTCTGTCATGTGTACATACCCTGCGACACCCTAGCCAGCGTGTAGCTGAGTTTGCACACAGTCAGCTCACACAGTCAGCTCTGCCGTGCAGCCGGAGCCCGCTGAAGAGAGCCTCACCGCGACCGTCACCTTCCCGGGGCCGATCCTCACAGGCGACGCCGGCGACGCCGCCCCGGCCGCCCGCGCAACCCTACCAACAGTGCTCGACCTCTCGCGCTCCGGCGACCGAATCCCCCTCGCAGCCATCTCCCCGGCCTCCGGCGGCTACGGCGACCCTGAGTTCGAGGACCCCGCCGGCGACCCGACCCCTGACTCGACGCAGCTGATCTTCAGCCAGTTTGTCGTGCATGCGCCGAACGGCGTGTACAGCATGTTCGAGGCTGACGGCATTCCCGACGTCGCGGACAGCATTGACTTTGGCGTGGGCTCGCGCTTCTGCGTCATCAACAGGTGCGTGCCGCATGCCTGCCTGTGGCCCCGTTTCCAACCGACGTCCATCCGTATGTCTCTGCCCCTGGGACCATTGATCGCCACACCCCACCCCGTCCACGACCCCGCTCGGCTTCCTTGCTTGAAGCCGTCTGCGAGGCAGCTGCAGCCGTCTGCGAGGCAGACAATCCTGCATGGAAGTCTTGTGCTGTGTATGTATCCGTCCCCGTTGCCTCACCTGCACAGCCATCCTGTCCCCCCCCTCAACACCACCCACGTCCTGCACCAGTCTGGGGATCAATCACCCTCCGGAGGATTTTGCTGTCAAAGGAGGATTTCCTTTGCTCACATTTGCCCCCTCTACACACCTCCCCCCTGCTGGTTGACTCCATGCTGTGCTGCTGCAGCATCCTGCTGCTCCGGTCGTGCGACGGCTTTGCGGAGCAGCCGGCCACGGTCCTCTGCTGCTCGGCGTCCGCCTGCCGTCCCTACACCCAGGCCGGCTATGAGGACCTTGGCTTCGACATCAGCTTCGGCGCCACCCTTCCGGTCCTCCAGTGCGCCGAAACGGACCCCGACTTTGAGCCGGAGGCCCCCTCCGGCCTCCCCACCGGCCCCGCGATCCCGGACGACGAGCCCCCTCTCGCCGACGCGGCCGTGTTTGTCGCGGATTTCTCGACATGGCCGGGCAGCGACGGCGCGCCGCCGATCATCGAGATCGACGAGACACGGCTAGAGGGGCGCGTGCCGATCCGCAGCTTCCAGACGGACATTCTGCCCGGGGCGTTCTCGCTGAGCTCCGATGAGGCGGCGGAGATCGCGACCCTTGTCGCTGAGCTGGTGCGCCCTGCAATGCCAGGCGATTGCCAATCCACCTGGCACGTGATCACTGGCGTGCATGGCCACTGTCGCACCCTGTATGGATGCCGTGCCCCTTCCTTGACTCTCCAAGCTTGTACACCTGCTGAAAAAAGTGTCCCTACATTCCCCGCACTAGCCCAGCGTTTCGCCAGAGTGATTCCATCAAATTCACTCCATTTTTGGCTGTGTGCAGCCAGAAATCCCGGCCGCGGAGGCAACCGTCGTGGACGTCGTCGACTTCCCCGGCATCGAGGCCCGCGGCGCGACCACCACCGCCGCGCCCGCCCGCCGCATCCCGACCGTGTACTCCCCCTTCACCGCCGGCTTCCGCGCGACCCTCGTGGAGCCGATGGACGCGGAGACGACGGTGTTCAACCTCTCCAACATGACGTTCCTCGTCGCAAACTCGACGTACGAGGGCCTCGGGGAGTCGGGCCTGCTCAACTTCTTCGGGCTGCAGGACGGCCAGGAGAACGACCTCGTGTGCGTGCAGAACAGGTGCCGGCCCCTCTCTTGGCTTCCTCTGTCCCCGTCCCCGTCACCGTGGCCCTTTTTCTTCCCTGATAATTTTGCCCTTTTTCCGTCTACTTCCCTGTGCATACGAGTGCATGCATGCTGTGTGTGAGTGTGTGTGGCATTGCGTGAGGGGGGACGGTCGTGGCGCTGTGTGTTGCACGCACAGCCTCGGGAATCAGACAGCGGTGCAGGGACGCACACGGCGGCGGCGCCTTGTAGTTCCCCTCCCGCAGGGGCGAGGCGCCGGCGGCCGCGGCAGCTAGGAACCTGTGCATGTGTCATGCATTGTGTTGTTGCACCGCCTGTGCGGGTCCGCATGCTCCATGTCAAGATTCTCGCTGAGCTGCAAGGCCACAGTGCACACGTGAGGCTGGCACCTCTCATGCATGGCTTTAAGTTTCGGCCGCACTGTCACGCCGCGGCGCTTGTGTGTGACTCAAGGACACAGCCGGAGTGGCCGTTAGCACCGCCAGGGCAACGAATATCAGTCTGCCGACGCCCCAATGCATGCATGCATGCCAGTGGCGGGAGGTGTACAGCCACGTGCAACCCGAACACGGCGCCCAATCACAGCTCGGCAGACCCCCATGGCCACCCCACGCGCACAGCCACGCACCACTTCTGTGTGCCGCCATGCCACCGGCGTCATGGTTCGCACGGCTGGGCTTCCCCGCATGAACAACGCCGACACCACTGACGGGCCGCACCCTGTGCAGCATCTTCGTGCTTCAGTCGTGCGCGGGCTTCCGGCAGGCGGAGTTCGCGCTCTGGTGCTGCAACGCCGTGCAGTGCAACCGCGAGTTCACATCGGAGTTCCTGCTCGCGGTCGGCGCCATCCAGAACCCTCTCGAGCCCCTGACCTGCGTCGAGATCGGCGCCTAGAGCCGCCGCGCAGCGCGCCGCGCGGCCGTGCGTCTCTGGGGCTGTGTCGGCCTGCTGCATGTATAGCACTGGCCCATGAGTGCTAGGGCGGGGGGGGGGGGGGGGGGGGGGGGGGCGCTGGGGCAGGGGCGCCGTCGAGGGACGTGCCCTTCTTTCGGATTGAATGCTGTTTCTGCAGCGGCAGTGTGTCACTATTCGTACATTATTGATGCTCAATGTGGGACAGTCCTGCTGTACATCAATGTCAATGGAGTGAGAGGCTGACGTGACGGTCGATGCAGCGAGGTTGGGATGGGGAGACGGGGGGTTTTGGGTGGCCTCTGGGGCGGGGGCTGCTACAGTTGATTATTTCACAGGGCTGTGATTCCTTGAAGGCGCGGATTCTCGTGTGCATGGGGGCCAGTCAGTAGCGGAGGAGCTTGCCCTGTATTCGGCAATGATTCAATTTTCTGTTTTGGTGGCGGCTGATTGTGCAGCCGCGTAGTTTTGAGGCATGATGCCATGGCGATCAGGTGCTGGCCAATACTGCTGGCCAAAACCGCAGGCCAGTGCCGCTGGCCAATAATATTCTATGCGAAATGAGTCTGTGACGATATGACATCGCAAGGGTTGTCGACTTGATGTGGATGTGCATGCTTCCATATGTCATGCTGTCGGCTGACTCGCGCCAATGGCGGTCAATAATCGGTTGTGTAGACAGCGTGACTGGATGCGACCCGTGGCAGCAGCGACCTGCTCATCATACATATCTGTAAAGCCTGACAATAGACCAGTTGTGATGTATGTATGTATCCCAACGACCCAAGCGCCTGAGGTGCCAGCGGCAGGTCATCAGATCACGGCAATGCGCTGGCAGCAACAGTGCAACAATTGAATGCGAGTCTGGGGGGAGTTGAGCCATGAACCCATTGCACCGTGCACACACCACGTAATGCACGACTCATCATGACATCACCACCGCGATTTTTTCATCACCACCAGGCGTTGGGCCCTGTCCTTGTGAAACGACCAGTGCTAGCATGGTGCCACGTCAGTGTGCACAGACACCACGCGATGGAGCCAGCATACAGATGCTGATAATTATGCCCGAGGTGCTGTGTCCTCCTCTGCTGGCATGCAATCTGTCGCCCCCACAGCCATGGGCACCTGGCGCAGACGGACATTCATGATGCCACTCGGGGGCTGTTAATCTGTTCCGACTGAGGGACTTACATTGTAATCTTTTACTGCACCTGCATACGACTGTATTGGATGGAGGAGGCCTTGATGCTGCAAGGTGTTCACAGTGCATGGTCGTCATGCTGCCAGGCGGAGATTTAAAAGAAAAAAAAGAAAAAAGGATAATTCAGTCAGTCTCGCCCCAGAGGACTGAATACTAGAGGACTTGCGAGCTGGTTCGGTGTTGGTTGCTTGACTCATGTAGGCGTCTGATGGGCCCTTTGGCAAGGCCAAAACACGGTATGCTGGTCCGTGATGTTCATGTATGTAGTTACAAAGGACAGAGGCCGGGCAGCGAGCCGTTGCTAGGAATTCACACGCAAATACACCCACGCAGTCATGATGGCACTAGGCCGGGTACGAGCACGTACCACAGCGCGGCCGGTGATGCCAGCCAAAGATTGAAGCCCCGCACGGAGCACAAGAGCATTCCCCTTGCACAACGCCACACTCAACCGGCGCAGAGCATTCGTCACAAACAAAGCACGGTTCACCTTACCACACCGAGACGCAACCTCCGGCAGCCGATTCAAGTGATTCATGGCAGGCCGTCCCAAGCGACCAGTGTATGTCTGTATGCATGCATGATGTAATACAGCATCAACCAGTGAACTTTCTACCCCAGTTAGTACACGATAATTCATGCGCTGTCCATTTGTGTTTGCCTTGCACTGCAATGCAAGGCAGACCAGGGCGCTGGCATTCTCCAAAACCAGCCCATGGATGCCACAGCAGCACCATACACCCTCAGGCCGTGAGTCTTGGGAGGACTTGGCCAGGACTTGACAGCTATGTTACAAGGACAAAGGCAGCAAGGCGGGCAGCACCGCGAAAGAAGCAAGCAGACGAAGCAAACACCCAGACACCCACACACGCAACACCCACCACGCCCAGAAAACCCATCAAGCGCACAGCAACCGGCACAGATCCGCAGACCGCCAAGCACACACCCACACACCCACACCCGCACGCACAGACCCCACGGCCCACACACAACAACACCCTTTTGGTCCTGGCGGTGCTACCGGCCCCTCCGGCTTTTTCCTTTGTTACACACGACAACACAACCGCCAACACCGCAACGCCCGCCGCCGTACAACAGGGACGCGCCCAACACACAGCTGCCTGAGGCCGCCCATCCTGGCTGCCCGATGGCCGGGGGCTGCCCCAGCCCCAAGCCCCATCCCACCCCCCGAGCCACAGCACACCCCGGGCAGCCCGGCACACCGCCGCGCAGCCCCGCCGCCCCACGCCGCACCGTACCCAGGACGATGCAGCGCCCAAGCTGTCTCCGCAGTCCCTGCATGCCAACGAAGGCATCCCGCACGCCCAGCGGACCCGGCCTAGCTGGAGCTCGAGTCAGACGCCATCGGGTGGTGGCGTCACGCGGGCGGGGCCCTGATGGGCACCCCACCGATCAGGCCGGATGGACTGGACAGCTGTGGACTTGCAAGTGACAGCTGTCCCAAAGGCATGCGCACTGGCACCCGCTACAGCGTATACTATTGCACTGCCATGGCAACGTTGAGTTCAACAATAAGTTGTCTGGCACCGCGGCAGTGGCCACTGCAGGGCCCCTGGAGGCAGCCTCTGCACCGGCTGCATACAGCTCATGCTCCAGTTTGCCACTCTTTGTGAGACTCTTGGGCAGCTTCAACTTCTCTGAAATTTCACGAGAGCGCGTGCATGCAGAACCGCGTGGCAGTGGTGCCATGGCAACGATTAAAAGATAAGGCCAAAGATCAGACCTGAACACGCGGCAATCAGAGTGACAACACAATCCACACAGTCGGTGGCGTGGTACGGGTGTGATCCTGCGATCTCGGTTCATGCTTGCAGGGCATGCGCATGCTGGCATATGCATGCTCTATCTTCTCGAATTACGCTCTATGCAGGCGCGTGGTAGAACTTCGTCCATGTGTGAGTATATACGATGACGCCATCCAAAACTGCCTTTCATGACTGCTCCGTCGATGCTCCTGACTTGGTCACGGAGTTGGCCTTAAGGCCCCAAATAAAATTTTCTTCTTGTTTTTGGCTCGTCAGTCTTGTTCTGTTCTTTGTCAGCAGCATCAGTGTTTTGTTTTTCAGTCTTGTGTTTTTGTCTGTTTGTTGTCAGCAAGCCTGTGTCTTGCATGCTGGTGACCTGATGGTGACTGATGCCGTAAGCAAGCTCTCGTGCAGCCGCGGTCCCATGCGGAGTCAACTCGCAGTTTCACAGTGAGCTGCTTCACAATGCAGTTCAGCGCCCGTGCCTACACGGCGCAGGAGCTCCAGGCTGACCTCACAGCTGACATCGGGTGATGGCTGGACGTCGCGACACATACACGATGGCTGGACGCGCGGCAAGCATCGTCATCGCACGGATAGGCTGACGTGCACCATGGCCATGCAGGATCTGCAATCGGTACACTGCCGGGAAAATCCCGCGGTATTTGGCTTCTCCCGTTCACTCTTCTGTCACGTACTGCCGAAAAATTCTTTGCATGCACTCGGTCGCCGCACATCCCAGCCGCAGCACGTTGCAGCGTGCCACAGGCCTTTAAAGAATTCGTGTCTGTGGCTGCTATAGCTAGGGGCCCGGGCCTCCGGCATGCAGAACGCCGCGGTCGGGCCTCCACGTAGGCTTCAACGTGCGGTATGTCTACCTCTAGAGACATACCGAGATATACTAGAGATTCTCTGCATGGGGGCCGGATGAACGCTCCAGCGGCGGCACGGCTGGGTGTTGTCCATCAATCCAGCAACGCGCGATCATGCACCGTATGCATGTAGTACATGCATACACTCGCCTGGTAAAAATCATTCGGACACAAAATCAGCCAACACCCAACCCCACCTGCGGCGCGTCCGTCCCGCCAGCGTTCAAGCGGTGGGATACAAGCCGATGTGTTTGCACATGTCGGAGCAACGGCTCTCATGGGGGGTCGTATGCGAGGGGTCTGCTGAGCCGAAAACTCTGTTCCCCAGGCTGCGCCGGGTTGCAGCTTCCCCCCCGCCCAGGATACCACAGTGCATCAGATTGCCAGTGAATGGTTTAGTAAAGAAGGCGTGAATGGCGCTCCCTCCCACCAGCTGTGCTTGGTGTCGGCGCCAGGGCTGTGCATGCATGCGCTGGCCGTGTCCACGCATCGCACCCCCAGACAACGATCGATGGGTTCCGTATGCATGTGCGTCTGCTGCAGCCGCTGGTGATGGGCACGAGGGCACTGTGTCGCAGGGGGCCTGGCCGCTGCATCATGCCCACCCACCCACATGCATGGCTTCGGCAACACAGCGTCAGTGCGCGTACGTGCTGGCCGCTGCAGTGACAGCAAAGTCCGCAGCATGCAGTGAGCACGAGCCAGTTAACACAATTGCTTTACAAGCGAAACGGCGAAAATCGTCAACACCCACAACCTTTATCAAACATCCACATACGGGCATGTACCTGCATTGCTCGTCCAGCCGCACCGACCACGCAGCGCTGCGCTGCCGTCGGTCCGGAACAGTAGGGCGGCAGCACAGGTCATGCTGGAACCACCACCATACCTTTGCCATCATGCCACATCTAGCGCCATCTAGCCATCTTTTTCGAGCTGCCTGGACGGCAGCCCATGGCGTTCGACACAACCACATTTATTGTTCCACAAGACCAACACGCCCTCCGCAAGCATTCCAGCAGCGGGGCGATCGCAGGGCATCAACACCGGTGATAGCTGCTGCTGCTGGCTGGAGGCGTCCTTTGCCACCGGGGCGAAGTACGAAGTGGAAGGAGTCAGCGCAGCAGGAGCTGTGCCCACCTGTGCCTGATCCACCCATCTCTTATCCCATCTGCGCCATTTGACACCCCTCGTACTCCCCAACATTCTGCAGTAGCATGCCTCCTGTGTCAACCACAGCTATGCATCATGCACTATGGCGCACGATATAAATACGCAAACCCCTCCGCCACTAAGCATGCATCACGGATCGCCCTCGCTGCAAGGCAACCCAACACACCACGGGCCCGGCGGTTCATGAAACCGTTGCGGATGGCACCGCGTCGCAGCACCGTGCTGCGCTGTGCTGCGCCGTGCTGCGACGCTCAGGCGCCCAGGCTTGCGGTGAGGCGGTTGCAGGCGGCCTCGGAGGCGGCGGAGGCGCAGAGGGCCTGGTGGGGCGCGGCCGCGTCGGCGGCGGCGGCACACTCCGGGCACCCGAGGTTGCTGTAGAACTTGCTGCGCGCCTGCAGCCCAGCGCATGGTCAGCACGCACGCCGCACACCGCATGGCAGCTGCCCATTGGGGGCGATCCTGTTTCGGTGCGAGCGGAACACGCGGGTGCTAAAACAGTTCAATGCACGCGTCGGGGATCACGACCGCTGGACACGGTGTGGTGCTCGTTGCATGAATGCACGGTCGGCATTCCTGGCGAGTACATCTCGGCCGCAGTGCCACAACACACCGCCTGGTGGTGCACTATCAGCGCAAGCCCACATCAGCTCACAGGGTCTGGGATCCCCTTGCAACTCTGCATGTGGACACCCAGCGCCGCGCACGCAAACAGGGTGAGCCACCACAAGCACCTCCGTATGCGGTACGGCGACATCGTACATGCGGCCGTCATGCTGTCAGAGCAATCGTCTGCGCTGCGAGAAAACAAATACAGTGGCCAGGGGCACACCAGAGAGCAGAAGGCCTCCCAGCCAGGGCGGACAGGGCCGGAGCAGGTGAGGTAGTGGTAGAACCACAATCCGTGCTCCTCAGGGTCCTCCACTGCCGCATGCATGCATGCGTAGCTGGCCGGCGCCTCCTCGATTAGCACCGACATGCAGAATGTGTGGCCTGCACACTCAGCACCGCCCAGTCAGCACGGCCTAGCAATACCCCCGCCACTCAGTGAAGCATCGTTGGCGTCAATGCAAGCAATTTGTGACGTGGCGCCCACGAACAGGCTCCCAGCACACAGCACACGCACAGCACGCAGCACACGTACCTTGCTGGCAGCCGGTCAGCTGCTGCGTGCCCTCGATGTAGCCGTTGTCGGCCATGCATACAGCGTCCTCCACGTCGAGCTGCCGCTGCCGCTGCACCGCGGCACTCGCGCCGGCGTCCGCGACGCAGACCCCCTCGTCTTCCTCTGCCACCTGTAGCCACTCGCATCGCGCAGTGTCGGCGCGCGCGCACTCCGCCCGCGCCGCGGCTTCCCCCACCGCCATCTTCCCCCCTGCCGCCGGGCCCTCGCCGGGGCTCTCGGCCTGCGCCTCCGCGGCCTCGGCGAGTGACATGGACTGGGGGATGGGGGGTGCGTTGCGGCCGTACTCCACGAGGCCGAGGGCGCCAGCGGCAGCAGCGCACTCTGCGCGCGTGGCCGCGGCGCGGCACGCCGTGCGGACAGGGCCCGGCGTCGCGAGTGGCGCGACCGCGTTGGGGTTGCACGCTACACGCATCGCCGCCAGGGTGCGCGCCTGAAGAGGCACGCGATCCTTGAGATTTACGAATCTGACATCAAGAGCTGCGATGCGCACAGCTGGTGATACCACCACAACACTCAGCCAACACATACATAACCCCAACCCCTCCCCAGAGTACAGATGCACCCGGATTCCACTGCAGGTGCACCAAGCACAGGCACACACATACGGCACACAGTGACACCCGCAATAAGTTTCCATTGCTGTGCTGGAAGCGCAGCTGTGGGTTTGTGGTCGAGTGCACTTGTTGAGGGACCGGTCACTCGACGTTGACAACAGCGCCCGATGTCACTGAGTAGCGTCTAGAGTGCCAGCTCACCAGATGTTGATACACTATGTGATTGGGGAGTGCTGGCAGCTATGTGGATGCGAGCCGGTGTTGCGTGTTGAAGGGCATGGCACCCCGCAGTTCATTGACATTGCAGACTCAGTCACAGAAGATCCAGAGGCGTTAAATCAGTTCAGAGGTGTGAAACGATCGTAAGGCCTTGCCTTGCAGCGGTGTATGATAACAGGAGGGTGGTGACCTGCTGCGGCGAGAGGAATGTGGAGGTGGCTGGAAGCATGGGGTAGCTTGGGAGGTGCCAGGAATGCAGGAGAAGACTGTGGCCGCTGTGTGATCGCCCCTGGCAGGCAGCTAGGACGTGGGGCTGTATACCTGGGCGGCTTCTGGGGAGGAATCGTCAAGCAGGCTGTGGAAGCTCTCCGGGTCATCCTTGGGAAGCAAGAAGGGAATGAGGCTTTGGTAGTCATGGGCACAAGTTGGTGCACATATGGTTGCTCCATTGACATCTCCAGGGACGTCGACCACATGGCAGAGAGACGACGTTCCTGCAAATTCTGCAGCATCTGGAAGTAGGTCAGGCAAGATGGTTGGTGTCAGGTGACGGTGGTGCAGTCCGTTGTTCCCGGACATGGGCCGACTTGTTCGGACAGGAAGAAAGGCCATGACCAAGAGCTATCAAACATTCTGCAGAAATCAGTCGGGGGAGCGTCGTAAGAAAGATTGGTGAAGCCTGCTGTGATTCAGCTCACTGGACTGGCAGGCCAATTAGAATATGCTGACTGGGACAGATAGGTGCGAGCTAACACACGTACTCTTCTTTGTAATCTAGGCTGTCAGTGATCGAAAAGAGAAAGCTTCAGACGTGTCTATGTCGTCGCAGACAACCAGCGCGTTCGCATGGGCGTCGTTGGCCACGCGGCGTAACAACCGCAGCTCAGCGACAAACAGGAACCTCACCTTCTGCACAGTCAGAGGACCCATCCTTGATCAGGCATTCTCCTAGCTGCTGTTGGAACTCGGCGTACGCTCCACCTGCTGGTCCATCAAAAGCTCCGATGCATCCCTCGAATTGCCCCGACTGAAGCCACGCGCAATCTCCTCGAATGTCGGCATCGGACTGGGCAGTGTAGCTCTCTAGGGATCCACAGTCTGCAGCATCAGGACAACGGCTTGCTGATACGGGGGACTGGGTCAGCTCGACCGGCGAGCTTCTGCCTGGGGAGATGTTCCCTGCCCAGAGACGTGGACGTGGAGGCAGCTCATAACGAGACCATGTATGTGCATAATCAGGTCCATTGCACACTTTTGTGATCTCACAGAGTGTTGACGACAGTGATCGTAACAGCCGAGCCCAACACCGTTCGCATGCGAAACACAAGCATCACCCGCATCCGAGGATTGAAACAGCAGGGAGACACTGAACACTACGTTGCGACGCGTCGTCGCGTCGATTTTACCGCAAGCGTTGGCACGATGCAGGCCAGCAGAGTAGGCGGTGCTGTCCGACCGCCATGGTGGTTACCAGGGCCCAATTTTCCTGTATTCACTGTCTGTTCGCATCAAACTAGGCCGAGCACGGCCGATTGGCCTGGCCTAGGCTCCATCAGGACATGAAGTGCGTTTCAAGCACGATCATTGTTTATCTGCTTAAGACAGTGTCTTTTCTCACCGAGTTGGCTGTACCCTCGCAGCTGCTCACACAGGCGTTCACACTTCAAATGGCCTGGTAGTAGTGCTGGTACCTAGCAATTGCTTCAGCAACACAGCCGTCCACCGCAAGCGCCAGCACATACATGCATACACACTAGCTGCTTCCTTGTGAAGTTGGATGCCTGTGTTTTTTCTAATTGTGAAGACGCTTTTGAAGTTTCTAGAAAGCTCATGTGCGCTTGCCCGTAGTGGCCGTGCACTGAACTGGTGAATGAGCACTAGTGGACTAGTGGATTTGCGTGTGAATGCTTAGCAATGGCTCGATGCCCGGCCTCTGTCCTTTGTAACTACATACATGCATACATACAGCGTGTACTTTGGACATGTGCAGGAGATGCTGGAGCGCACTGGAGGCCCTGGAGGACGAGACTCTGCCTCTGCACACAACAGCGAATCCGAGCCACAAGCAGGTTAAACTGAGGAAGCCATTGCTAGATGCCATGTTGCGCATGACCATTGTGTAAGAATGTAGCTGTCGCATGAGACACTCGTAAGGCTTCGAAGTATATATACAGTATATGATCAGCTCGAGGTATAAATGTGGTGGGCAGTGTCGGGGGGGGCATATGCCATCCGATGCAATGCTGCAGCCGAGCGTGGAAAAACCAGCAGCACCTGCCAGGTGTCCCGTGGCCGTGACTCGACATCGCGCTGTGAGCGGCAGCGAACAGCTGCGAGTCAGGGGGGAATGCGGGGCCGCGGCGAAGCTGCCGGTGCGAGCATGGGCGCTGTATCCGGGCATGCCAGGGGCTCAGGTTGACTGCACCTCGATATAGCGCGGTATCCCTCGGGCGGTCCGACACGGAGTGCCACTAATAGTGCACTGCGGCGCAGCAAGGACAACATGCGTAGCGAGTGTGCGGCCCTGAAGACGCTCTCCCCAGCACGCAAGGCTCGTTGAGCAGTACCGCAGTCGAGTGGCAGTGGCGATCGATCTCGTCGACAGTGTACCGTGCACGTGGGTGTTAACAACTCGCATATCAATAATGATTCAAGGACCTGCATCATTACAAAAGAGTGAACGGGAGAAAACAAACACCTACATCATGATTCCAGCGAGAGTGGCGCGCGGCTTACCCGGCTGGACGTCCTCGGAGTCCAAGGCTCGGACCCTCCAGAGCTCAGGTAGCTAGGCATAGGCTATCACAGGGAGAGATAGCTCAGACATCGAATGGCGAGCCCTGTACACTACGTAGGCCGTCGCGACTTCGAAATTGAGGTAACGGCAGCGGCCCCGAAAAGACCATAGAGCACGGCGCGCGGCGTGATTGACTCGCTCTGACATCCCGTGAGAGCTGTTTCACGCCGGGTCCTCAATCTCTGCTGTGCACAGGCGGGGCGGATGGGTGCGGGCAGGGTCGTCACACTCGGAGCTGCCACGCGGGGCGCCCGCGGTGCAAGCATCTCAGTGAGATACCTGGACTTCGTCCTGTATGCAGGCAGTCCAGCATCATGTAATTCGTCACCGCCTCGTCCACGCGTTCCTGTCCTTTTACACAGCGATAAAGAGTCACATGAACATTGACTCGCAGCGAGATGGTGAGCAGGCGTCGTGGCATACTGCGCGCCGGGGCCTCGCCGCTTCGAATCCGGGAGGACAATCGCGACGTCGATTGTGCACACGTGACGGCCTGCAGGCCGGCCACCGCTGCGGGCACGTTGATGCCATACAGATTCGTATTGAAGCCTGTCGAAGTGATTATATACCGTGATTATATGTGCCAACGTAGATGATTGTTTTGTTCATTAGAAGGTTGACGGACGCATGGAGTGCGTGCATGCAGACGCGTCGACAGTGACTGCCGCACGATGGTCTGGTCTGCTTGTAGTGTAGAGAGGCTGGCCGGTCAATACGCTCATCGCGTGACGTGCATAGCTTCCCAGGATCGGAGTGGTAACACGTCACATCTATGCGCCTGATCGCTTGCAGCAGCGATGCGTGTCGTGACAGAGCACAGCATGTTGACAAGCAAAGCCCTTTCTCGCTGCCTTGGTCAATCATCAGGGCCGCAAATGCCGCAAGGGAATTTATCTGCTTCAATTTATTGAGGCTTTTGTAGGAAAACGCTCAGGGCGAGGACAATTTCATATGCTCCCTTCAGTGTACAATCCCTTTTGGCAATCAATACAAGACGTTCTTCCAGATAAAGCTGCCCTAGCAACGTGTTTCGCTTGATGAACAGTGCATGAAGCAGCATGCCTGTCACAGCTGTGCAATGTGGCGGATGCTGCAGGTATGCCTGTACCTATGGCCACATTCGTGCACGACTGTGCGATGTGCAGCTCCATCCATCTCTTTCCCAAGACAGCATCCAAACGGCAACATAGTCTTGGTAGTGTGCATCGAGTCTGCATGGTCGTCTGTGTAAGGGCAGCAAAGCATGTGCATGAAATGTGCATGCAGATAACAAGGGAGGAATCACTCAGCCACTGCCACCCACTTCCTACTTTGCACAACATCAACCTGCTTAGCTTTAGCTGCATTTGCTCAACCTCGATCCATATGCTCGGGCCCGCCTCTGAGACACCGCTTTCCTGTGCCTCAAACTGCTCGTCCGCATTGGCAGCGGTTCGCTGAAGGCTCGCCCACTCAGCGTACCAGGGAGTTGATCCATACCGCCTCTCGACATGTTAAAACGCTGCACGGAATGCTGCAGAGCGGGCATCCTGTTGGACCAGCTGGCAGCGTCGATCGAGAGAATCCACAAAAATCATGCGCGCGCCCAGCCTCGCTGCATCTGCCTGCCTGCATCCATACCTCCAGCCTGCTGCTGGCGCTTGCCATGCTCCGATGCATGACCATGAACACATTGCCTCTGCTCAGGCCACGCAGCCTACCAGCTGTGCTACCGTACGTTCCAAACCGGCCGGCGGCGGCTTGACGCGGCCTGCAGCTCTGCACAAGTCTCGTGCGGGGTGAGCGACACACTCATCACACTCCAATGTACACCATGCACCACCACCATGCACCGCACCCCCGCGTGCAGCTCAGCATGCACATGCTGCTGTGGTCTGCAAGCGCCCGCGCTGCGTCAGCCGATTGCGGCACAGCCTGCCGGCGGCTCCACCTGTTTTCAGCCCCACCGCGGACGTGCTGCCTCTCTCTGCTGTCCAGGCTGCTGTGCGCAGGCTGCGCCACAGCCCCCCCGCAAAACATGCCCCCCGGCCGCCCTAGCTCTCAGCACTCGCCGGCACCTTTTTCCGGGACCCCGCCTTTTTCCGCGACGCGAACTTCGCGCCCTTGGAGCCCCCCTTGTCGGCCGCCTCGGCGCCGCCGTTGCCCCCCTGCTCGCCGCCGGCGTCCGGGGTGAGGCGCGTCGGCGTGAAGACGTAGACGTTGTAGATGACGTTGCGGCGCACGCGCGCCAGCATCTCCTTGAACAGCTCGTACCCCTCCAGCTTGTACTCGGTCAGGGGGTCCCGCTGGCCATACCTGTAGCCACGGCGCCACCATGTGACGCTGGGGTGTTGCACTCACAAAGGCCGTGAGGCCGGCAGCACCACGGCAACAGCGAGCACCACACAAACACAACCACCATCTCAGGCCAAGCACCCACGCCACAGCCGCAAGCAGCGGATGTGTCTGGGCGAGTGCTTGGTGTCACAGCAGAGAGGGGCAACACACAGCCGCACAAAGGACCATGACCCCACCACCCTGGGGCACTTCGACGGTCATAGGCACCCCCGGAAACTCGCGAAGCGCGCACCCCAGTGACTCTCCACGCAAGAACAGATCAACATCAACGGCCCAGCAGAAACATGCATGTCGGAATGTACAAGACCGTACAAGACACAGTGTGCGTGATTATATTGTGGTCGCGGCAGAGAGCCGGGGGAGTGTGCGAGGCGGGTGTGGGGCAGGGGCCGCACCCTCGGAGGCTGACGGCCTGGCGCAGGAACTGCATCTGCTGCAAGTGCTCCTTCCAGAGGTTGTCGATCTGCGTCAGCAGGAAGAAGCGCTGCGCCTGCTGCATCAGCCCCGGCTGCACCTCCTCCACTGCCCTCACCTGCACACACACGCACACTCACCACCTCACACTCAGCCCTGCGCGGTGGGCACCCCGAACGCAGCGACTGCCTCAGCAGCCACTGCGGTGCCGTGGCCGTGGTGACATGGTCACGGTGGAACACCGCGGACGCCTGCGTGAGTTGCATCGCTAGCTGACCCACACATGCACGCAATACCAGCATGGCCAGAGAAGCAGAGACACTGCAGCAGTGACCAGCTGCGGTGCGGTATGAGTGCAACGTGAGGCGTGAGGCGCGGCCCGGCCCATGAGCAGGGGCGGGTGCCGCGCACCTTCTCTTCATACGCGGCCTGCCCCTGCTCGTGCAGGAAGGCGCGCAGCGTGTCGTAGTCAAAGTCGCCGCCGGGGCCCTTGGCCTTGTCGGCGATGATGTCGCCGGTGAGGTTCTGGAGGATGAAGCAGTACTGGCCGACCTTGGCGGCGAGGCCGTCGAGCATGTACGGCTCCACCGGCTGATCCATCGGCACGTTGGCCTGCAGTGCACCGCGCCGTCGTCACCGCGAAGTGTGTTGCATGGTGCTTGATATACAGCGGATCCGCATACGCGTGATCGTGGCACTGCTGCCGCGCTGCGTGCTGTTTGCTACGTGGCAAGGAGGAGAATGCGGCTTAACCAGACAGCTCTGGTCGACAGCTAGCAAACCGGAGGACGGCGCAGGTGCGCAGCTTCTAGGTGCCAGTGTGAAGCAGCCCTCACACAAGTCTAGCGCACAGATGGGCAGAGGAGCAAGAGTGAACTGGGGCGGAGGGTTGCATGTCTGTGCGCGCAGGTCGTGCAGCACACGATTGCAAAGATGTCGATTGCCACACCTCGAGGATGTCGTTCATCGTCTCCTCGGAGTACTCGACCATGACGTCGGTGAGGTTGTCCGCCAGCAGCGCCTTGCGCCGCTCCGAGTAGATGCGGTCACGTTGCGTGTTGAGCACCTGCAAGCGCCACACGCCCCCCCGTCAGCGCACCGCACAGCCCACGATGTGCCAGCGCCTGTGTCACACCGGCGCATACACGCCAGGATGGTCACGGCCGTGCTGCAGCTCAGCGGCCGCATAGTTCCCTCGTGCCGCAGTCCAGAGCTGTGATCACGACACCACTGGATTGCCACCAGTGTTGGGTCGCTTTGCAGCATTTTCAGGGATGCCACCCAAAAAATAGAGCTGGATGGTCGGAATTGTTCGATGTGATCGGGCCCGATGACCCGACACTGATTGCCACACCATGCCGTACAGCCTGCTGCACAGACTCTCAAGGCAGGCAATGGGCGGGCATCTGTAGGCTCTCAGCAGGCTGATACGAACAGAGACAGGGCCGCAGGGGCGGCCGTCTGGTCGTACTCCCAGGGACCAAAAGCAGGGCAAAAGGCAGTGGGAGCGCGCGCCTGGTCGTACTCCCAGAGCTGCTTGCGGATGTCGAAGAAGTAGGCCTCGACCTTGCGCTGCGCGTTGTCCAGCGCGTCCGTCAGCATGCCGCTCTCGATCGGCAGGTCGTCCACCCGGAACGCCTGCACGGCTGGCACCCTGTCAGCAACAGGCACCAGTGTGCGTCGTGTTGGGGAGTACCCAATGCAGGTGGGTCGGGGGGCAAATCAGCTGCAAGGGGGACGCCACCCATGCATTCATTCGTTGCCACACTCTATCTGCCCCGACACAGGCGCTAGAGAACAGCACGACCAGGTACAACAGTACAACAACACGAGCCATTGCATGGCAGAGCCCCAACTCAGGCTGCACGGCATTCCAACAGCGGACATGTGTCCCGAACGACCACCGACCCCACACATCCACGACAGCCGTTTCCTGAGAGTTTAGGGCACTGTGCCAGAAGACAATGGCACGAGCAGTGCCGGCGCGTCTATCACAGGCACTTGCTAGGCCACACGGGCTCCCGGCCGAACAATCACGCAATTCCAGTGCGCAACAAAGATTGGTTTATCTTTTGTCATGAACATGAGAATGCGCCGAGTGACCAGGCGCCACGGCCGCTGGACTGCACAGCTTTTGGTTGCCAAGAGCGTGAAGGTTGCAGGGGACTGCCCAGGGGGAGGCAGCGCCGCACCGACATGAGGCCCTGGATCTTATCGCCGCCAAAGATGCGGAAGATGTTGTCCTCCAGCGAGAGGAAGAAGCGCGTGCTGCCGGGGTCGCCCTGGCGGCCGGTTCGGCCGCGTAGCTGGTTGTCGATGCGCCGCGACTCGTGGCGCTCCGTGCCGATGACGTGTAGGCCCCCAAGCTCCATCACCTCGGCCTTCTGCTTGTTGCACTCTGCCGAATACAGCGCGTCCAGCTCCTGCAAGGCTACCGCTCTGCGTGAGATTCGCTCACCTACTGTGAGTGCAGACTGGCACAGCCACAGGCCATCGCATAGCACACCGAACACCAAATCCAGCATACCAAAGTGGACTGCATAGCGTTGCAATCATTGCAGGCAGCGAGCAGTGCACTTTGTGGCGAAGGGGTGTGGGTGTCATGGGGGGGGCTGGAACGCGGAGGCTCAGAGAGAAGATTCGCTCTCATGGGCAGCACGGCCAGAGAATGAGCGGCCGTGCTTCAGATTCCTTGCGCAATTTGTTCATCACAGCCCCACGCGTTTCCAGGCCCCCAGCCTCATGTGGTGCATGCGTAGTTGTGCACAAACATGCCGAACTGTGATTCAACAACATGAAGCTGACGTCGGAGATCACAGCAGCAACGTATGCACGCGATCCGCCGTGGACAGTCGATGGCGGCATAGACACACCACTCATGCGCACCGGAAAGAGCCCACCCCGCCATGCACGTGGCCGTGCCACGCGGGCCATGCCCTTGTCCCTGTTCTGGCACCCCACACGAGGCAGCAAAAAACAGAAATTTCAATAAAATAATCCATGACGGGCCCCTTGCCTTTGGCTTCGCCCCTGCGTGAGTTTCCAAAAAATATACCCGAGAAGTACTTCGCACTTTGAAACGGAAAAGGAAAACCAAATCATGGCCGCACCTGGAAGATGGAGCGGAGGTTGGCGAGGATGGGGTCGTCGGTGGGCGCCTTCTCGCACGCGACCGCGAGCCGGTCCTCCGCCTCCAGCGGCGTCAGCTGCCGCCCGCCCCAGGCCTCCCCAGTCTCCTTCGTGACTTTCTTCAGCTGCGCCTCCAGCTCCGAGGGGACCTCGACGGGGAAGAGGTCCTGCGACACCTTCCAGTCGTTCGCGGCGGCGCCCCTCGTGAAGGGGTTGCCCTCCGCGTCCACCTTGGACACCACCTGCACAGACAGCTCGGCTTGCCACTGCCTGCTTGCGTGGGGTTGGGTGTGTTGAAGGGCGGAGATCGTTGGGGTGGAGTCCACGACATGCAGCCTCCTCGCCTCACAGAGCTCTGCCGAGTCAATGCATGCTGATGAACTTAATCAGGCATGAGTGTTGCGAGGCAGGCGCAATGAGCGTGAGTGATGACCCGGCCATGGCCTCGTTTCTTGAGCGCAACGTCCCGAGCGTTCCCCACGTAAGCGCATGCCACAGAGACGGCATACACGTAATGCTCTAGACGACAGACCTGTGGGAAGAGGAACTCGCGGAGCTTGAGCCGCGCCATGAACTCCGCATTCCCGCCGAGGATGATGTCCGTTCCGCGTCCGGCCATGTTGGTCGCGATCGTGACCGCGCTGCGCCGCCCGCTCTGCGCGACGATCTCGCTCTCGCGCTCCACGTTCTCCGGCTTTGCGTTGAGCACCTCGTGCGTGATGCCGGCGTCGCTGAGGAACTTGGACACGAGCTCCGACGTCTCGACGGACGTCGTGCCGACGAGCACGGGGCGGCCGGTCTTGTGCATGCGCGAGATCTCCGTCGTCACGGCCTTCCACTTGCCGGCGACGTTGCGGAAGACGACGTCGTTGAAGTCCTCTCGTGCCACCGGCTTGTTTGTCGGCGCAATCTGCAGCAGGGGGGGCATCGCCGGGCGCGGTCACAGATCACAACTCTGAGTATCTAGGACTGAGCTCTGGAGGACAACCGCAGGAATGCTGCCGAGGCGGGGCAACACTGATTTGCAGCAGTGCGGGGACTTTTTCACATGCAGACGCGGATGCGGACGGGCTCAGAATGGGTCGCTGACGACCGCAGCGAGACGGCGTGCAGCGGGAAGCTGTGCGGAAGCAGCCTTCGTCAGGCAGGGCATGAGGCGGGCGCACCTGGACGCTCATGTTGTAGATGTTGCTGAACTCGTCGATCTCCGTGGACGCGGTACCGCTCATGCCGGAGAGCTTGGGGTACGCGCGGAAGAAGTTTTGGTAGGAGATGCTGGCGAGCGTGATCGTCTCGTTGTTGATGTCCACGCCCTCCTTCGCCTCGATCGCCTGCACCCGGCCCCGGAGCTCACGGCCTCGGCCTTCACATTTTAGGTTGCTGTCTCGCATGTCGACATGAAGGGTTGGCCGTTGCTGCCGTTGGTACACGTGCCGCAGTGTTCAAGCATTGCTGTCTCGATGCGCTGCCATGCGATGGGCCGAGCGCATCACCAGATATACTCGCTAGCTTCACGGCGCCGCAACCGAAACATCCGCATCGACATGGACCGGCACAGCTACACGGCAATTCAGAGACACTGACCAAGTTTCCTTCCTACATGCTGAGCTAGGTAGATGCAGCCTGCTGCAGAATGCCGTACCAGCACAGAGCACATCCATGCATGCTACCATCTGTCATGCAGCAGGGAAGGGGTGCTAGGGGGGGCACCTGGTGGAGGCCGTCGCTCCAGCGGCGGCCGGGCATCGTGCGGCCGGTGAACTCGTCGACGATGATGATCTCGCCGCCCTTCACGATGTAGTTCACCTCGCGCTTGAACAGCTCCTTCGCCTTGATTGCGTTGAGCAGGTACGACGCCCACTGCTCGCGCGGGTCGTACAGGTCCGCCACCCCCAGCACGTCCTCCGCAGCCTCATACCTGCACAGAGTTTAATCATTACGCATGTGTGCGATTTGATGCGAACTCAGACGGCGGACAACAGCCGCCGCTCCGGAATCATTGAAGGGAAGGCACCACGGTGGTTCAGCAATGCGAGATTTGCGTGTACGCCCCGCGTGGCTACAGGTGCTGTCGATGGCAGCAAACTGCGGCTGTGCACTACCGCTTGTGGCACCGCGGCGGATACAGCACTCGCTGCTCGCGCGAAGCAATGCATCGCCGTAAGGACAGGATGAAGAAGGCTGCGCCGACAGACACATGCCCCCGCGGCACACACGCGCCGGAGCGCGCAGCACAGCACAGCACAGCACAGCGGCGGTGCGGGTGACATGGTGGTGTTCAGTGGTCATGTTCATGGGCGGCATGCATGCGCACCCGTCCTCGGTGAGGAGCACGTTGCGCTGCTTCTCGTCGACGGTGTAGTGCACGTCCTTCGCGAGCGCGGACGCGAGCTTGCCGGACTTGATGTACTTCTCGCTTGGCTTCTCGGCCTGGCCGGAGATGATCAGCGGTGTGCGCGCCTCGTCGATCAGAATTGAGTCCACCTGTAGCCATGTGTACGGAGTTCGGAATGCGTACGAGCAGCTCGCACAAGCTGGCCGCGTGAGAGCATGGACTGCGCTGGTTCGGACGGGTCCAAAATGCATGCATGTGGTGCACGCATGGTGACTCTTGAGCCGGACAAGCAGACGAAATTGAAACAACGCCCCGGTGGCCCGACCGGTCCGGCGCGTGTGGTCCCAACAGCAAATACAAACTGCGAGCATAGAGTAGCCAGGACACGCAGAGGGCGCGGACTAGAGGGAGGGCAGGGTTTTGGGGGGGGGGGGGGGGGGGGGGGGGGCGGCTGGGGGTTTGCACCTCATCGATGATGCAGAAGTTGAAGGCGCGCTGCAGCACGAGCTCGCCGCCCTCTTGCGCGAGGTTGTCGCGGAGGTAGTCGAAGCCGAGCTCGCTGTTTGTGACGTACGTCACGTCCGCCGCGTACGCCGCCCGCCGCTCCTCCGCCTCCATGCCCTGCACCACACCAGAGAAGATATGTGAAGAGGGGTGGCGACACGAGAGCGCGTCGAGAGAAGGATCTCTGCCGCGGAGCCGCGCTGTCTGTCTCAGTTCAATCCTGTGACCGGCACGCTGCTTCAGCCCAGCATGATGGGGCGAGGGTGGACGTGGGAGGTACACGAAGACAGCTCTGAGCAGTCGGGGAAGAGACAAGGGAGCTCATATGCCTGCATTGAATATGCAAAGCAAAGAAACGCATGCTACTGCTACTGCTACAAAACAACAGGGCGAGAAAGCGAGACGAGACGGGGAGGGGGGGGGGGGGCGCACGGCCTGGATGAGGCCGACGTCGAGGCCGAGGAACTTGTGGACCTGGCCAACCCACTCGCTGTCGCGGCGCGCGAGGTAGTCGTTCACCGTCACGACGTGCACACCGCGGCCGGCGAGGGCGTTGAGGAAGGCCGGCAGCACCGCGACGAGCGTCTTGCCCTCGCCGGTGCGCATCTCGGCGACGCTGCCCTCGTGCAGCACGAGGCCGCCCATGATCTGGACGTCGAAGGGGCGCAGGCCGAGCGCGCGCACCGACGCCTCCCGCGCCACCTGCACCCCGCCGGTGTCAGTGCCGTGCCCGCCGCGCATCGTCAGGCGGGGGTGTGGGGATGCACGGGCTCTCGGCGCTGTGGCGTGGATTTGCGGTCTACAAAAAAAAAAAAAAAAAAACAAAACAGGACTGCGTTCCGTGCAGTAGAGTACATGCGGACGCCACAGGCGGGTGGCCACAGGCGGGTGGCCACAGGCGGGTGGCCACAGGCGGGTGGCCAAATGCGCAGACACGAGGCGCGAATGCACAGATTCCAGCTGAGATGGTAGTGATCTCAGTGCATGCGTGTGCATGGTCGGGTGTGACCGCCGCCACATGGACGCTGCCGCCTCCAGAGTCCGTTCTGCCCAATGTGATGTGGTGTGCCGAACTGCTGCAGGAAAGGGGATGCAAGAGGCAGTGGTGACTGTGGGCGGCAGACGATCGAGTGCGAGGGTGATGGGCGGGCGCATGCTTGCGTCAGAGGGTTGGGTCACGAGGTGTGTGCTTGTCGGGCGTGGCGGCTGTGCGGCAGGCTCTGCGAGAGTGTCCGTGGTTGTGTGTGGACGTCGGCAGGTCTGAGGCTCGCATTGACACAGAACCAGAGTCGTACTCAGCAATGCGTGGAGACTGCTGCAGTAACGCTGGGGTTGGGAGAGCTGATGGGAACGGGGAGGTTATCAGGCCAGTGGTGTGATGGGCTGCGAGTTAATTGACAGTTCTCACTGTGCGTGTCTTGCAATGTAGTACACAGGCTGCGGAGGATATTGCCATACACAACGTCCTGTTACAAGCAGAGACTACAACGTCCTGGGCTTGACGGCACATGCATAGTCGAAGGACCTTTGGACGTTGCTCTTTGGGTGCTTCTGCTGTGCATAAATCGCAAGGTCAGCCAAGTCGAAATATGAGCACAAGCAGCACAAAGGGGACGCCTACGAACATGCAACACCCAACAGACGCGATATGCAAAGGTAGGCCTTGACATAGTGAATTCTTGATCGAGTATTTGTGTGCACACGTCATGCCAGAAACACACCATGCACTCGCAGCACTGCACAGAGCATGAACTCCAGGAGATCTTGAGATTCACCACATGAAACATGTCACATACGGGGAGCTACCAGATGCAGGCCCATGTCACTGCACAAATGTGGAAAGGCAAAGGTGTTGCCGTGGAATGGGCCTGGTGTGTGTCCTGGGAAGAGCCAAGGGCCAAGGGCCAACCTGTGGCTGAAAATAGGCCTGACATAGCGTGGGGACTGCACCGCACACCCGCGTGGCACTGTATAGCGTGATGAGCAACAATCTACATATGGCGAATGCTTGGCCGGGTTTGCCTTGGCGAAGTTGCAGCGGTGTCAGAAGCGCGAAACGAAACGAATCCATGCGGTTGCACTTCTGGGAGATGTGTACGCGCTCTGCTGAGGTGGACAACACATAAGGATCAGCATCCTTCTGAATTCAGCCGTCGTGGCGTGATTGAGTGCCGGGTGTGGCATAGCGGACGCGACGGATGATGCGACCACATGTGTCACAATGTCCGCATCCCTCGCCAAGTGGTTTCAATCATTCAAATTTTACAGAAATGGAACTGTCAATGCAATTACGCAAGGCGCCTGTGTTCGGGATGACACAAAGAAGGTTCCACGTACCGCAAAGGCTTCTGGCAGCAGGCTGTCCAGCGATGTGCCGGACTGAGCACGCTTCTGCAGGTCCTTTGTCAGCTCACGCAGCTCTTCATCTGTCTTTGACTGCATACCAGACTCCAGGGCGTTGACTTGATCGACGATGGGCTGCAGCCGTTCCTGCGTTTTCTTCGCTGGGTCGCCGCGCAACAACTTGCCCAAGCCACCAAGGAGCGCCTGCGGGCGAACCACTCGGTCACGAGGTGCCACCACAGCTCTCCTCTCTGAACATCTCACAAGCTTAGTGCTGGCAATACTGTGGGATGCTGACAGGCCCCGGATTGACGTGGGCGCCAGGCCCTGGCCGGGCGTTCTACTCCGCAGAATACGCATTGTGCTTAGCTGCAAGACCTGACTCGCGAAGGCGAACCTACATCGTGAAGATCTAGAGTCACTGCGGCTCATATGTCAATCAGGCCGGGTTCACAGAATCTTTCGCAGGTCGAACAACGCAGGGTCGCGTCGCGGCGTCGCCCTGAATGTCTACCGGGGACCTCCATCACACCTTTGCCAGTCAACTGCAGGAGAGCGTTTCAAAGGTTGAAAGCGCAAGTAGATATGCCGACAACGTAGATGAAGTGCGCATGTTGATGTTACATTTATTTGGGACACACTTGGTCTAGCATCTGCTCATAATGCTTGCACACATTTGATCACCAGGACGCACGGCGTTTCCTCGCCGTAGGTCTTTTCATCGCCGACATCTTTGGTCGCATTCTTCTTGTGGATGATTCTGCAATCATGCTAGGTGCATCTTGCTGGTTGACAAAAGCTGTGAAGCTTTCCGGCAGCTCGCACAAAGCGCCCAGACATTGTGCTGCCACAGCTTATCGCACGTCGGACGACAAGTACCAAAGATACAACCAGACAGACGAATACTCTGCTCCTCCTCCGCCACCTCCTCCCCCACCGCCGTTCTTTGATGAGGCCTTCGGACCAGGTCCAAGGCAGAGCCCATTTAGACAGGTGCGCGACCAGCACGCATACAGTGTACAAAAGCATGACAGCCTATTTAGTCAGTCGAATACCCTTTACGCAACGTGTGAAATACTCCATGATCTGGTCAAGCACAACAATGAGCACCAGCCTTGCTCGCACTGGTACAAGCAACATGCAGGGCGATGACGATGGGGGCCAGGTGATAGTCGGCGCCGGTCTGGCGGCACTTGTTGCGCTGGGATTTGTGTACGGCTTCAGGGACGACGACTCAGCGGCTCTGCGTGCTGCCCGCAGCTTACCACCACCCCAGGCGGCCCAGGTCACTGCACCTCCTTCAGCACCTGCGCAGCTCCAGCAGCAGGCAACGTTTCCGTCCACAGTCCTACCTGGAGAGATCCCCATAGGTGCTCCACTTCCACGTAATCCTAGGCCTCCTTCCTGATGCTCGCCAGGTGTCTTCACTCCACCGGGCACCTGATGGACACATCATGGCGTGAACGCCTCGTTCTGTCTCGGATTCGGACCTGTCAATGTCACAAGGAGCATGGCTATGCAAGCATGCTTACACAAATACACACAGATGTACATACAGCGCATCAAGGCTCTGGATCAACGAAGTGCAGGCCGCACACATGCCAGCAGCCACATGTGACAAACGGCCACGATCTGCTTGCTTCGTTCGCGGTGCTGCCCGCCTTGCCACATTTTCCTTGTGACACATGGCCACGAGCGTGGTGCAGGCATGCAAGGGCAGTGGGAGCACAACTGGCGGTACGATGGCAACGGGCAGCCCTTCCTGCAGCTGAAGGGCCGGTGGTGGCGCCTCGAGCGCCAGGCCGGCTCCCGCCTCCTCGTCACGTTTTACGACACCCAGAACAAGCTGCGGCCTGGGCTTGCCTACGTGTACAGCCCCCCTCAAGAGTGGCCCGTCGATGAGGCACGCATCCGCATGCGTGGCGCCACCGCCCGCCCGCCTGCTGTCGCTGTTGTGTTGTATCTATCACGGACGCTGTATGAACTCGTGGTTATGTGGCCAGCTCCATAGGCATTCTGACGGCTCCGAGGTCATGCATGCTTTGGAGACCATGGTAGCGAGGCCGCTAGCGTGGCAGATTTCACACACGCCAGCACACGCGTCTTGATGCAAGTGTATCATGCCGGCTGTGCTGTGTGCGCCTGTCGCATGCATCAGCTTGATGTTGCCTGGTGTCCTGGACTGCGCCCCGCGTGGCATATTGCTTGGAGCTGCGTCGGCCCAGGTGTTTGACCCACATGGTGTCACACTCGTTGCCGCTGTCGCCGGAGGCAGCCATGTGGAAGAAGCAAGGGCTTTTGCACAGCTCTTTCGCTATCAATCTGGTGGCTGGCCATGGCAGTTGGCACGTAACGAAAGCATGCTTCCCACGGAAACTGCCTATCACCGAGCCATCATCGAAGGTGGATGACATTGAGTGCTGCATTTCTTCTTGCAGGTTGATCTGACGAATCAGGTGACCATGGCGCTGCTGTTTGGCCAAGAAGAGCAGCTGGAGGACAGATTGCAGCTGGTGGAGTGAAGTCTACGGTAGCGTATAGCCGAGCCCTGTCATCTGAAATATAGACAGACTGATTGAAGACAGTGCAAGTCCGTCTGAGTGTCTGTTCCCGGAATCTGCTCGCCAGGTGCTACGAAGACTGGGCCTGAGGCACACTGCGGACCGCATCGCATTGCATGTATGACTGCTAGCCAATTTGTGGTGTTTGTCTTCTCCCGTTTATTTTTCTCTTGTGTAATGTACTGCTTGCCGATTCGAGTGCCAGAGGAGAGTGGATGGAATCCTCTCGGTAGAGATCGAAACGTTTGCGAATCGTTCATCTTCACGTCCAAAAGCGGCGGTCCCCTCCCACATTCCAGGCTGCTGGTTCCATTGAGGTCAAAGCCATTGTTCAGCGGCAGGGTGGCGGACTGAAGTGTACAGTAGAGGACATCTGAGTTCATGTTGAAGATGATTCCTGTTGCAGAGCGACCACGCACACCAGTGAATTATGTCGATAACAAACTAGGCCCATGAATTGCCACGATGTATTAACGAACACTGCCATCTACAGGATTGGTCATAGACGCCGATCAGCCTGCGGCTGCTCTGCCTGCAGCTGCAGTGAGGCCACACAGGGCCGCTGCACCGTTCCGCACTCTCCAGGCTGAGCAATGGAAGAATGACGTACGCAATGACAATCTGATTGCGCTGCGATTTCATATGTAGTTGGGACCCCTCTCTGAACAGACTGTAGTGCCAGGCAGCTGGTTTCGGGTCACATGCGGCCTTTGTCGAGGTGCGCTCGACATTCATACACACACTGGTATGGATCTGTTGCCATTTCACCTGTCTTGAGCTATATGCCGTCGGTTTCGACAAGGCGCTAGTATCGCGCGACGTCAAGCAGTGGTCGCGAATTCTTCGAAGAGCAGCGACACAGACATGCATCAAGGCATCTCTGGACGGTAGCTCACGCAACTAAGCACTGGACTGAATTGATGCGATGTTCAAAATTGTCTTGCTCGAGTCTACTGACTTGCCCTTCCCATGGCGTGCCGTCCTCGACCATTCACAAATGACGCAGAGACGTCTCTCTCCGCTTCGCACGCATTGGTAACAACACCTATCCACAGCGAAGAGAACATCGACAAGAGGGCTGTCATGAAATGCTGAGGATGCTTTTGGTGCAATCTGCCTACGCAAGAGACATTTGAGCAGCACGGCGTACTCGCACGTACGCAGGGGCGTCCAGCTGAGGGCTGCACGACGTCGTGCTGACCGGCGAACGTGTCACAATTTGACACTGACAACCCCCACGAAAGGCAGCAAGTGTGCCTCATGGCAACAGCCGGCCTGGGCTCAGCTGTGAACTCTGTGAGACCGATGCATGCAGCGGCTGATGTGCACTGACCAGCAAGCCCTGCCAGATGCCAGTAGCACATGTGCAATGCCTCAGCCGCAGGGGCAGAATGTTACATGCCTCCCGCTGACGCCGCATATGTCTCACATTTATGCTTCACTACCTCGACGCTGATGCTCCAGGCACGCTGTGCTGCGTGTGGCTTGTTGCGTGGTGTGCGCGCACGCTTCCCCTGGTTGTTGCTCGCACGCGCTGCTACCTGCCTTGCTTGCTTTGTTCTTGTAACACAAGGACCGCAGCGGTAGCGCCATAGGCATCTGACAGCGAAGATTCAACAATCACCAATCCGGAATATTCCATGTGCTTGTCTTGGCGTTCTATTTCCAGTATTTACATGCGCATGGCGCCATGTGTTACAAGGACAAAGGCAGCAAGGCGGGCAGCATCGCGAAAGAAGTAAGCAGACGAAGTAAACACCCAGACACCCACGCACGCAACACCCACCACGCCCAGAACACCCAACACGCGCGCAGCAAACGACACAGACCCGCAGACCGCCATGCACACACCCACACACCCACACACGCACGCACAGACCCCACGGCCCACACACAACAACACAGCCTCGCAGCCTCGTCCGCTTTGTTGTGATGGCGGCTTAGGTGTGCCGCGTTTCTCTGATGTCTTCCCCGTGCGCCTGCTTGTGGCCTGCCGTTGGGACGCAGCCGGGTAGTTTGGGCGGGCTGGGCTGGACTTTGGGGGTTACGGGTGTGGGTTTGCTGGCGGGCGGGTTGGTGTGCGAGGGCTGGGCTTGGGGGGTTGTGCTGGGGGAGGCGGGGGCCTTCCCGGGTTAGGGGTCTTTGTTGCGGTCTCGCTGTTTGTTTGCTGGGCGGCCTTGGCTGCTTGTGCTTCCGGGTCTCGTGCACCTGGCTGGTGGGCGGGTTTGGATGGGGGTGGGCGTGTGGGTGTGGGCGTGTGGGTGTGGGCGTGTGTGTGGCTGTGTGGCTGTGTGACTGTGTGGCTGTGTGGCTGTGTTACAAGGACAAAGGCAGCAAGGCGGGCAGCACCGTCAAAGAAGCAAACAAACGAAGCAAACACATAGACACCCACGCACGCGACACCCACCACGCCCAAAAAAAAAAACCCCCCAGCACCGGCGCAGCAAAAGACACAGATCCGTAGACCGCCAAGCACACACCCACACACCCACAAACCCAAACCCACACACGCACGCACAAACCCCACGGCCGACACACAACATCACAACCACCAGCACCACAACGCCCGCCGCCGTACGACAGGGCCAAACCCAACACACTGCTGCCTGAGGCCGCCCAGCATGGCCGCCCGATTGCCGGGGGCCGCCCTGGCCCCAAGACCCACCCCCACCCCACCAAGCAACAGCATACCACGGCAGCCCGGCACACCGCCGCGCAGCCTCGCCGGCCCACGCCGCACCGCACCCAGGACATGCATCGCCCAAGCCGTCTCCGCAGTCCCCGCACATGCCAACGAAGGCATCCCGCACACCCATCGGACCCGGCCTAGCTGGAGTCAGAGGCCACAGGTCGGTGGCGTCAAGCGGACGGGGCGCCCAAGGGGCACCCCACGCTCAGGCCGGATGGCCTGTAAGCGGCGAGAGGTCATCAGACGTGACTGTGAGTCCCGCCAAAACTGCCTTGCCCGCGTGACGTGCCATCAGCGGAGCTGCGGCGCGCACCTGGCGCGCCACTGCACGACAGAGCGTCGTCGAGAGATCGCGCATTGCGTTCTCCAGGAAACGCCGCCGAGAGGCCGCGCCAGACCCTGCAGCCACATCAGCAAGCCTGTTGAGGAATGCAAAGGCGGCCGGGCCAACACGGCCGTACGTCTCATGCGTCAGCGGGACCAGCGTGAACGCGCCCGCGCCGGCCCGGCCGTACTTTTCGCGTTTGCGCGCCGGTCGGCGGCCTCTGCCGAGGCACCGTCGCGGAGCGCCGCGGCGCTGACGTTCGAGGAAGCCAGCGGGTGGGTGACGCACACGTCGCCGATGACCGGCGCGCCCGGGAAGAACGCGAGGATGTCGCCCCGCTGTGCGGGTCTGCGGTACCGGGGCACAGCCTGCGACGGGGCAGCTGGTGCTTGGACCGACTGCTGCGGTGCTTGCGGCACCGCCTGCGCGGTGTGGGGGGCGGCCGCACCAGCGGGGGCGTCGGCACCGGTCGCCGTTGTGGCAGCACAGGAGGACGCAAGGACAGCCGCGTACGTGAGGGAAGAGGGTGCCTGGGCGCCATGGGAGAGAGCGGGCGCAACCGCGGCGGGGGCGGGGGAGGTTGCGAGGTGGACGGCCGTGGGGGACAGCGTCGCGCTGTCGGGGCATGCTGGAGCAGGCTGCGGGATGGTGGGGGACGGGGCCTGGGCGCCATGAGGAGGAGCGGGCGCGACCGAGGCCTGGTTGGGTGAGGATTTGGTGGTGAGTGACAGGGAAGCTGCGTCCGTGCTGTCCGGGACGTTGCGGGCGAGCCCAATGCCGGGGCGGAGGCAGCGGGGGATCCTGCTCATGTGAGGCTCGACCGCTGACGCGATTCCGCCGCGTGCCATGATGCGGCGCCATGTCTCCATGACGAGATTGTGGCGGGCCACGACGGTACCCCACAGCGACTTGCAGATCAGCGAGTGCGTACCAGGCGCATCACTGCGGCCACAGGGGCATTCAGAGGATGTGTCATCGTCGCCGCTGAGAAGGGGCAGGAGGACTTCCCCGAGCCGGAGCCGCACGCTGTGTGGCTGTGTGGCTGTGTCCGGCGCGAGTGCTGCCGTTGCGTGGGTGTTTTGGTGTGCGCTTCGTGTGGCTTACTGCGTGGTTTGCGGTTCCCCTGGTTCTTGCTTGCGGTGCTACCTGCCTCGCTTGCTTTGTACTTGTAACACACACAACAACACAACCCCCAACGCCGCAACACCCGCAGCTGCACCCGCATGCACGACAGGGCCGCGCCCAGGTGGATGTGTTGACTGGCTGAGATGCACTTGCATCAGGACCATTAAAGTTGCCCCCTTTCGGATGGTCACAGCGAGGACACCGTGCAATCTATTCCCTGTCGACTTGAAAGAGAACAGCCATGAATGAACCCATGAAGGATCACCTTGCATGCTCAACACATTGAAAGTTGTGAGATGTCGAACCAGTTTGTTCAGTTGTCGGAGCAGCCCGGACGGGTTTCTCCATGCCTGTGGCACACGACCGGTGTTTGCCAGGGGGCCTCGGCATGGCCTAGCTGGGCGCGGTCTTCAACCAAACCTGCCAACCTCCAGATGAGGAGGTCCTACAAGGACATTGGCGCAGACCACCGGCCCATGTCGCAGCGGTGCAGACATAGAGACATTAGAGCGTGTCGCATGCCTCAGCTGAGGGTTCAAATTAGGGGATTCAGCTGTCAACGCTGCTGATGGCTGCCCACCCCACCGTTCCGCGTCGCCCCGGGGCCCTGCCGCGCATGCAGCATCCCTCGCCCATCACATCGAATGCATGCTGCAGGACCCTGGAGGAAGTGTCGGCGCGGAGACAGATCCGACCGCGGGCCTGAGCGAGTATGCGGCAGCCTGCCCCCGCACGCAGCAGGAGCCCCCGGCGCCGGACGGCGGCGGCGGCAGCATGCTCGGCGCCGTCGGACGCACGGCGCGCGTGCGGCAGCGGCAGGTCAACACCCTCCTGGACCAGCAGGTGGCGCGCGCGTCGCTGCTGCTCGGCTTTCGGCACATGGATGGCGAGGGCACCAAGACGAGCAACCTCGAGGCCGTGCGGCACATGCGGCGCGCTGCGTTGCCGGGAGACGAGGAGGCGCACCGCACGCTGGGCTGGATGTACAACACGGGGCAGTCTGCCGGAAGTGCTGGCCTTCGTCAAGGCCCAGCTGGAGTCGATTAGCCCGGACACGACGCTGCAGGAGCAGTTCCAGCTGGCCGGCCCCGGCGAGCGCCGCTGCGGTGGTGCGCCCCCCTCCGCCGCGCCGCAGCGCGCCTTCACTGCTGCCTGACCGCTGGTCCTTTTACGATCAACGATATAAGGACCGCCGGTTTGTGGGTGAACAATTGCGTCCGCGCTCCACATGGTCATTGTCTGTGTGTCTATCGTCGTTCTGCAGTTGGCCGTTGTCCTTCATTGCCGTACACACCACTGCGCCCGCGTCCCAACACCTGCACACATATGTACAAATATGTGCCTCGCTTGTTTCGCAAGCTTCGATGAAGGTGCATATCAATATGTGACTCGTTAAGGTGACCTTGTTCGCACTGGGCAACACCCAAGCTACACATCTACATGCGCCGCCGTTGCCCGCAAGTACTACTTCACGCTGTCTGGGACCGTGCCCACCACAACAGCCCGTAGCATGCAAGTACAGTGCACGTGCCTCTGCTGAAGGCCAGTCGGTGGTCACGTACGCCGTGGGCGCATTCTCACGGCAGCCCTTCGTCATCAAGTTCTTCGCCGTACGAGCCTCCTTCAACGCGGCACTCGCACTGCGGGACGACCCGGCTCTCGCTGACTTGCTGCCGCAGATCCACGACTCCTACAAGCCCGAGGACGAGAGCCGGTTCTGGCAATCATCGACCGCTGGGGCCGGCTGCCGCCGTGCATTGCGATGCCACGTGACGAGAGCCTCTCGAAGTGGCGGCAGCGCGCCACGCCGGACATCTTCCAGACTGCCTCCGTGCGCCGCCCTTTCCCACCTCGCAAGCACAGATGAACTGCGCCTGCTCCCTCGGGAATGGATGCCAGATGTACTGCGCAATGGCACAAGGAGCCGAGACACTTGGTTCCATTTGCTGCGCCCGAGTTTACATTTGCTTTTGTGCCATGCTCTGCACTACCACGCCAGAAAAAGTTAGAGGTTGAGGCTGGATGTGACTACAGGTGGTCGCTCATGTGGGAAACTGCTTGCGGGAGCTTCATGCCGCGGGGTGCGTCCATGGCGCCTTGAAGCCGGAGCACATCATCCACCTCCGCGAGCAGAACCGCTGGACGCTGGTGGGCTTTGACCGGGCAGTCGCATTCGGCTCGACGCTCGCGCCGCTTGCCGCGGTGACGTACGCCGCTCCGTAGGCCATGGCTGCCGCTGCCGAGGGCGTGCCGGGCGTCAAGGCCACGCCATCGCTGGACGCCTGGGCGCTTGGAGTGGTCGCATTTGAACTCCTGACCGACCAGAGCGCCTTTGCCTGCTTTATTGCCACGCAGGAACAGGTGCGCTCCTTAAGGTTGTGTCCGAGCAACTTTTGAAGTACAACAGCGTCAGCCTAATCTGACTTTGCCGTGTCCATCTAGATCTGGGACATTGACAACGCCAGGCAGCAGGGCCCACATCTGCCGACTATGCATGGGCGACGTGCATATGGTTGCCAGGGAAGACTGATCATCAGTCGCTGACGTCACAAGTCGCAGTACTGCGATGTGTTGACTGATAAGGTATCATGACTGCAGTGGTGATGTGGGGCGTGCGGTGCAGGTTGTGGCGCAGCTGCTGGGGCGGGAGCTGTTGCCGTGGGAGGGTGAGTGGCTGTGCGGAGAGACGCGCTTCCGGCTCGGCATCTTTAAATTTGCCAAGCCCGTGCTGGGCCTACTGCAGCGTGGCCGCGCACGCCGCGCCTCCATGCTGAACTTCTGCAACGAATGCCATGACATGGTGGCGAGCAACACCACCACAGCAGGGGGACGTGGCGGCTGCCATCAGTGGCCAGGGGGTGCTGGCGCGCCGCTGGTGGCCACAGTGTGGGCAGATCCACACGTCAGCCGGCAGCTGCACATGTACAGGGCCACTGCAACGGGCCAAGGGCTATGGGTGTGCTTGCAGTTGCAACATCTGACACGCAAAAGCTGACCTACAATGTGTAGTTCTCAAAGCGCTGTGGCTGATATGTCAATCAAGGCAAGTTGACTGAACTTTTGGCAGATCACCAGTGCGGGGGCGCGTCGCGGCGTCCACCTGAGCATCTGCCGCGGCGTCCGTCACACCTTGGGGGGATGCCTCAAAAATCAGAGTTCGCGGGTAACTCAAAGCAGCATCTTGCTAATACGCTCGTTTGTCAAACTGCCCCTCTTACATCTGCTCACAATGATTGCACACGTTGATCAATGACTGCACACGTCGACAAGGACTCAAGGCGTGTCTAGAAGATCTTCCCGTGGGTGTGTCAATCACCTCAGTATCTACTGGTGTCTAATTGGGTCGGTGATGCTGGAAGCATGTAAACTAACTAGGGGCACCCTGCTGGCACAACAGCAGTGCATCTTTCCAGCAGCTCTCACATGGTGCCCACACATTAATGTGCTGCAGAGGGCTTTGGTGTTGCTGTGAGTTTTTGCTGTACATGTGTCAACACTGTTCAAAACACCGCACCGCTCATGCATGAGCGCGGGATCGCAGGCACGAAATCTCCAGAGCCCTGCCTTTGTGAACTGGTAATGGGTCAGTCGTGGACGCAGTGACGTTCCGCCCAGAGCCGCAGCTGCGGGCCACAGCATCGGCAGAGCCAGCGTGCGTTGTAAAGCGTGCGAGGAACCGCACACCCACGCAACCAGCCACACGCAGCACACATCAGCACACCCACGCAATGTACATTGCGCTGGCCACAGCCACACAGCCACACACAAGCCCTTTTGGTCCTGGCGGTGCTACCGGCCCCTCCGGCTGTTTCCTTTGTAACACAAGCCCTCACACCCCACACCCACAAACACACCCGCACGCCCACCCACACTCGCACCCCGCCCACCAGCCTGCCTCCAGAGCCCCGAAAGCACACGCAGCCCAACACGAGACACCAACAACAACCCCCCCCCCCCCCCCCCCCCCCCCCCGGAGAGGCCCCAGCCTTCCCCAGCAAACCCCACCCCGCCCAGCACCCGCACACCATCCCGCCCACTCGTAAACCCAGACCCCCAATCCCCAAACCCCAGCCCGGCCTGCACGACCTCCCCCCCCTCCCCCCCCCCCCCCCCCCCCCCCCCCCCCGTGTCGCGCCCTGATCATCGATGGCCTGCCGGCCGGGCCACGCGCAAATGCACGGCAAGGGCAGCGTCAAGGCGCGGCACGCCGAGCGCAAGGCCGGTCACCCAAGGCGGATGGCAGGCCAGAGCCACCGCCGCCACAAAGCGGACACTGTTGGCAAGGCCGGGGGCATTCGCAGCAGCTACCGTCGAAAAGGCAGCCAGGGCGGGCACGCAGTGCCGCTCAGGCCGGGTGGCCCGTGAGCGGCGTGAGGTCATCGGACGAGACCGCCAGCCCCGTTAAAACTGCCTTGCCCGCATGACGTGCCATCAACGGGGCAGCGGCGCGCACCGGTCTCATGTGAGCTAGGCACGATCAATGCGTTTGTTGTGTTCAGCGCGCTTCACGCCGATGCTTCACAGTGGCACGCTGTTTGCGCTGCAACCAGTGCTTGCGTGGTAACTGACCATGTTGTGATCATGGCACACTGTGATCATGGCACGGTCCCTTTTCGACTGTTCGCACATATATGGACCAGAGGGTCCCAGATCGATGCTCCTGCGCGCGGATGCGGCCGCGGCATGCCGAGTCACGGCCGCGGCATGCCGAGTCAGGCATGCACGCATCGCAGCGCTGCCTCTTTGAAAGCTTTTCAAGCTCTTTGTAGTGGAACGCCAGACAGCAGTCGTTCGTCTTCACGTTGCATGGCTGGGCAGTTGCGGTGACTGCTCGTGGCAGCCGTCATATCCACCTACAGGCGGTCGTCATATGCGCGTAACATGCCCACCCATGTGGGGTGGCGTGACCTCACGGAGGTATGACCCGAGTCACCGCGCACGCCAGTGAATTGAGTCGACAACAAGCCGGGCCCATGAACTGCCACGATTCACAAACGAACGACATCGCAACACGGCGGCTGGGAACTGGGCGACCTTTTCCGCGATAGATCATCCACGCTGTCCAACCTGCGACTGATCTGCGTAGGCCAGCATGTGCGTGTGCATTAATGCATCAATGCCGCACAGAGCTCTGCAGAGCTACCACACAATTCCGCACTTTCCAAGCTGTTCGATAATTGCATACCATACGCAATCACGCTCGCATTGCGCTGAGATGTCATGTCATGTTTGGACCGCTCCCTGAGCAGACGGCAGTGCCCCAGCTGGTTTCGGGTCGCATACGGCCTTCGTCGAGGTGCGCTCGACATTCATATACAGAATGGCATCAGTCGGTTTTCATGTCGCCTGTCTTAAGCGTGCCTTTGGTATCGGTGAAGCGCCGGTATCGCGGGATGTCAGGCAGCTGCAGTGGGCGTGCACGAGAGCATGCGCAGCGACTCTGACATGCATGAAGGCATCTACGGACATTGGTTCACGCAACTAAGCACGTTGGTTCATTGATGTGATTCTCGGGATGATCTTGCTCGAGTCCATTGGCTTGCGCTGGCCATTGCGTGCCGTCCTCGACCATTCACACTGTACGCAGAGACGTCGCTATCTGCACGCAGAGACGTCGCTATCTGCTTCACGCGCAGCGGTGACAACACACAGCGAACAAGACATCGACGTGAGGGCTGCCATAATAAGTATTGAGGATGTTTTTGGTGCACCCTGGCGACCCGACAGAAACGCGAGCAGGACGGCGAGGGCGCGCACGTTCCCAGCGTTAGCGGGATTCAGCCGAGGTCCGCACGACGTCGTACTGACCTGCGACAATGTCACAATCTTCGACTCACACCCGCCGCGAACGGCAGCAAGTGTGAGTCATGGCAACAGCCGGCCTGAGAGCTGATGCATGCAGTGGCTGATGTGCACTCGATAGCAGGACCTGGCAGATGCCGCGATTCAGCACAGCTGCGCAGGATGCGGTACTGTGCACTCGTTTGTAAATGCACAGCGCCGCATATGCATGCTGCGCAGCTGCAGTGAAGGCGCGAACTGATTCTTGCCTCTCGCCGACACCTCTCCAGCGCTGGTGCTCCGAGCACGCCTCCCAGGTGCCTAAGGCACATCGTGATCTGCAGCCCTATGCCATGTTCCACAAGGACCGCAGTGGAGAGGTTGCGCCGTAGGCATCCGACAGTAACAATTCTTTTCATCGAAATTTAAGAACATGCCGTAACTTCTGTGTGGCCTGTTTGATTCACTATCCACATGCCATGTGAGTCGTCTGAGGGTTTGTAGTTTCGTATCATGATCATCTCATGATGGTAATGCCTGTGTTACAAGGACAAAGCAAGCAACCTGTGCCATCCATCTGTGGCTGTGACAGCACAGGTGGATCTCATTGCGGGTCGAGCTGCAACGCATCAGGATCATCAGAGAAGACATTACCCCCCTCGAGGAGATCTCTCTACATTCGGAATCCGGATGGTTGCATTGGAGATGGAGATGTCGTGCAACCTATTCTCCGCTGACTCCGACTCCTGATCATGAAGTCTGGCCGAAACAGCCATGCATCCATGCGTGATCACCTTGCTTTACAAAAGAATCATGTTGCAACGGGAGACGACAAAAACAACAAAAATAGCTGCTTGCCCAGCGTCTTGTGAGCTGTGTGCAGTGCTACACCGATGCCTCGATGGGAGTTTCCATGCATGTGTTCTCCTCACAAAGCCTCGGCTTGGCCTTGGGCTGTGGTGCGTTGCCCATCAAACCTGTCAACCTCCAGATGAGGAGGGGCTACACAGGCCGCCATGCATGCAGGCAGCTCTCCCACAGCCTCTGATCCTTGACCTACCTCCCGATCGGGCACCCCCTGAGCCATGAGCCAGCGCGATGGCGTCGCGTTTGCGGCGACGGCGGTGGCGCTGCGGGACGCGGTGCTGCAGGGCTGGCGCCACATCGTCATCACCGCCCACCTCGACCTCACCACCCTGCCCCTGCGGGAGACCTCCATCTGCCCTGTTGGCTGTGCCAGCCCCCTACCAGAAATCCGCGGCACCGCCTCCATCCGGGTGCGCATCACCTCCAGCACTGCCTTCGGCCGCGGGACTTCTTCTGTCTGATCATCTCCGTGAGATTGAATACATCCCCCCCCCCCTCCCCCCCAAGCCACTGAGTCAGGAATGTTCAGCCGTTCCAGGTCTCGCGTGCGTGCACATCGCTGATGTGATGTGCCATGGGCAGCCTGGTCCATAGCCTGTGCAGCTGCGGAATTTATTGATGGCCGGCAACCAGGTGAAACAGCGGTTATGTACCTGCATCAACTGCATTGGCTTCAAGTTGGCTGGCGTTCACCCAACCCTGATTATTCAAGTGATTGTATTGTAAACTCATGCGAAACTCAGGGCACCCTGTCCAGCAATCTGCGGGCAACTTTCTTAATTGTATCTCGCAGCGCTTGACAGAGGTTTGTGACGCCGCCACGTGTGCACCGTTTGCAGCTCAGATGTTAACGTGCCTGCTGTAACCAGGACGTCTCTCAACAAACGAATCACTGCCATGGCTGTGGGAGGCGCTGGCCTCTCTGTCCCTGTGACAATTTATGCATGCATGAGAATGTTGCGGTGTGCATAGGACCGTTGACCTCTCGTGTAGCTCTGCCTCGTGCTGACGGGGAGTTTGGCTGCAGGGGGATTGCTCTGCCGGGGCCGGTTCGGAGGTGGAGGCCCTTGCGGCCACCCTGGAGGGCGCGCCGCTGCTGCCGCTGCAGGCCGGGCAGTGCCTCGTGCTCACCTACGAGGACTCCCTGCCCATTCTCGTCAAGCAGTGCGGCCCTCCCAATGACATTCACTCATTCCGTCACAGTCGCTTGGCCCACACACGGGTGCCAATGCATGCCGGCGGTCCACACACGGGTGCCAATGCATGCCGGCGGGGTATCCGTAATCCGGAAGCTGGCCACATCCACATATCAGCCATGACCTCTTGGGTCCTGGGTGCCATGATCAGACGACGACTGCTAAGAGCCTGTGCCGCGGTCACCTGCGGCGTGCATGCATGGCATAGCAGCATGCAAGCATGCCGTCCTCATGCATGAAGCGCGCACCGCGGCGGCGATGGTACAGGCTATGCTTTAAAGCATGCTGTCAGATGTAGCAGCCTAGCGAATGCCTTGAAGCTTGTCGCATGTGGCTACCATGCATATTCCACATATACAACTATTCGCGTGGATGCTGTACAGCGTATTCACCGTTCCCGACGCCTCGGTGGTCGTATCCTGTAGTACTTCCACATACCACCAGTCAGAAGCAGCTCCACAGCGTCAGTGATGCTATGCCACTTCAGACCCACTATGCACCTCTCCCCACTGCTGTCCATATCCGGATGCCACGGTAGTGAACTTCACGTTGAACCCAAAGTGCGTCGTGCCTCAGTCGGGCGCCATGTCTCTCGCCTGCATGGCCAATAATGAAGTTATGGTCTGAGGGTCAAACTTGACATGCTGTGCGCTGCCACGGATTGCACCGCCTTCGTGCGACTGCCTCGGTGCCCCGCAATGTGCTTCATCAGCTGCCGTGGAGCAAGGGTCCGGCCTTGCAGCATGTGGCTAGACAACCTCTACATGCGGATGAAGTACACCCCCGCAGCCCCCCACCCGAGGCGGTACCAGGTCGCGACCCTCGCCGGCCTCTCGCCGCTCGTCGGGCCCGATCGCTGGCGCGGCCAGCACTACATCACCCGCTCGACATTCCAGGGCGATGGCCTCGGGCCGACCGTGGGTGTGTGGGCCGACGAGAGCGGCTACATCGAGAGTGCGCCCCACCATTCCCCCCCTCCCCCCCCTCATCTGGCACAATGGCGTCTAGCGTCTGTCCCCGAATCTGCACGTGTTCCTGCAGGGTATGCCTGGGAATCTTATTTGTATCAGCTTCTGCGCCACGGCGTTCCTGGCCCAGCAGCCGGCCGCCCAAGGGCATGCTTCTATGACCGTACCTGCCAGTGCTGCAGACTGCACGTTTGCCAACCTCGGCGGCGACGCGTTTGCGGACGGCTGCACCCACTGCTCCGCCGCCGTCGCCGCCGCCAACGTGTCCGTGACGATCGTCAACTCCACCTTCCTCGAGCCCTCGCCGTACCCTGGCTCCTCCTACATCCGAGCATGGGATGACTCCCGCGTCGTCGTCTCCGGCTGCACCTTTGCCGCCACCCCGGAGCTCCCCGACGCGCCGTTTCACATTGCGGGTTGGTCCTTGATTTACACGGATGCGGACGCGGGCGACATGCGCATCCGATTTGAAAATGACGGCCTGGAGGTGACCCCGCGGCCGCTGGCGGCAGTGCCTGAGGCCCCGGCCAACTCGACTGAAGCTATACTGCAGCGCACCGACCCGTGGTTTGTAAACATCACCAACGTGCGCCCCGAGACTACTGCACCCCCCCTCTTATCGCGCAGATTTCGGTCGACCCATTGATGTAAGACTGCAGATTGACCAAAACAGTATGGAGCAGCGGCGTGCCCATGCATATTGGGTGTCCACTACTGACAATTGCTCGTGAGCGGTTGTGCATGTTTTCCGAAACCAGTTCCATGGTGCCGGCCATCGTTAAGATCTCTAGAGATAGCTCAGTTTGATGATTCCGTATTGACCTGACCAACGCAATTGTGCAGGAACGCGCTGTCGAGCTCACACCCCAGCCCGCACACCCTGCCCCGGCCGCAGAGTCCTTGCTACAGCAGCCCGACAACGCCAGGCGGATATCTGCCCCCGCCTCGGCGCCCGCCGGGGCCGCCGACGATGGTGTGCCGACCGCGGCCATCATTGTGGGGACCATAGCCGCGGTGTTGCTGCTGGCCGCCATCGCGGCGTGCTGCGCGCTGTGGCTGTCCCGGCGGCGGCGGAAGCTCCGGGGCCTCAGCGGCAGACAGCCAATTGCGGCGCGGCCTACGGCGGAGGAGGTCCCGGACATCAGGATCACCGCGACGGCTTCCACCATGTCGACACTGCCGAGCGGCAAGTTGAAGCGGCCGCATGGCAGCAAGGGCAGCTGGCGTGCTGGTTTATGGGTGCGCCGCCAGCTGCAGATACCACTGGGATAACATTTCCCGATTACGTATACTGGGAGAAGCGGTCAGATACAAAAACAAATTGTAATTCGGATGAAAGAGCTGCTTTTGCACAGTGCATAGAGCGGCATGGATCCGCCGCGGCAGCACAGCAATCTGGCGAGGCTGCCACTCCCATGCATTGGTGTGACTCATCCACGCAGACGTCTTCTTGCTTTCATGCATGCAAGACATGGGCGCCCGCCGCGACCGTATCCAGCACCCTCCTTTGCCTGAGTCACAAGATCCCCTGGTCCAGGGGGGCTCCGCAAGGCTCGGGACGGGCAGCGCGAAATCAGGCGCCACGCCCCATGTGGCTGAGGGGCCGGCCGCCATGCATATGGACAGGCCGGAGCTGCCCCCCGAGGCGGGGTTGCCGGAGCTGCTGGCCTTTGTAGAGGCTCAGCTGGACTCGATCGGCCCGGACACGACGCTGCAGGAGCAGTTCCAGCTGGCCGGCCCCGGCGAGCGCCGCTGCGGTGGTGCGCCCCCCTCCGCCGCGCCGCAGCGCGCCTGCGCTGGTGCCGACAGTTCGCCGTCGGTGCACCACATGTTTTCGCGATCGATGATATAAGAACCTGCCTGGGCGCACGCCTGCATTGGCGTCATGATATATCGTGGTGCTCCTGGCCGTCATCTGGGTGTTGATCGTCGTTCTGCAATTCTTCGTCAACAGTACTGATTAGTTGCCCTTCATCGACGTCGACGCAAACACATGTGCATCTGCGAATGGACCGCGTCCCGACACACATGCCTCGCTTGCTCCCGAACCCTTTGATGACGGTTCGGTTTCAGTGTATGTTTTCTCCCGTTCACTCTCTTTTGTAAAGCTTTGATGACGGAACAAACACTAGTCGTGGCGACTGGTCGTGGTGACTGCTTTAGGCGATCGGGTGTGTTCTGGGCGACACTGATGAAGCCACATGTCTACATATGCACAGCCACTACTTGCAAAAACTTCTTCACGCAGTGAGGAATTGTGCTCACCGCAATAGCCCGCAGCATGCAAGTGCTGTGCACGTGCCTCTGCTGCAGGCCAGTCGGTGGTCGCGTACGCCGTGGGCGCATTCTCACGGCAGCCCTGCATCATAAAGTTTTTCCCCGTACGAGCCTCCTTCGACGCAGAACTCGCACTGCGTGACGTCCCGGCTCTCGCTGGCTTGCTGCCGCAGATTCACGCCGTGCACGACCCCTTCATGCCCGATGACGAGAACCTGGCGATCGCCGACCGCTGGGGCCAGCCGCTTCCGCCATGCATTGCGATGCCACGCGGCGAGAGCCTCTCGGAGTGGCGGCAGCGTGCCACGCCGGACATCTTCCAGACTGCCTCCGTGCGCCCCCCCTCCCCACCTCGTAAGCAGAGCACGAGTACGCCCACTCCCTCGGGAATCGACGCCAGCAATAAAATACAATGGCACAAGTAGCGGAGCGTTCCATTTGCAGCGCCCTGGTAATTCAGTAGCTTTTGTGCCGTACTCTGCGCTACCACGCCAGAACCAACTTGAGGCTGAGGCTGGATGTGACTACAGGTGATCACTCATGTTGCAAATCGCTTGCGGGAGCTTCACGCCGCGGGGTACGTCCATGGCGCCTTGAAGCCGGAGCACATCATCCACCTCCGCGAGCAGAACCGCTGGACGCTGGTTGACTTTGACCGGGCAGTCGCGTTCGGCTCGACCCTCGCGCCGCCTGCCGCGGTGACGTACGCCGCTCCGGAGGCCATGGCTGCCGCCGCCGAGGGCGCGCCGGGTGTCACGGCCACGCCATCGCTGGACGCATGGGCGCTCGGAGTGGTCGCATTCGAACTGCTGACCGGCCAGAGCGCCTTTGACTGCTCCATGGCCACGCAGGAACAGGTGCGCTCCTTGCGTCAAAGCAGCTTGGGTACAGTGCCATTAATCTGGATTCGTTCAGCTGTGTCCCTGTGGGACATTGACAACTCCAGGTTCCTGGGGACCACATATGATGATCGTAAGCGGGGGGTTTGTGTATGGCGAGGTTGGTGGCCATGGCCAGGGTGGCCCGGGGACAAGGAAGCCAATGATATGGTCAGGCCCGGGACAAAGGTCCCCACTGCGATGTGCTGACTGATTGTAAATAACTCCCAAATCATCAGTGGTGATGCGGGGCGATGTGTTGTAGGTTGTGGCGCAGCTCCTGGGGCGAGAGCCGCTGCCATGGGAGGGAGAACGGCTGTGCGAGGAGACTTGCACGCACCTTGGTATCTTTGCCAAGCCCGTGCTGGGCCTGCTGCAGCGCGACCCCACACGCCGCGTCTCCATGCTGGACTTCTGCAACGCATGCTATGATATTGTGGCGAGCAACACCACCACAGCAGGGTGACGTGGCGGCTGCCGTCAGTGGCCATGGGGTGCTGGTGCGCCGCTGGTGGCCAAGGAGACGCAGACGTACGAACATATGCGGCCGATCCACCCAGCTGCGCAGTGCCGTTGCAAAGAGCCGTGGGCATGCTTGTAGCTGCAAGATGCCCGCACGCGAATCTACATCGCGAAGATCTGAAGCTGCTGTGGTTGATGTGTCGATCAGGGCGGGTTCTCTGAATTTTTGACAGATCGAAGATGATGGGGCGACACGGCTGATGGCGTTGTGGGTTGGAAGCCTTGTACAAGACGTGCTCTGTCTCGGATTCGGAGCGGGCGATGGTGCAGTTGATGTGGCCATGCAATCATGCTTCCTATTCATGCATTCGCAACAGAGAGGCGGCCAGGGCTGCTGTGAAGGCCGCGGTGCCCCGCAGTGACTTCTGCATGCCAAGCTGCGCCCAATCTGGGATCAACTGTATCAAGGCCATGATATCACGTCCAAGGCATGACGGTCAAGGCGCCGGTTCCATCCAAAGAGGCGTACATACAGACATATGTGCAGGCCCTCCGCCGGGCGTGAAGCTAGCTTGGAATGTTTGCCTCCTGTACAAGTGTGGTACTTGCGATCATGCCTGACGTCTTTCCTTTGTAAGTACATATATAATAATGCAGACGCCGGTTGAGTGTGGCGTTGTGCAAAGGGAATGCTTATGTGCTCGGTATGCAGCTTCCATCTTTGGCAGGTGTTGCCGATAGGGCTGTGGTGCCCGCGCTCGTGCCTGGTGTAGCTATAGTGCCATGAAGGAGTGAGTGGGTTTGACAGTGGATTCCGGGAGCTGGTGGCATGCCCGGCCTCTGTCCGTTGTAAATACACATCATATGTAACATATGTGCGTTCAGCGCAACGAAGCTCAGGCCACACACACGCCAGCAGCCACATGCATGTGACACAGGCCACGAGCGTGGTGCAGGCATGCAAGGGCAGTGGGAGCACAACTTGTTGAACTGGTGGTGCGATGGCAACGGGCAGCCCTTCCTGCAGCTGCAGGGCCGGTGGTGGCGCCTTGAGCGCCAGGCTGGCTCCCGCCTCCTCGTCACCTCCTATGCGCCCAGAATGTTCCGGTACAAACTGCGCCCGGGGCTCGCCCACGTCTACAGCCCCCCTCCAGAGTGGCCCGTCGATCAGGCACGCCTCCGCATGCATGGCACCACCGTGGTGCCAGCCTGCTGTCACTGTCGTGTTGTGTTACAAGGACAAAGGCAGCAAGTCGGGCAGCACCGCGAAAGGAGCAAGCAGACGAAGCAAACACCAAGACACCCACGAACATCGCACCCATCACCGGCGCAGCAAGCGACACAGATCCGCAGACCGCCAAGCACACACCCACACACCAGCACACACACGCACAGACCCACACACCCACAAACCCAAACCCACACACGCGCACGCACAAACCCCCACGGCCGACACACAACATCACAACCACCAGCACCACAACGCCCGCCGCCGTACGACAGGGCCAAACCCAACACACTGCCGTGTTGTGTACCACGGAACTCGTATATCACGGAAGTTGTATGGACCGTGGATACGTGTTCCCCTCCGTAGGATGTCCTACGGAGGGGTCCACAGTCCATAGTCCACAGTACTGTGAACTGTTTTGAAAATCGGACCCCAACCTCATGTGTTATCTGAGGACCATTGGGGCGAGGCAGGTAAATCTGAAGATGTCACACACGATAGCACACACGCCTTGGTGCGAGTGTGACGGGCCGGCGGTGCTGTATGGCGCTGAAGCATGCATCAGCTTGCGGTGCTCAAAACGCTAATGGGGCCTTTCAACATAAACATCACCATAAGCAGTATCAGAGGTGGGCAGAGGCTGCACAAGCAGCGCACCCGCACACACTCTATATATGTGCATGTATGCATGGAAGTGCGACGACCAGAACCACAGGCATTTACAGTGCACGAGAGCAGGCGTGGACGGCCTGGTTGAATAGAGGGCGTTTTTGTGAGTCTCGTGATGCTCGCATGGGGCATATGGTGCAGTGAGTGGGCCGGCACGGCATGTTGACTGCCGTAGCAGCACACGTTCTCGAGCTACTCATGGATGGTGCGCTTGCCAGAATTAGATTCCAACACATCCGAGTGGTGCTGCTGTGATTTCTGAACGCTGTCGTGGTGGCCGCGAGGTCTGGAAGTCTGCAACGCCACTAGGCTGGTACAGAGACCGGTACCGGCGGGAGTTTGTGGATTCACAGGCCGGTGGGTTGTCTTTACACTGGGAGATTTTCAGCGGGATACCAGCCGATCTGTGTGATCGGGGCTGGTTGCGGTCTCAGTAGGCCTGCCCACCACAAGGTGCCTTTGGTTCTGCTCTAGGGGCAGGACAAACGCATCTGGCAGGTGGGCCCTCCACCCCGCAGATTTTCTGAATTTTCGATGAGAGTCGCACAGTGTACGTGTGTGTGTGTGGGGCTTGTTTGCCGTGCATTCGGGCTGATGGTCTGGGGGGTAGGCCACTCGATTCACCTAACTGAAAGGCCCCATTAGCTTTTCCGGCACCGTGTTTACGCATGACTATGCATGTGCATATGTGTACAACAGTTGACTTGATTTTGCAGAAAGCACAACGCAATCATGCTAACACATACAGTAGTGCATAGCATATACTGTGGAGGGCATGCACATGTTGTCTCAGCTCCTGCGTTACAAGGAGCCAGAAATGCAGAGTGTACCAACACGGGTCCCAAAAAAAGCAGAAAAACCAATGCAGTTCAATCTGAAGGCAAAGCTGTTCGAAAAAAAGCACATGCTCAACCTCTCCTAACCTTTGGCAACCAGTTGCCATGGGTGCAATGGTACTGCACCCCTCCCAACCACACAGACTCGTCTTCTTTGCCACAAAAGATACGCATGTTCTCCTCGCAGTGCTGGAAGCAGCTCTTGACAGTCTCTGGTGTGGCCACCTCATCAAAGGCCTTTTCCAATGCCCACACCATGTCAGCAGGAGTGATGTGATGCAACCCATGCAGCAGAGTGTAGTATCTGGTCTTGACTTGAGCGAACACGCTCTCGATAGCAAACTGCAAACTGTCGGGGACCTTAGGGGCAGTGGGGACATAATTTTTTACCTTGTCAATGGGGATATGACCCGGTTGCCCAGCTTGTATGTCTCTGCGGTCAATGATGGTGCCAGCGAGCGCCTTGCCGGCGTCTATCTTGGACCACCAATACTTCATAGAATGGCGCGGGTCGCAGTCTTGAGAGATCATGAAAAATGGGCTGTTCCCACTGTGGACATGGCCTACAGCTGCACACAACGAGGCATACGAGCTCCAGTTGAACCATTTTGGTCCCTTGTACTGCAGAAAGTTCTCTCTTGCTGCTTTCTGTATTCCCGGGAGTGCCTTCAGCCTAAACCATTCTTGGAATTCGGTGGCAACGAAACCACCAGGTCTCTCGCCCCCACATTTCTGCAGCATTTTGAAAAACGTTAAATCATGCAGGCATGCGGCTCAGATCGGATCGTAACTGTGTTTCGGGCCGGGGCAATGAAGACATGCAGATGACAGAGAAGCTTCAAGCAAGATGCAGAGACAGATTCAAAGAAAATAAGCATAATCCTGTAACCTGCTATCGTTGTGACTGCGGGTTTCGCAGCTGCTACAAAGTCATGAAGCTACGAACGGTTCAAAAGGACTCGCGGCGATCGAGATTCCTATGCCCCGCCCACCAGCCGCAGTGCGCGAGATACTCGAAATACGTCAAGTGTTTTGCGGACGAAGTTCTGAAGATTGACAGCTCGGCCGCAATCTTTTGGGACTGGCACTGCGTGCCACATAACACACGCATGAGCATCGACGCAACCGTGATGCATGGCGACAGGTGCACAAGCTTTGAGTTGGATGGGCCGCAGCATTTCAATGAGAAAAACTGCACAAGAAATGACGCGGATGCGAGGAAAGACAGGATTGTGATGAATTCAGGGTGGAGCCTTATGCGATTGCACCATAAAGACAAAGATCAGTGGCATGAGTACATCAAATGTCAGATGGCAGGTGCAGCTTGCAAAGTGGTATGCACTGCAGCATACACACACTATCTGACAGGTGACAACGGTGAGCCCACTGTCATGAAGCTGGGGGAAAGTAGTTGAGGCAGAGGCGCACAGAAAATGTACTCTGCTCTCTATGTAAATACTTGAGCTCTGCATCTAGCTGATGAAAGCTGCCAGCATCATTCATCTTGGTCCACCTGAACATATAAAACTGCAGTGTTCTCACAACTGCTGGTGCACGGGGCAATGTGTAGGCTACATGACACAATGGCACACCATGTCTTGACACCAGCATCTGCAAATTGTTCCTCCTTATCTATCTTGGACTGTGGAAGCTTGGTGCCTGTGAACATGATATCAGGCCCAACCACGACGCCAAGGTGCTTGTGTATGACGCAGTACACCATGATGGAGGTGGATTGGCTGATCGGCATGTCTGCTCTCACTAGCCTGGGTGGGAACACTTCATCAGTCAGGCTGTACACCTTCCCATAAGATTCATGCGCCTCGCCCTCCTTGTTGCAGACCGATGTCGCATCAAGCATGAAGGTGTGGTTGCCAAACCACTCCTCCTTCCATTCGACAGGCACCTTCTCCATGGTGCCATCAGGCCTGCTGACCCGACGGGAGGAGTAGGTGGGCTCACGGTGAAACCACACTGCATCCCCCCGACGCACGTCGGCGCAGTGGCGGCGTCTCTTGAGTGTGCTGGCTGGGAGTATGGGCGCGCAGTCATCTGCAGAGTACCGCAGAGCTGGAACCAGCTCGGTAAGCCATGCATGTAGCATGCTGCACGTGGCATCTGATTTTTCCACCAGTTGCTTCACACGCGAGTTTTTTTTCATGGCTTCATCTATGTTCTGGTACCTCTCGAAGCTGCCGTTGTTGTTGACTGGAGTCCCCAACAACCTTGCCAGCTCGTGTCCCTCCTCATCACTGAGACTTACATTTTTCTTCCGGCTCTTCCGAGGGCATTTCCGATTCTGAGAATATGTGTCCCAGTGATCGTGAAGAAGATGTACGAATGCTTTTCTGCTGCAGCTGCGGTCTTGGCCAATGATACGCCCACCTCGACAATATTGGAACATAAACTGTTTGTGTGCCTCCGACACCACCGGGTCGCCCTGGCAGCCCCGGCTAAGTGTTGGCAGGCCGCACTTGTCAGGATCCGTCCCATGTATGGCTGCATAAGCATGAAAGAAACATCCGCACGCACGCTCGCATGTTTCCGAAGTGAAGTGACACGTCCCGCGCGTATCTCGTGGAATAGGAGGTATGGACATGGCGACAGTTGGCTCAATTTGCGCTCTGAACACATCAAACGCAAGAACATTGTACGTGCATCATGCTTATAGTCTTCAATCGTTTTGAAAGACGCCGGCGTGGGATAGAATGCCGACGGTGTTGATGTACGTGGCACAGCTGTTACGTCATCAGTGGTTGTGCACAGGCGCAGTGGCAGGGTGGCCATGCGGCCGGGTTTGCGCCGGGTGCGGCGCCACCTGATCACCGAATCGCACAATGCACAACATCCCCGAGGCGCATGAGCAGGCAGAATCTGCAACGGACTCTTGGTCTAGATTTTAGAATTCTGAATACGGTGCTCAAAACGCTAATGGGGCCTTTCAACATAAACATCACCATAAGCAGTATCAGAGGTGGGCAGAGGCTGCACAAGCAGCGCACCCGCACACACTCTATATATGTGCATGTATGCATGGAAGTGCGACGACCAGAACCACAGGCATTTACAGTGCACGAGAGCAGGCGTGGACGGCCTGGTTGAATAGAGGGCGTTTTTGTGAGTCTCGTGATGCTCGCATGGGGCATATGGTGCAGTGAGTGGGCCGGCACGGCATGTTGACTGCCGTAGCAGCACACGTTCTCGAGCTACTCATGGATGGTGCGCTTGCCAGAATTAGATTCCAACACATCCGAGTGGTGCTGCTGTGATTTCTGAACGCTGTCGTGGTGGCCGCGAGGTCTGGAAGTCTGCAACGCCACTAGGCTGGTACAGAGACCGGTACCGGCGGGAGTTTGTGGATTCACAGGCCGGTGGGTTGTCTTTACACTGGGAGATTTTCAGCGGGATACCAGCCGATCTGTGTGATCGGGGCTGGTTGCGGTCTCAGTAGGCCTGCCCACCACAAGGTGCCTTTGGTTCTGCTCTAGGGGCAGGACAAACGCATCTGGCAGGTGGGCCCTCCACCCCGCAGATTTTCTGAATTTTCGATGAGAGTCGCACAGTGTACGTGTGTGTGTGTGGGGCTTGTTTGCCGTGCATTCGGGCTGATGGTCTGGGGGGTAGGCCACTCGATTCACCTAACTGAAAGGCCCCATTAGCTTTTCCGGCACCGTGTTTACGCATGACTATGCATGTGCATATGTGTACAACAGTTGACTTGATTTTGCAGAAAGCACAACGCAATCATGCTAACACATACAGTAGTGCATAGCATATACTGTGGAGGGCATGCACATGTTGTCTCAGCTCCTGCGTTACAAGGAGCCAGAAATGCAGAGTGTACCAACACGGGTCCCAAAAAAAGCAGAAAAACCAATGCAGTTCAATCTGAAGGCAAAGCTGTTCGAAAAAAAGCACATGCTCAACCTCTCCTAACCTTTGGCAACCAGTTGCCATGGGTGCAATGGTACTGCACCCCTCCCAACCACACAGACTCGTCTTCTTTGCCACAAAAGATACGCATGTTCTCCTCGCAGTGCTGGAAGCAGCTCTTGACAGTCTCTGGTGTGGCCACCTCATCAAAGGCCTTTTCCAATGCCCACACCATGTCAGCAGGAGTGATGTGATGCAACCCATGCAGCAGAGTGTAGTATCTGGTCTTGACTTGAGCGAACACGCTCTCGATAGCAAACTGCAAACTGTCGGGGACCTTAGGGGCAGTGGGGACATAATTTTTTACCTTGTCAATGGGGATATGACCCGGTTGCCCAGCTTGTATGTCTCTGCGGTCAATGATGGTGCCAGCGAGCGCCTTGCCGGCGTCTATCTTGGACCACCAATACTTCATAGAATGGCGCGGGTCGCAGTCTTGAGAGATCATGAAAAATGGGCTGTTCCCACTGTGGACATGGCCTACAGCTGCACACAACGAGGCATACGAGCTCCAGTTGAACCATTTTGGTCCCTTGTACTGCAGAAAGTTCTCTCTTGCTGCTTTCTGTATTCCCGGGAGTGCCTTCAGCCTAAACCATTCTTGGAATTCGGTGGCAACGAAACCACCAGGTCTCTCGCCCCCACATTTCTGCAGCATTTTGAAAAACGTTAAATCATGCAGGCATGCGGCTCAGATCGGATCGTAACTGTGTTTCGGGCCGGGGCAATGAAGACATGCAGATGACAGAGAAGCTTCAAGCAAGATGCAGAGACAGATTCAAAGAAAATAAGCATAATCCTGTAACCTGCTATCGTTGTGACTGCGGGTTTCGCAGCTGCTACAAAGTCATGAAGCTACGAACGGTTCAAAAGGACTCGCGGCGATCGAGATTCCTATGCCCCGCCCACCAGCCGCAGTGCGCGAGATACTCGAAATACGTCAAGTGTTTTGCGGACGAAGTTCTGAAGATTGACAGCTCGGCCGCAATCTTTTGGGACTGGCACTGCGTGCCACATAACACACGCATGAGCATCGACGCAACCGTGATGCATGGCGACAGGTGCACAAGCTTTGAGTTGGATGGGCCGCAGCATTTCAATGAGAAAAACTGCACAAGAAATGACGCGGATGCGAGGAAAGACAGGATTGTGATGAATTCAGGGTGGAGCCTTATGCGATTGCACCATAAAGACAAAGATCAGTGGCATGAGTACATCAAATGTCAGATGGCAGGTGCAGCTTGCAAAGTGGTATGCACTGCAGCATACACACACTATCTGACAGGTGACAACGGTGAGCCCACTGTCATGAAGCTGGGGGAAAGTAGTTGAGGCAGAGGCGCACAGAAAATGTACTCTGCTCTCTATGTAAATACTTGAGCTCTGCATCTAGCTGATGAAAGCTGCCAGCATCATTCATCTTGGTCCACCTGAACATATAAAACTGCAGTGTTCTCACAACTGCTGGTGCACGGGGCAATGTGTAGGCTACATGACACAATGGCACACCATGTCTTGACACCAGCATCTGCAAATTGTTCCTCCTTATCTATCTTGGACTGTGGAAGCTTGGTGCCTGTGAACATGATATCAGGCCCAACCACGACGCCAAGGTGCTTGTGTATGACGCAGTACACCATGATGGAGGTGGATTGGCTGATCGGCATGTCTGCTCTCACTAGCCTGGGTGGGAACACTTCATCAGTCAGGCTGTACACCTTCCCATAAGATTCATGCGCCTCGCCCTCCTTGTTGCAGACCGATGTCGCATCAAGCATGAAGGTGTGGTTGCCAAACCACTCCTCCTTCCATTCGACAGGCACCTTCTCCATGGTGCCATCAGGCCTGCTGACCCGACGGGAGGAGTAGGTGGGCTCACGGTGAAACCACACTGCATCCCCCCGACGCACGTCGGCGCAGTGGCGGCGTCTCTTGAGTGTGCTGGCTGGGAGTATGGGCGCGCAGTCATCTGCAGAGTACCGCAGAGCTGGAACCAGCTCGGTAAGCCATGCATGTAGCATGCTGCACGTGGCATCTGATTTTTCCACCAGTTGCTTCACACGCGAGTTTTTTTTCATGGCTTCATCTATGTTCTGGTACCTCTCGAAGCTGCCGTTGTTGTTGACTGGAGTCCCCAACAACCTTGCCAGCTCGTGTCCCTCCTCATCACTGAGACTTACATTTTTCTTCCGGCTCTTCCGAGGGCATTTCCGATTCTGAGAATATGTGTCCCAGTGATCGTGAAGAAGATGTACGAATGCTTTTCTGCTGCAGCTGCGGTCTTGGCCAATGATACGCCCACCTCGACAATATTGGAACATAAACTGTTTGTGTGCCTCCGACACCACCGGGTCGCCCTGGCAGCCCCGGCTAAGTGTTGGCAGGCCGCACTTGTCAGGATCCGTCCCATGTATGGCTGCATAAGCATGAAAGAAACATCCGCACGCACGCTCGCATGTTTCCGAAGTGAAGTGACACGTCCCGCGCGTATCTCGTGGAATAGGAGGTATGGACATGGCGACAGTTGGCTCAATTTGCGCTCTGAACACATCAAACGCAAGAACATTGTACGTGCATCATGCTTATAGTCTTCAATCGTTTTGAAAGACGCCGGCGTGGGATAGAATGCCGACGGTGTTGATGTACGTGGCACAGCTGTTACGTCATCAGTGGTTGTGCACAGGCGCAGTGGCAGGGTGGCCATGCGGCCGGGTTTGCGCCGGGTGCGGCGCCACCTGATCACCGAATCGCACAATGCACAACATCCCCGAGGCGCATGAGCAGGCAGAATCTGCAACGGACTCTTGGTCTAGATTTTAGAATTCTGAATACGGTGCTCAAAACGCTAATGGGGCCTTTCAACATAAACATCACCATAAGCAGTATCAGAGGTGGGCAGAGGCTGCACAAGCAGCGCACCCGCACACACTCTATATATGTGCATGTATGCATGGAAGTGCGACGACCAGAACCACAGGCATTTACAGTGCACGAGAGCAGGCGTGGACGGCCTGGTTGAATAGAGGGCGTTTTTGTGAGTCTCGTGATGCTCGCATGGGGCATATGGTGCAGTGAGTGGGCCGGCACGGCATGTTGACTGCCGTAGCAGCACACGTTCTCGAGCTACTCATGGATGGTGCGCTTGCCAGAATTAGATTCCAACACATCCGAGTGGTGCTGCTGTGATTTCTGAACGCTGTCGTGGTGGCCGCGAGGTCTGGAAGTCTGCAACGCCACTAGGCTGGTACAGAGACCGGTACCGGCGGGAGTTTGTGGATTCACAGGCCGGTGGGTTGTCTTTACACTGGGAGATTTTCAGCGGGATACCAGCCGATCTGTGTGATCGGGGCTGGTTGCGGTCTCAGTAGGCCTGCCCACCACAAGGTGCCTTTGGTTCTGCTCTAGGGGCAGGACAAACGCATCTGGCAGGTGGGCCCTCCACCCCGCAGATTTTCTGAATTTTCGATGAGAGTCGCACAGTGTACGTGTGTGTGTGTGGGGCTTGTTTGCCGTGCATTCGGGCTGATGGTCTGGGGGGTAGGCCACTCGATTCACCTAACTGAAAGGCCCCATTAGCTTTTCCGGCACCGTGTTTACGCATGACTATGCATGTGCATATGTGTACAACAGTTGACTTGATTTTGCAGAAAGCACAACGCAATCATGCTAACACATACAGTAGTGCATAGCATATACTGTGGAGGGCATGCACATGTTGTCTCAGCTCCTGCGTTACAAGGAGCCAGAAATGCAGAGTGTACCAACACGGGTCCCAAAAAAAGCAGAAAAACCAATGCAGTTCAATCTGAAGGCAAAGCTGTTCGAAAAAAAGCACATGCTCAACCTCTCCTAACCTTTGGCAACCAGTTGCCATGGGTGCAATGGTACTGCACCCCTCCCAACCACACAGACTCGTCTTCTTTGCCACAAAAGATACGCATGTTCTCCTCGCAGTGCTGGAAGCAGCTCTTGACAGTCTCTGGTGTGGCCACCTCATCAAAGGCCTTTTCCAATGCCCACACCATGTCAGCAGGAGTGATGTGATGCAACCCATGCAGCAGAGTGTAGTATCTGGTCTTGACTTGAGCGAACACGCTCTCGATAGCAAACTGCAAACTGTCGGGGACCTTAGGGGCAGTGGGGACATAATTTTTTACCTTGTCAATGGGGATATGACCCGGTTGCCCAGCTTGTATGTCTCTGCGGTCAATGATGGTGCCAGCGAGCGCCTTGCCGGCGTCTATCTTGGACCACCAATACTTCATAGAATGGCGCGGGTCGCAGTCTTGAGAGATCATGAAAAATGGGCTGTTCCCACTGTGGACATGGCCTACAGCTGCACACAACGAGGCATACGAGCTCCAGTTGAACCATTTTGGTCCCTTGTACTGCAGAAAGTTCTCTCTTGCTGCTTTCTGTATTCCCGGGAGTGCCTTCAGCCTAAACCATTCTTGGAATTCGGTGGCAACGAAACCACCAGGTCTCTCGCCCCCACATTTCTGCAGCATTTTGAAAAACGTTAAATCATGCAGGCATGCGGCTCAGATCGGATCGTAACTGTGTTTCGGGCCGGGGCAATGAAGACATGCAGATGACAGAGAAGCTTCAAGCAAGATGCAGAGACAGATTCAAAGAAAATAAGCATAATCCTGTAACCTGCTATCGTTGTGACTGCGGGTTTCGCAGCTGCTACAAAGTCATGAAGCTACGAACGGTTCAAAAGGACTCGCGGCGATCGAGATTCCTATGCCCCGCCCACCAGCCGCAGTGCGCGAGATACTCGAAATACGTCAAGTGTTTTGCGGACGAAGTTCTGAAGATTGACAGCTCGGCCGCAATCTTTTGGGACTGGCACTGCGTGCCACATAACACACGCATGAGCATCGACGCAACCGTGATGCATGGCGACAGGTGCACAAGCTTTGAGTTGGATGGGCCGCAGCATTTCAATGAGAAAAACTGCACAAGAAATGACGCGGATGCGAGGAAAGACAGGATTGTGATGAATTCAGGGTGGAGCCTTATGCGATTGCACCATAAAGACAAAGATCAGTGGCATGAGTACATCAAATGTCAGATGGCAGGTGCAGCTTGCAAAGTGGTATGCACTGCAGCATACACACACTATCTGACAGGTGACAACGGTGAGCCCACTGTCATGAAGCTGGGGGAAAGTAGTTGAGGCAGAGGCGCACAGAAAATGTACTCTGCTCTCTATGTAAATACTTGAGCTCTGCATCTAGCTGATGAAAGCTGCCAGCATCATTCATCTTGGTCCACCTGAACATATAAAACTGCAGTGTTCTCACAACTGCTGGTGCACGGGGCAATGTGTAGGCTACATGACACAATGGCACACCATGTCTTGACACCAGCATCTGCAAATTGTTCCTCCTTATCTATCTTGGACTGTGGAAGCTTGGTGCCTGTGAACATGATATCAGGCCCAACCACGACGCCAAGGTGCTTGTGTATGACGCAGTACACCATGATGGAGGTGGATTGGCTGATCGGCATGTCTGCTCTCACTAGCCTGGGTGGGAACACTTCATCAGTCAGGCTGTACACCTTCCCATAAGATTCATGCGCCTCGCCCTCCTTGTTGCAGACCGATGTCGCATCAAGCATGAAGGTGTGGTTGCCAAACCACTCCTCCTTCCATTCGACAGGCACCTTCTCCATGGTGCCATCAGGCCTGCTGACCCGACGGGAGGAGTAGGTGGGCTCACGGTGAAACCACACTGCATCCCCCCGACGCACGTCGGCGCAGTGGCGGCGTCTCTTGAGTGTGCTGGCTGGGAGTATGGGCGCGCAGTCATCTGCAGAGTACCGCAGAGCTGGAACCAGCTCGGTAAGCCATGCATGTAGCATGCTGCACGTGGCATCTGATTTTTCCACCAGTTGCTTCACACGCGAGTTTTTTTTCATGGCTTCATCTATGTTCTGGTACCTCTCGAAGCTGCCGTTGTTGTTGACTGGAGTCCCCAACAACCTTGCCAGCTCGTGTCCCTCCTCATCACTGAGACTTACATTTTTCTTCCGGCTCTTCCGAGGGCATTTCCGATTCTGAGAATATGTGTCCCAGTGATCGTGAAGAAGATGTACGAATGCTTTTCTGCTGCAGCTGCGGTCTTGGCCAATGATACGCCCACCTCGACAATATTGGAACATAAACTGTTTGTGTGCCTCCGACACCACCGGGTCGCCCTGGCAGCCCCGGCTAAGTGTTGGCAGGCCGCACTTGTCAGGATCCGTCCCATGTATGGCTGCATAAGCATGAAAGAAACATCCGCACGCACGCTCGCATGTTTCCGAAGTGAAGTGACACGTCCCGCGCGTATCTCGTGGAATAGGAGGTATGGACATGGCGACAGTTGGCTCAATTTGCGCTCTGAACACATCAAACGCAAGAACATTGTACGTGCATCATGCTTATAGTCTTCAATCGTTTTGAAAGACGCCGGCGTGGGATAGAATGCCGACGGTGTTGATGTACGTGGCACAGCTGTTACGTCATCAGTGGTTGTGCACAGGCGCAGTGGCAGGGTGGCCATGCGGCCGGGTTTGCGCCGGGTGCGGCGCCACCTGATCACCGAATCGCACAATGCACAACATCCCCGAGGCGCATGAGCAGGCAGAATCTGCAACGGACTCTTGGTCTAGATTTTAGAATTCTGAATACGGTGCTCAAAACGCTAATGGGGCCTTTCAACATAAACATCACCATAAGCAGTATCAGAGGTGGGCAGAGGCTGCACAAGCAGCGCACCCGCACACACTCTATATATGTGCATGTATGCATGGAAGTGCGACGACCAGAACCACAGGCATTTACAGTGCACGAGAGCAGGCGTGGACGGCCTGGTTGAATAGAGGGCGTTTTTGTGAGTCTCGTGATGCTCGCATGGGGCATATGGTGCAGTGAGTGGGCCGGCACGGCATGTTGACTGCCGTAGCAGCACACGTTCTCGAGCTACTCATGGATGGTGCGCTTGCCAGAATTAGATTCCAACACATCCGAGTGGTGCTGCTGTGATTTCTGAACGCTGTCGTGGTGGCCGCGAGGTCTGGAAGTCTGCAACGCCACTAGGCTGGTACAGAGACCGGTACCGGCGGGAGTTTGTGGATTCACAGGCCGGTGGGTTGTCTTTACACTGGGAGATTTTCAGCGGGATACCAGCCGATCTGTGTGATCGGGGCTGGTTGCGGTCTCAGTAGGCCTGCCCACCACAAGGTGCCTTTGGTTCTGCTCTAGGGGCAGGACAAACGCATCTGGCAGGTGGGCCCTCCACCCCGCAGATTTTCTGAATTTTCGATGAGAGTCGCACAGTGTACGTGTGTGTGTGTGGGGCTTGTTTGCCGTGCATTCGGGCTGATGGTCTGGGGGGTAGGCCACTCGATTCACCTAACTGAAAGGCCCCATTAGCTTTTCCGGCACCGTGTTTACGCATGACTATGCATGTGCATATGTGTACAACAGTTGACTTGATTTTGCAGAAAGCACAACGCAATCATGCTAACACATACAGTAGTGCATAGCATATACTGTGGAGGGCATGCACATGTTGTCTCAGCTCCTGCGTTACAAGGAGCCAGAAATGCAGAGTGTACCAACACGGGTCCCAAAAAAAGCAGAAAAACCAATGCAGTTCAATCTGAAGGCAAAGCTGTTCGAAAAAAAGCACATGCTCAACCTCTCCTAACCTTTGGCAACCAGTTGCCATGGGTGCAATGGTACTGCACCCCTCCCAACCACACAGACTCGTCTTCTTTGCCACAAAAGATACGCATGTTCTCCTCGCAGTGCTGGAAGCAGCTCTTGACAGTCTCTGGTGTGGCCACCTCATCAAAGGCCTTTTCCAATGCCCACACCATGTCAGCAGGAGTGATGTGATGCAACCCATGCAGCAGAGTGTAGTATCTGGTCTTGACTTGAGCGAACACGCTCTCGATAGCAAACTGCAAACTGTCGGGGACCTTAGGGGCAGTGGGGACATAATTTTTTACCTTGTCAATGGGGATATGACCCGGTTGCCCAGCTTGTATGTCTCTGCGGTCAATGATGGTGCCAGCGAGCGCCTTGCCGGCGTCTATCTTGGACCACCAATACTTCATAGAATGGCGCGGGTCGCAGTCTTGAGAGATCATGAAAAATGGGCTGTTCCCACTGTGGACATGGCCTACAGCTGCACACAACGAGGCATACGAGCTCCAGTTGAACCATTTTGGTCCCTTGTACTGCAGAAAGTTCTCTCTTGCTGCTTTCTGTATTCCCGGGAGTGCCTTCAGCCTAAACCATTCTTGGAATTCGGTGGCAACGAAACCACCAGGTCTCTCGCCCCCACATTTCTGCAGCATTTTGAAAAACGTTAAATCATGCAGGCATGCGGCTCAGATCGGATCGTAACTGTGTTTCGGGCCGGGGCAATGAAGACATGCAGATGACAGAGAAGCTTCAAGCAAGATGCAGAGACAGATTCAAAGAAAATAAGCATAATCCTGTAACCTGCTATCGTTGTGACTGCGGGTTTCGCAGCTGCTACAAAGTCATGAAGCTACGAACGGTTCAAAAGGACTCGCGGCGATCGAGATTCCTATGCCCCGCCCACCAGCCGCAGTGCGCGAGATACTCGAAATACGTCAAGTGTTTTGCGGACGAAGTTCTGAAGATTGACAGCTCGGCCGCAATCTTTTGGGACTGGCACTGCGTGCCACATAACACACGCATGAGCATCGACGCAACCGTGATGCATGGCGACAGGTGCACAAGCTTTGAGTTGGATGGGCCGCAGCATTTCAATGAGAAAAACTGCACAAGAAATGACGCGGATGCGAGGAAAGACAGGATTGTGATGAATTCAGGGTGGAGCCTTATGCGATTGCACCATAAAGACAAAGATCAGTGGCATGAGTACATCAAATGTCAGATGGCAGGTGCAGCTTGCAAAGTGGTATGCACTGCAGCATACACACACTATCTGACAGGTGACAACGGTGAGCCCACTGTCATGAAGCTGGGGGAAAGTAGTTGAGGCAGAGGCGCACAGAAAATGTACTCTGCTCTCTATGTAAATACTTGAGCTCTGCATCTAGCTGATGAAAGCTGCCAGCATCATTCATCTTGGTCCACCTGAACATATAAAACTGCAGTGTTCTCACAACTGCTGGTGCACGGGGCAATGTGTAGGCTACATGACACAATGGCACACCATGTCTTGACACCAGCATCTGCAAATTGTTCCTCCTTATCTATCTTGGACTGTGGAAGCTTGGTGCCTGTGAACATGATATCAGGCCCAACCACGACGCCAAGGTGCTTGTGTATGACGCAGTACACCATGATGGAGGTGGATTGGCTGATCGGCATGTCTGCTCTCACTAGCCTGGGTGGGAACACTTCATCAGTCAGGCTGTACACCTTCCCATAAGATTCATGCGCCTCGCCCTCCTTGTTGCAGACCGATGTCGCATCAAGCATGAAGGTGTGGTTGCCAAACCACTCCTCCTTCCATTCGACAGGCACCTTCTCCATGGTGCCATCAGGCCTGCTGACCCGACGGGAGGAGTAGGTGGGCTCACGGTGAAACCACACTGCATCCCCCCGACGCACGTCGGCGCAGTGGCGGCGTCTCTTGAGTGTGCTGGCTGGGAGTATGGGCGCGCAGTCATCTGCAGAGTACCGCAGAGCTGGAACCAGCTCGGTAAGCCATGCATGTAGCATGCTGCACGTGGCATCTGATTTTTCCACCAGTTGCTTCACACGCGAGTTTTTTTTCATGGCTTCATCTATGTTCTGGTACCTCTCGAAGCTGCCGTTGTTGTTGACTGGAGTCCCCAACAACCTTGCCAGCTCGTGTCCCTCCTCATCACTGAGACTTACATTTTTCTTCCGGCTCTTCCGAGGGCATTTCCGATTCTGAGAATATGTGTCCCAGTGATCGTGAAGAAGATGTACGAATGCTTTTCTGCTGCAGCTGCGGTCTTGGCCAATGATACGCCCACCTCGACAATATTGGAACATAAACTGTTTGTGTGCCTCCGACACCACCGGGTCGCCCTGGCAGCCCCGGCTAAGTGTTGGCAGGCCGCACTTGTCAGGATCCGTCCCATGTATGGCTGCATAAGCATGAAAGAAACATCCGCACGCACGCTCGCATGTTTCCGAAGTGAAGTGACACGTCCCGCGCGTATCTCGTGGAATAGGAGGTATGGACATGGCGACAGTTGGCTCAATTTGCGCTCTGAACACATCAAACGCAAGAACATTGTACGTGCATCATGCTTATAGTCTTCAATCGTTTTGAAAGACGCCGGCGTGGGATAGAATGCCGACGGTGTTGATGTACGTGGCACAGCTGTTACGTCATCAGTGGTTGTGCACAGGCGCAGTGGCAGGGTGGCCATGCGGCCGGGTTTGCGCCGGGTGCGGCGCCACCTGATCACCGAATCGCACAATGCACAACATCCCCGAGGCGCATGAGCAGGCAGAATCTGCAACGGACTCTTGGTCTAGATTTTAGAATTCTGAATACGGTGCTCAAAACGCTAATGGGGCCTTTCAACATAAACATCACCATAAGCAGTATCAGAGGTGGGCAGAGGCTGCACAAGCAGCGCACCCGCACACACTCTATATATGTGCATGTATGCATGGAAGTGCGACGACCAGAACCACAGGCATTTACAGTGCACGAGAGCAGGCGTGGACGGCCTGGTTGAATAGAGGGCGTTTTTGTGAGTCTCGTGATGCTCGCATGGGGCATATGGTGCAGTGAGTGGGCCGGCACGGCATGTTGACTGCCGTAGCAGCACACGTTCTCGAGCTACTCATGGATGGTGCGCTTGCCAGAATTAGATTCCAACACATCCGAGTGGTGCTGCTGTGATTTCTGAACGCTGTCGTGGTGGCCGCGAGGTCTGGAAGTCTGCAACGCCACTAGGCTGGTACAGAGACCGGTACCGGCGGGAGTTTGTGGATTCACAGGCCGGTGGGTTGTCTTTACACTGGGAGATTTTCAGCGGGATACCAGCCGATCTGTGTGATCGGGGCTGGTTGCGGTCTCAGTAGGCCTGCCCACCACAAGGTGCCTTTGGTTCTGCTCTAGGGGCAGGACAAACGCATCTGGCAGGTGGGCCCTCCACCCCGCAGATTTTCTGAATTTTCGATGAGAGTCGCACAGTGTACGTGTGTGTGTGTGGGGCTTGTTTGCCGTGCATTCGGGCTGATGGTCTGGGGGGTAGGCCACTCGATTCACCTAACTGAAAGGCCCCATTAGCTTTTCCGGCACCGTGTTTACGCATGACTATGCATGTGCATATGTGTACAACAGTTGACTTGATTTTGCAGAAAGCACAACGCAATCATGCTAACACATACAGTAGTGCATAGCATATACTGTGGAGGGCATGCACATGTTGTCTCAGCTCCTGCGTTACAAGGAGCCAGAAATGCAGAGTGTACCAACACGGGTCCCAAAAAAAGCAGAAAAACCAATGCAGTTCAATCTGAAGGCAAAGCTGTTCGAAAAAAAGCACATGCTCAACCTCTCCTAACCTTTGGCAACCAGTTGCCATGGGTGCAATGGTACTGCACCCCTCCCAACCACACAGACTCGTCTTCTTTGCCACAAAAGATACGCATGTTCTCCTCGCAGTGCTGGAAGCAGCTCTTGACAGTCTCTGGTGTGGCCACCTCATCAAAGGCCTTTTCCAATGCCCACACCATGTCAGCAGGAGTGATGTGATGCAACCCATGCAGCAGAGTGTAGTATCTGGTCTTGACTTGAGCGAACACGCTCTCGATAGCAAACTGCAAACTGTCGGGGACCTTAGGGGCAGTGGGGACATAATTTTTTACCTTGTCAATGGGGATATGACCCGGTTGCCCAGCTTGTATGTCTCTGCGGTCAATGATGGTGCCAGCGAGCGCCTTGCCGGCGTCTATCTTGGACCACCAATACTTCATAGAATGGCGCGGGTCGCAGTCTTGAGAGATCATGAAAAATGGGCTGTTCCCACTGTGGACATGGCCTACAGCTGCACACAACGAGGCATACGAGCTCCAGTTGAACCATTTTGGTCCCTTGTACTGCAGAAAGTTCTCTCTTGCTGCTTTCTGTATTCCCGGGAGTGCCTTCAGCCTAAACCATTCTTGGAATTCGGTGGCAACGAAACCACCAGGTCTCTCGCCCCCACATTTCTGCAGCATTTTGAAAAACGTTAAATCATGCAGGCATGCGGCTCAGATCGGATCGTAACTGTGTTTCGGGCCGGGGCAATGAAGACATGCAGATGACAGAGAAGCTTCAAGCAAGATGCAGAGACAGATTCAAAGAAAATAAGCATAATCCTGTAACCTGCTATCGTTGTGACTGCGGGTTTCGCAGCTGCTACAAAGTCATGAAGCTACGAACGGTTCAAAAGGACTCGCGGCGATCGAGATTCCTATGCCCCGCCCACCAGCCGCAGTGCGCGAGATACTCGAAATACGTCAAGTGTTTTGCGGACGAAGTTCTGAAGATTGACAGCTCGGCCGCAATCTTTTGGGACTGGCACTGCGTGCCACATAACACACGCATGAGCATCGACGCAACCGTGATGCATGGCGACAGGTGCACAAGCTTTGAGTTGGATGGGCCGCAGCATTTCAATGAGAAAAACTGCACAAGAAATGACGCGGATGCGAGGAAAGACAGGATTGTGATGAATTCAGGGTGGAGCCTTATGCGATTGCACCATAAAGACAAAGATCAGTGGCATGAGTACATCAAATGTCAGATGGCAGGTGCAGCTTGCAAAGTGGTATGCACTGCAGCATACACACACTATCTGACAGGTGACAACGGTGAGCCCACTGTCATGAAGCTGGGGGAAAGTAGTTGAGGCAGAGGCGCACAGAAAATGTACTCTGCTCTCTATGTAAATACTTGAGCTCTGCATCTAGCTGATGAAAGCTGCCAGCATCATTCATCTTGGTCCACCTGAACATATAAAACTGCAGTGTTCTCACAACTGCTGGTGCACGGGGCAATGTGTAGGCTACATGACACAATGGCACACCATGTCTTGACACCAGCATCTGCAAATTGTTCCTCCTTATCTATCTTGGACTGTGGAAGCTTGGTGCCTGTGAACATGATATCAGGCCCAACCACGACGCCAAGGTGCTTGTGTATGACGCAGTACACCATGATGGAGGTGGATTGGCTGATCGGCATGTCTGCTCTCACTAGCCTGGGTGGGAACACTTCATCAGTCAGGCTGTACACCTTCCCATAAGATTCATGCGCCTCGCCCTCCTTGTTGCAGACCGATGTCGCATCAAGCATGAAGGTGTGGTTGCCAAACCACTCCTCCTTCCATTCGACAGGCACCTTCTCCATGGTGCCATCAGGCCTGCTGACCCGACGGGAGGAGTAGGTGGGCTCACGGTGAAACCACACTGCATCCCCCCGACGCACGTCGGCGCAGTGGCGGCGTCTCTTGAGTGTGCTGGCTGGGAGTATGGGCGCGCAGTCATCTGCAGAGTACCGCAGAGCTGGAACCAGCTCGGTAAGCCATGCATGTAGCATGCTGCACGTGGCATCTGATTTTTCCACCAGTTGCTTCACACGCGAGTTTTTTTTCATGGCTTCATCTATGTTCTGGTACCTCTCGAAGCTGCCGTTGTTGTTGACTGGAGTCCCCAACAACCTTGCCAGCTCGTGTCCCTCCTCATCACTGAGACTTACATTTTTCTTCCGGCTCTTCCGAGGGCATTTCCGATTCTGAGAATATGTGTCCCAGTGATCGTGAAGAAGATGTACGAATGCTTTTCTGCTGCAGCTGCGGTCTTGGCCAATGATACGCCCACCTCGACAATATTGGAACATAAACTGTTTGTGTGCCTCCGACACCACCGGGTCGCCCTGGCAGCCCCGGCTAAGTGTTGGCAGGCCGCACTTGTCAGGATCCGTCCCATGTATGGCTGCATAAGCATGAAAGAAACATCCGCACGCACGCTCGCATGTTTCCGAAGTGAAGTGACACGTCCCGCGCGTATCTCGTGGAATAGGAGGTATGGACATGGCGACAGTTGGCTCAATTTGCGCTCTGAACACATCAAACGCAAGAACATTGTACGTGCATCATGCTTATAGTCTTCAATCGTTTTGAAAGACGCCGGCGTGGGATAGAATGCCGACGGTGTTGATGTACGTGGCACAGCTGTTACGTCATCAGTGGTTGTGCACAGGCGCAGTGGCAGGGTGGCCATGCGGCCGGGTTTGCGCCGGGTGCGGCGCCACCTGATCACCGAATCGCACAATGCACAACATCCCCGAGGCGCATGAGCAGGCAGAATCTGCAACGGACTCTTGGTCTAGATTTTAGAATTCTGAATACGGTGCTCAAAACGCTAATGGGGCCTTTCAACATAAACATCACCATAAGCAGTATCAGAGGTGGGCAGAGGCTGCACAAGCAGCGCACCCGCACACACTCTATATATGTGCATGTATGCATGGAAGTGCGACGACCAGAACCACAGGCATTTACAGTGCACGAGAGCAGGCGTGGACGGCCTGGTTGAATAGAGGGCGTTTTTGTGAGTCTCGTGATGCTCGCATGGGGCATATGGTGCAGTGAGTGGGCCGGCACGGCATGTTGACTGCCGTAGCAGCACACGTTCTCGAGCTACTCATGGATGGTGCGCTTGCCAGAATTAGATTCCAACACATCCGAGTGGTGCTGCTGTGATTTCTGAACGCTGTCGTGGTGGCCGCGAGGTCTGGAAGTCTGCAACGCCACTAGGCTGGTACAGAGACCGGTACCGGCGGGAGTTTGTGGATTCACAGGCCGGTGGGTTGTCTTTACACTGGGAGATTTTCAGCGGGATACCAGCCGATCTGTGTGATCGGGGCTGGTTGCGGTCTCAGTAGGCCTGCCCACCACAAGGTGCCTTTGGTTCTGCTCTAGGGGCAGGACAAACGCATCTGGCAGGTGGGCCCTCCACCCCGCAGATTTTCTGAATTTTCGATGAGAGTCGCACAGTGTACGTGTGTGTGTGTGGGGCTTGTTTGCCGTGCATTCGGGCTGATGGTCTGGGGGGTAGGCCACTCGATTCACCTAACTGAAAGGCCCCATTAGCTTTTCCGGCACCGTGTTTACGCATGACTATGCATGTGCATATGTGTACAACAGTTGACTTGATTTTGCAGAAAGCACAACGCAATCATGCTAACACATACAGTAGTGCATAGCATATACTGTGGAGGGCATGCACATGTTGTCTCAGCTCCTGCGTTACAAGGAGCCAGAAATGCAGAGTGTACCAACACGGGTCCCAAAAAAAGCAGAAAAACCAATGCAGTTCAATCTGAAGGCAAAGCTGTTCGAAAAAAAGCACATGCTCAACCTCTCCTAACCTTTGGCAACCAGTTGCCATGGGTGCAATGGTACTGCACCCCTCCCAACCACACAGACTCGTCTTCTTTGCCACAAAAGATACGCATGTTCTCCTCGCAGTGCTGGAAGCAGCTCTTGACAGTCTCTGGTGTGGCCACCTCATCAAAGGCCTTTTCCAATGCCCACACCATGTCAGCAGGAGTGATGTGATGCAACCCATGCAGCAGAGTGTAGTATCTGGTCTTGACTTGAGCGAACACGCTCTCGATAGCAAACTGCAAACTGTCGGGGACCTTAGGGGCAGTGGGGACATAATTTTTTACCTTGTCAATGGGGATATGACCCGGTTGCCCAGCTTGTATGTCTCTGCGGTCAATGATGGTGCCAGCGAGCGCCTTGCCGGCGTCTATCTTGGACCACCAATACTTCATAGAATGGCGCGGGTCGCAGTCTTGAGAGATCATGAAAAATGGGCTGTTCCCACTGTGGACATGGCCTACAGCTGCACACAACGAGGCATACGAGCTCCAGTTGAACCATTTTGGTCCCTTGTACTGCAGAAAGTTCTCTCTTGCTGCTTTCTGTATTCCCGGGAGTGCCTTCAGCCTAAACCATTCTTGGAATTCGGTGGCAACGAAACCACCAGGTCTCTCGCCCCCACATTTCTGCAGCATTTTGAAAAACGTTAAATCATGCAGGCATGCGGCTCAGATCGGATCGTAACTGTGTTTCGGGCCGGGGCAATGAAGACATGCAGATGACAGAGAAGCTTCAAGCAAGATGCAGAGACAGATTCAAAGAAAATAAGCATAATCCTGTAACCTGCTATCGTTGTGACTGCGGGTTTCGCAGCTGCTACAAAGTCATGAAGCTACGAACGGTTCAAAAGGACTCGCGGCGATCGAGATTCCTATGCCCCGCCCACCAGCCGCAGTGCGCGAGATACTCGAAATACGTCAAGTGTTTTGCGGACGAAGTTCTGAAGATTGACAGCTCGGCCGCAATCTTTTGGGACTGGCACTGCGTGCCACATAACACACGCATGAGCATCGACGCAACCGTGATGCATGGCGACAGGTGCACAAGCTTTGAGTTGGATGGGCCGCAGCATTTCAATGAGAAAAACTGCACAAGAAATGACGCGGATGCGAGGAAAGACAGGATTGTGATGAATTCAGGGTGGAGCCTTATGCGATTGCACCATAAAGACAAAGATCAGTGGCATGAGTACATCAAATGTCAGATGGCAGGTGCAGCTTGCAAAGTGGTATGCACTGCAGCATACACACACTATCTGACAGGTGACAACGGTGAGCCCACTGTCATGAAGCTGGGGGAAAGTAGTTGAGGCAGAGGCGCACAGAAAATGTACTCTGCTCTCTATGTAAATACTTGAGCTCTGCATCTAGCTGATGAAAGCTGCCAGCATCATTCATCTTGGTCCACCTGAACATATAAAACTGCAGTGTTCTCACAACTGCTGGTGCACGGGGCAATGTGTAGGCTACATGACACAATGGCACACCATGTCTTGACACCAGCATCTGCAAATTGTTCCTCCTTATCTATCTTGGACTGTGGAAGCTTGGTGCCTGTGAACATGATATCAGGCCCAACCACGACGCCAAGGTGCTTGTGTATGACGCAGTACACCATGATGGAGGTGGATTGGCTGATCGGCATGTCTGCTCTCACTAGCCTGGGTGGGAACACTTCATCAGTCAGGCTGTACACCTTCCCATAAGATTCATGCGCCTCGCCCTCCTTGTTGCAGACCGATGTCGCATCAAGCATGAAGGTGTGGTTGCCAAACCACTCCTCCTTCCATTCGACAGGCACCTTCTCCATGGTGCCATCAGGCCTGCTGACCCGACGGGAGGAGTAGGTGGGCTCACGGTGAAACCACACTGCATCCCCCCGACGCACGTCGGCGCAGTGGCGGCGTCTCTTGAGTGTGCTGGCTGGGAGTATGGGCGCGCAGTCATCTGCAGAGTACCGCAGAGCTGGAACCAGCTCGGTAAGCCATGCATGTAGCATGCTGCACGTGGCATCTGATTTTTCCACCAGTTGCTTCACACGCGAGTTTTTTTTCATGGCTTCATCTATGTTCTGGTACCTCTCGAAGCTGCCGTTGTTGTTGACTGGAGTCCCCAACAACCTTGCCAGCTCGTGTCCCTCCTCATCACTGAGACTTACATTTTTCTTCCGGCTCTTCCGAGGGCATTTCCGATTCTGAGAATATGTGTCCCAGTGATCGTGAAGAAGATGTACGAATGCTTTTCTGCTGCAGCTGCGGTCTTGGCCAATGATACGCCCACCTCGACAATATTGGAACATAAACTGTTTGTGTGCCTCCGACACCACCGGGTCGCCCTGGCAGCCCCGGCTAAGTGTTGGCAGGCCGCACTTGTCAGGATCCGTCCCATGTATGGCTGCATAAGCATGAAAGAAACATCCGCACGCACGCTCGCATGTTTCCGAAGTGAAGTGACACGTCCCGCGCGTATCTCGTGGAATAGGAGGTATGGACATGGCGACAGTTGGCTCAATTTGCGCTCTGAACACATCAAACGCAAGAACATTGTACGTGCATCATGCTTATAGTCTTCAATCGTTTTGAAAGACGCCGGCGTGGGATAGAATGCCGACGGTGTTGATGTACGTGGCACAGCTGTTACGTCATCAGTGGTTGTGCACAGGCGCAGTGGCAGGGTGGCCATGCGGCCGGGTTTGCGCCGGGTGCGGCGCCACCTGATCACCGAATCGCACAATGCACAACATCCCCGAGGCGCATGAGCAGGCAGAATCTGCAACGGACTCTTGGTCTAGATTTTAGAATTCTGAATACGGTGCTCAAAACGCTAATGGGGCCTTTCAACATAAACATCACCATAAGCAGTATCAGAGGTGGGCAGAGGCTGCACAAGCAGCGCACCCGCACACACTCTATATATGTGCATGTATGCATGGAAGTGCGACGACCAGAACCACAGGCATTTACAGTGCACGAGAGCAGGCGTGGACGGCCTGGTTGAATAGAGGGCGTTTTTGTGAGTCTCGTGATGCTCGCATGGGGCATATGGTGCAGTGAGTGGGCCGGCACGGCATGTTGACTGCCGTAGCAGCACACGTTCTCGAGCTACTCATGGATGGTGCGCTTGCCAGAATTAGATTCCAACACATCCGAGTGGTGCTGCTGTGATTTCTGAACGCTGTCGTGGTGGCCGCGAGGTCTGGAAGTCTGCAACGCCACTAGGCTGGTACAGAGACCGGTACCGGCGGGAGTTTGTGGATTCACAGGCCGGTGGGTTGTCTTTACACTGGGAGATTTTCAGCGGGATACCAGCCGATCTGTGTGATCGGGGCTGGTTGCGGTCTCAGTAGGCCTGCCCACCACAAGGTGCCTTTGGTTCTGCTCTAGGGGCAGGACAAACGCATCTGGCAGGTGGGCCCTCCACCCCGCAGATTTTCTGAATTTTCGATGAGAGTCGCACAGTGTACGTGTGTGTGTGTGGGGCTTGTTTGCCGTGCATTCGGGCTGATGGTCTGGGGGGTAGGCCACTCGATTCACCTAACTGAAAGGCCCCATTAGCTTTTCCGGCACCGTGTTTACGCATGACTATGCATGTGCATATGTGTACAACAGTTGACTTGATTTTGCAGAAAGCACAACGCAATCATGCTAACACATACAGTAGTGCATAGCATATACTGTGGAGGGCATGCACATGTTGTCTCAGCTCCTGCGTTACAAGGAGCCAGAAATGCAGAGTGTACCAACACGGGTCCCAAAAAAAGCAGAAAAACCAATGCAGTTCAATCTGAAGGCAAAGCTGTTCGAAAAAAAGCACATGCTCAACCTCTCCTAACCTTTGGCAACCAGTTGCCATGGGTGCAATGGTACTGCACCCCTCCCAACCACACAGACTCGTCTTCTTTGCCACAAAAGATACGCATGTTCTCCTCGCAGTGCTGGAAGCAGCTCTTGACAGTCTCTGGTGTGGCCACCTCATCAAAGGCCTTTTCCAATGCCCACACCATGTCAGCAGGAGTGATGTGATGCAACCCATGCAGCAGAGTGTAGTATCTGGTCTTGACTTGAGCGAACACGCTCTCGATAGCAAACTGCAAACTGTCGGGGACCTTAGGGGCAGTGGGGACATAATTTTTTACCTTGTCAATGGGGATATGACCCGGTTGCCCAGCTTGTATGTCTCTGCGGTCAATGATGGTGCCAGCGAGCGCCTTGCCGGCGTCTATCTTGGACCACCAATACTTCATAGAATGGCGCGGGTCGCAGTCTTGAGAGATCATGAAAAATGGGCTGTTCCCACTGTGGACATGGCCTACAGCTGCACACAACGAGGCATACGAGCTCCAGTTGAACCATTTTGGTCCCTTGTACTGCAGAAAGTTCTCTCTTGCTGCTTTCTGTATTCCCGGGAGTGCCTTCAGCCTAAACCATTCTTGGAATTCGGTGGCAACGAAACCACCAGGTCTCTCGCCCCCACATTTCTGCAGCATTTTGAAAAACGTTAAATCATGCAGGCATGCGGCTCAGATCGGATCGTAACTGTGTTTCGGGCCGGGGCAATGAAGACATGCAGATGACAGAGAAGCTTCAAGCAAGATGCAGAGACAGATTCAAAGAAAATAAGCATAATCCTGTAACCTGCTATCGTTGTGACTGCGGGTTTCGCAGCTGCTACAAAGTCATGAAGCTACGAACGGTTCAAAAGGACTCGCGGCGATCGAGATTCCTATGCCCCGCCCACCAGCCGCAGTGCGCGAGATACTCGAAATACGTCAAGTGTTTTGCGGACGAAGTTCTGAAGATTGACAGCTCGGCCGCAATCTTTTGGGACTGGCACTGCGTGCCACATAACACACGCATGAGCATCGACGCAACCGTGATGCATGGCGACAGGTGCACAAGCTTTGAGTTGGATGGGCCGCAGCATTTCAATGAGAAAAACTGCACAAGAAATGACGCGGATGCGAGGAAAGACAGGATTGTGATGAATTCAGGGTGGAGCCTTATGCGATTGCACCATAAAGACAAAGATCAGTGGCATGAGTACATCAAATGTCAGATGGCAGGTGCAGCTTGCAAAGTGGTATGCACTGCAGCATACACACACTATCTGACAGGTGACAACGGTGAGCCCACTGTCATGAAGCTGGGGGAAAGTAGTTGAGGCAGAGGCGCACAGAAAATGTACTCTGCTCTCTATGTAAATACTTGAGCTCTGCATCTAGCTGATGAAAGCTGCGAATCCTCTCTCTCCCATGAGTATGGCTCATCCCTCTCGTCAGCATCCGTTACAGGAGAGGGAGCGACGATGGGGTACTTGGGCAACAGCGGGCCCTGGTCCACAATTGAGTCTGGTGCACCAGACCAATCACCTGTCCCGAAGAGGTCATTGTCTATAGAGTTGTCATGTGAGAAGGAAGCAGCAAACTCGTTGACTGTGCCACGTCCAGTCGTCTCAGCACTTACGACGGGATTTCCTCGGTCATGAGAAGGCACAGACCCAACCGCAGGCTTCTTCGGGAGAGGCACAGAGCGGGAACATCCCACGGGCGTCACTATATCTGGCGGAGGGAAGAGTTCTTGTTTTTTTCTTGCCACTCGGCGACAAGCTTGCTTGTGATCCCTTGACGTACGATGCCGCGCCAAGTGATCAGAAGACTGAGACCACTTGTCGCATTTATTACAAAAATACCAACCATGTGGTAATGCTATGAAGGAAGCAGGGGCTTCGCGCTTGGGCGCCATAAACCCAGTCCCATCCTCGAAAGCGGCACCGTAGGAATATACGTCTACAGATTACACGATATCAGCAGCGTAGCAAAGGAAGTTTGAAGATCCTTATCGCAAATTGTTCAGACATGCCACCCGCATACAAGTGTCTGTCCCATGACAGCACATGTGGCGAAGGCCCACATCAATCCCGACGAGCTCAGTGGAGCGTCGCCTGCAAAGATCACGGTCCTGGCAAGTGGCGAAGTGTATTGTAATTAGCTACTCTGGTATCTGCTGCAGTCGACCGTGTGACATTTGACACTGGAGTAGGCTAGCACCACGACCCAGGCTGTTTAAATGCTTGCATCCAGCACAGCAGCACGGTACCAGTTGCGGCCATAGTCCATTGAACTCCACATCCAATAGTTTAAAACCCGGTCGTAAACTACAGAATCCAACTTCAAAAATGAGTTTAGGTAGCAGGTCCTATCAAAGCGCATAACCACACACACGGGGAACTTGGACAATCCGAGACGACGGAACAGTCAGTCGAGGTAAGGCCTACTAGCTGTACGCCGCGATGACCGGTAGCACCTATCTGATACATCGAGGCTGTGCTAGGCTCAGCATCACAACACCCGGCATACGCGCACCTGTACCAGCGGCTCACCCAAGACGGTGCGCCACAACACGACCATAAAGTGCATGAGGGCCTCGAAAGAGCACGACAAATCACCAAAGACCAACCGTTATGAAATGCTTCACATCTTCATGCCAGTTCAGCTCAATCCATGGTCCATTTCACACTGTCTGGCAATGGCTCACGCAGGGAATGCTCACCCACTCAGGCAGCTCACCTTCCGGGGTGAGCAACCAGCATACAACATTGTACCAAACACACCACAACACACGCAAATTCCACTTGCATCGAGTCACCAATACACAATATGACCCGTTGCACACCAAGAAGCCAATTAAAGCCCGAAACGAGCCATTGTGGCGAATCTAGGCAGTTGCTCACCCGCCCTTGACTCACCCACGGATCTGGCTCACCCAGGTGAGGCAATATGGCTGTAGTCACTGTGAGGGGCAGGACAAACGCATCTGGCAGGTGGGCCCTCCACCCCGCAGATTTTCTGAATTTTCGATGAGAGTCGCACAGTGTACGTGTGTGTGTGTGGGGCTTGTTTGCCGTGCATTCGGGCTGATGGTCTGGGGGGTAGGCCACTCGATTCACCTAACTGAAAGGCCCCATTAGCTTTTCCGGCACCGCTTGAAGTTGCCTGGTGTCCTGGTTTGCGCACCGCATGGGCATGGCACGCTGCTTGGAGCTGTGTCAGCCCAGATTTGACCCACATGTTCTCACACTTGTTGCCGCTGTCACTGGAGACAGCTGTCTGGAAGACGCAAGAGCTACTGCACAGCTGCTTCGCTATCAATTTGGTGTCTGGCCAAGACAGTTGGCCTGTAATAGTAGCTCCTGTAATCATAGCTTGCTTCCAGCGGACACGATGCATCACAGAGCCGTCGTCGAATGTCATTCATGGTCAATGATGTTGAATGCTGCTTTATTCGTGCATGTTGATCTCACGAATGCGGTGACCATGGTGCTGCTGTGTTGGCAAGAGGATCGAGCAGCTGGAGGACAGATTGCAGCTGGTGGAGTGAACTCTACAATCGCGACGGGGCTGGTGAGCGACAGCCGAGTCCTTTGACCTTGGAAGTGGACTGGTGACGAAAGTGCATCTTCTTCTGACGGTCTGTTCCCGGCATCTACTCGCCGGCAGAAGATCTTGACTTGGCCTGTGGCACACTGCGAACCACATAAATTCCATGCACGGTTGCTAGCCAATCTGTCATCAATAGGCTGACTGACTGAAGATTCAGTTTTGGACATCTGAACTCGTTGTGAAGATGATGCCGATTCGTGCTGCAGAACCACTGGCCTCCGCGCACACCAGTTAATTGTGTCGACAGCAAACTGGCACCATGAACCGCCACGACGTATCCAAAAACGACACTGCGGCTGTACACCGTCTCCAGGATAGATCATCGACGCCGTCCAACCTGCAGCTGCTAAGCCTGCATTATAATTATGGCCACACAGGGCCGCTGCATCATTCTGCACTCTCCAACCTGACCAATGCTAGCATAATTTACTCAGTTCCATTACGATCGCGCTGAGATGTTACATTTAGTTTTTAGCGCTCCTTGAACAGACAGAAGTGCTCCTCAGCTGGTTTCGGGTCTCATGCGGCCTTCGTCGAGGTGCGCTTGCCAACCATATATACATTGAACAATCGGCGCTTTGGCATGTCATCTGTCTTGAGCTGTGAGCCTTCGGTGTCGGCAAGGCGCTAGTATCGCGCGACGTCAGGCAGCTGTCTTTGTGATCAGCGCTGCGGTCATGCCTGAAGACATCTCTGGACGCTGGCTCGCGCAACAAAGCACTTGACTGAGCTGATTGGAGTTGTTGGAATCACCTTGCTCGAGTAGAATGCCTTTTTCTTGCCAAGGCGTGCCATCCTCGATCATTCACATGTGACGTCGCTCGCGATATCGCCGCTTCGCGCACATCGGGAAAAACGTTGCAACACCTGCCCATGGCGAACAGCTCATCGACAAAAGAGCCGCCATGGAAATGCTGTGGATGATTTTGGTGCAACCTGCCGACGGAAAACACATCTGAGCGGCATGGCGTACGCGCACGTTCCACTTGTGTACTACACGAGTGACTTGACCCGGGTCGGAATTCCCAGCTCCGTCCAGCTGAGGTCCGCACGACGTTGTGCTGACCTGCGACAATATCACCATTCGTGACTCACAACCGCCACAAAAGGCAGCGAGTGTGCCTCATGGCAACACCTGGCCTGACATCTGTGAGGGCGATGCGTGCAGTGGCTGACGTGCGCTGAATGGCAAAACCTGCCAGACACCCCAATGCAGAGCGGTGCACGCCGCAGCTGCAGGCGTAAATTGCACATGTCCAGCGCCGACACCTCATGTGTCTCACGCGTGATCACGTTCATGCTCCATGGAGCTCCACTGTTTCAACACTGCTGCATCGAGCACACCTAGGTCTCCCAGGTGCCTCAGGCACAGCATGATCTGCAACCGTACATGCACACATGTGCCACAAGGACTGCCGTCACGGTGGAGAGGTTGCGCAATAGGCATCCGACGGCAACAGTAAAACTCGTCTAAATGCAAGCACGTGTTTGAGGCCTTTTTGTATTACTGTTTACAGGCCGTGTACACATGTGCCCTTCCAGATCCGAGGGTTTGTAGTTAACTACAATTGCGTGTGATGGCCAATGGGTACCAGGGTGTGCCTGTGGGCTGTGACAGTGCAGGTGGATGTGTTGACGGCTACAGCAGGAGCTTACACAGATCTGGCCCCCTTCTGTTCTGGACGGTCACAGTTGGGAGGACATGCAATCTATTCTCCGTTGACTCAATTGGGTTAACCCGAACCAGCCATGCATGCGTGATCGCATTGCTTCCTCAGCGCCATGTGAGTTGAGTGCAGTTGTCTGGGTAGTCTGGGCGGGCATTTCCATGCACGCTTGTTCCTTAGAGGCGCCTCGGCATGGCCTTAGCCTAGACTACAGCTGTGGTCTTCAACCAAACATGTCAACACTCAGATGAGGACTCGGAGGGGCTGACCAAGCTGCCATGCATGCAGGCAGCTCCCGCACAGCCCCTGACCCTCAACCCGGCCCCCAAGCGAGCGCCCCCCTGAGCCATGACCCTGGTGCAGCGAGACGGCGTCGTGTTTGCGTCGACGGCGGTGGCGCTGCGGGACGCGGTGCTGCAGGGCTCGCGCCACATCGTCATCACCGCCCACCTCGACCTCACCACCCTGCCCCTGCGCGAAACCTCCACCTGCCCCCTCGGCTGCGCCAGCCCCCTGCCCGATATCCACGGCAGCACTGCCTCCATCCGGGTGTGAATCGCTTGCAGCCCCGTCACCGGCGCCTCCCGCCGCGGGGCCTCTTCTTGGTAATCATCTCGGATCTGAGGAGCCGCATGCATCACGTCCCCCCATGCGCCGGGCCAGGAATGTTTGGCTGCTGCCCCTGTCAGAGAACGTGTCTGCACACTGCTGATGTAGCGTGCTATGGGCGGCACGCCCCACAGCTAGCACAGTTGTGGAGCTATTGGTGACCGGCAAACCAGTACAACTGCAGTTCCGATGACTCGACTGCGTTGGCTTGGCTGGTGTTCACCAGCCCTGCAGCCTTGTTGAGTGCATGACTGGATTGTAAAAACATGCGAAACTTGGGGGCCATCGTGTACTATAGTACTTCGCTGCGGTTGTCAGTGAATTGTGACACCCCCATGTGTGCATCATTTTCAGCTCGGATGGGTACCTGCCTGCTGTTCCCCTGCAGCACGCCTGTCAGAACACTGCTGTGGCTGTGGGCGGCGCCGGCCTCCCTGCCCCTGTGAGCATCCATGTATGCATGGGAACGTAGCAGCATGTACATCACCATCCTGTAGCCACAAAAGCTGACGATGTTCCTACCGAGTCACATGTGATTCATGCTGACGGGGCGTGCCGCTGCAGGGGAACTGCTCTGCGGGGGCCGGTGCGGAGGTGGAGGCCCTTGCGGCCACCCTGGAGGGCGCGCCGCTGCTGCCGCTGCAGACGGGGCAGTGCCTCGTGCTCACCTACGAGGACTCCCTTCCCATCCTCGTCAAGCAGTGCTCGCCCCCCCATATCTGCCCCGGGCCTTCCCGCCACCATACCACATGCATGGTCCACACACTGGTACCAATGCATGCCAGCGGGTCAGCCGAACTCCCAAAGCTGGCCACATTCACATAGCAGCCATGACCACTTGGCCTCTGGGCCATGGATGCCCACGGCGTGTCATGATCAGAAGGCGACTGCTGAAAGCCTGTGCTGCGGTCACCTGCAGCGTGCATGCATGGCGTAGCAACATGCCTGCATGCATGGCGCCCGCTAATGCATGAACGACGGGAATGACGCACGATATCCTTGAGAGTGTGCTGTCAGATGTAGCAGCTGTGCGTATTGCTTGAAGATTGCCGCTTTGATTATGGCTACCAGGCACATTTCACTTGCGCACCTGTCCGTATGGCGCAAGCTTGCGCCATACGGCATGCGCGTTGTTCTAGAACAACAAGGAATCAACAGCGTGTGCTTTGGTTTGCTGGGGTGTGCTGGGATCAGTGCGCCGTACATACGCAGACGTGGGGACCCCTGTGGGATGCTGCGCTATGCTAGCCTCTCCAGGGGTGCACATGCTCATCTGCAGAGCGCAGAATATTCACAGATATCCACAGTGATTGCACCGCACGCAATGCCTCTGTGGCTGTATCGTACAGTGCTTCCACACATGAGATGCAGCTCCACAATGTCAGTGACTCCGTGACACTTCAGAACCTTGCGAAGCCAATGCACGCCTCCCCACCACTGCCCTGATCCGTTTCCCACAGTTGGGAATATCATGGTCAAGTAAAACTCATGACTGAGCGTGTCATGTTTCAGTCGGGCGCCATGCCTCACCGCTGCAGACGTTCCAATGAGGCTGACAAGTGAGGTTCAGACTTGACACACAGTGCGATGCCTGTCATGCCGCCGAAGCCTCTCACCGGCTTCACCGGCTTCTTGCCACTGCCTGAGTCCTCTAAAACTTGAACCTGCATGATCAGCTGCCGTAAAGCAAGGGCCCTGCCATGCAGCATGTGGCTGGACAACCTCTACATGCGGATGAAGTACATCCCCGCAGCACCCTACCCGAGGCAGCGGCAGATCGCGACGTTCGCCGGCCTCTCGCCTCTCGCCAGGCCTAATCGCGGGCACGGCCAGCACTACATAACGCGCTCGACATTCCAGGGCGACGGCCTCGGGCCGACTGTGGGCGTCTGGGCCTCCGAGAGCGGGTACATCGAGAGTGCGCCCCACATACCCCACTTTTCCCTATCCGCAACAACCACAGTCTCTGTTCGATCTGCATGTGGTCCCGCAGTGGTGCCTGAGGTCCGCCGGTGCACCGGACTGTCTTGTGTCGCATGTGTAAGCCAGCAGTGGGCCACCCGCGCATCTGCATCATGGAAGCAGCCGTGCTGCAGATTGCACATTCGCTAACCTCGGAGGGGACGCGTTTGCGGATCTCTGCCCAGACTGCTCCGCCGCCGTCACCGCCGCCGCTCCTAGCGTGTCCGTGACGATCGTCAACTCCACCTTCCTTGAGCCCGCACCCTTCAACGGCTCCGCCTACGTCCGCGCCTGGGGCGACGCCCGCGTCGTCATCTCCGGCTGCACCTTCGCGGCCACCCCGCAGCTCCCCATGGCGCCCTTCTACGTCGCAGACTCGTCCGTGTTTTATGCGGATGCGGACGCGGAGGATATGCGCATCCGCTTCGAAGACGACGGCGCGGAGGTGACCCCGCGGCCGCTGGCGGCGGTTCCTGAGGCCCCGGCCGACCCAACTGAAGCCATCCTGCAGCGCACTGACCCATGGTTTGTCAATATCATCAATGTGCGCCCCCCCCCCCCCCCCCCCCCCCCCCCCCCCCTCCATATTTAATCAACCCAATGATGCAAGATTGCGGAATTCACCACAACTTCATGGAGCGGCGGCGAGCACATGCATGTCAGATGTCCACAGTTGCCCGTGACTGGTGGTGCACATCTCACGAAACCAACAACGTGGTTCCAACCATATCCATCGTACAGAAACAGTTCATTATTCCAATGTTTCAGGACTGACCTGACAATGCTCTTGTGCAGGAACTCTCTGTCGAGCTCGCACCGCAGCCAGCACACCCTGCCCCGGACGCAGAGTCCTCGCTGCGGCAGCCGGATGACGCCAGGCAGGTCTCTGCCCCCGGGCCCGCCTCGGCGTCCTCCATGGCGTCCGATGATGGCGTGCCGACCGCGGCCATCATCGGGGGAACCATAGGCGCGGTGCTCCTGCTGGCTGCCGTCGCGGCATGCTGCGCGCTGTGGCTGTCCCGGCGGCGGCGGAAGCTCCAAGGCCATGGCAGGAAACCGCTGAGTTTGTCGCGGCCTACGGCGAAGGAGGTTGCGGACATCAGGATGTCGGGGATGGCCTCTGACACATCGAGCCTGCCGAGCAATAAGCTACAGCGGTCGCATGGCAGCCAGGGCAGCTGGCTTAAGCTTGCTGGCAGTGCACAGGTGCGCTAGATGCCATCGCCCAACATATATATGTAATATTCCTTGCTGGTGACACGGTCATTGGGATGCCCCACCGGCAAAACTTCTCTCGATCACATATTATAAAAGCACCTCGCAGATCTGGAACGAAAGCCTTACTGAGTGTAATTCTGTTCAGAGAGCTGCTGTTGCACAGTGAACAGAGCCACATGGTTTGGAAACAGTAGCATAGCAACCTGGTGAAGCAGCCTTTACCACCCATGGCCAGCGCTATGACTCGCCCGTGGGGGAAGCTTCCTGCTTGTATGCATGCAAGATATGGCCGTCCGCTAGAGTGGCAAAGATCTTTGCCAGCATCCACCTTAGCGTGTGTCACAAGGTTCTCGGTTCCAGGGGGGCTACGCAAGGCTCGGGACGGGCAGCGCGAAATCAGGCGCCGCGGCCCACGTGGCTGAGGGGCCGGCCGCCATGCATATGGACAGGCCGGAGCTGCCCCCCGAGGCGGGGTTGCCGGAGCTGTTGGCCTTTGTTGAGGCTCAGCTGGACTCGATCGGCCTGGACACGACGCTGCAGGAGCAGTTCCAGCTGGCCGGCCCCGGCGAGCGCCGCCGCGGTGGTGCGCCTGCGCTGGTGCCGACATATCGCCGTCGGTGCACCACATCATATGCATGATGTGTTCGCGATCAATGATAGGAGAGCCTGCTTGGGCGCACGCCTGCATTGGCATCATGGTATATCGTGGTGCTCATGGTCGTCATCTGTGTGTTGATCGTCGTTCTTAAACTGTTCGTCAACAGTTGCCCTTCATCCACGCAAACACATGTGCATCTGCGAATGGACCACGTCCCGACACCCATGCCTCGCTTGCTCCCGAACCCTTTGATGACGGAACAAACACTAGTCGTGGCGACTGGTCGTGGTGACTGCTTTAGTCGATCGGGTGTGTTCTGGGCATATGTGGTCCCGTTAATTCGGAGTTGTCAATGTCCAATAGGATACGGCTCAGTAAATTCAGATTTACTGAACTTTACACTGACTCATCGGATGAAGCCACATATCTACATATGCTCAGCCACTACTTGTAAAAACTTCTTGCTTCTTCACGCAGTGAGGAATTGTGCTCACCGCAATAGCTCGCAGCATGCAAGTGCTGTACACGTCACGGTTGTACACACTGTACACACGGTGCCGCTGCTGCAGGCCAGTCGGTGGTCGCGTACGCCGTGGGCGCATTCTCACGGCAGCCCTGCATCATAAAGTTTTTCCCCATACGAGCCTCCTTTGACGCAGAACTCGCACTGCGTGACGTCCCGGCTCTCGCTGGCTTGCTGCCGCAGATTCACGCCGTGCACGACCCCTTCATGCCCGATGACGAGAACCTGGCGATCGCCGACCGCTGGGGCCAGCCGCTTCCGCCATGCATTGCGATGCCTCGCGGCGAGAGCCTCTCGGAGTGGCGGCAGCGTGCCACGCCGGACATCTTCCAGACTGCCTCCGTGCGCCGCCCTCCCCACCTCGTAAGCAGAGCACGACTACGCCCACTCCCTCGGGAATCGACGCCAGCAATAAAATACAATGGCACAAGTAGCGGATCTTTCTATTTGCAGCGCCCTGGTAATTCAGTAGCTTTGTGCCGTACTCTGCGCTACCACGCCAGAACCAACTTGAGGCTGAGGCTGGATGTGACTACAGGTGATCACTCATGTTGCAAATCGCTTGCGGGAGCTTCACGCCGCGGGGTACGTCCACGGCGCCTTGAAGCCGGAGCACATCATCCACCTCCGCGAGCAGAACCACTGGACGCTGGTTGACTTTGACCGGGCAGTCGCGTTCGGCTCAACCCTCGCGCCGCCTGCCGCGGTGACGTACGCCGCTCCGGAGGCCATGGCTGCCGTCGCGGAGGGCGCGCCGGGTGTCACGGCCACGCCATCGCTGGACGCATGGGCGCTCGGAGTGGTCGCATTCGAACTGCTGACCGGCCAGAGCGCCTTTGACTGCTCTATGGCTACACAGGAACAGGTGCGCTCCTTGCGTCAAAGCAGTTTGTACAGCATAGTCATGTGGATTTTGCTAGCTTTGCGGGTATCACTTTGGGACATTGACGACTGCAGGCAACTGGGTTCACATATGCCGATTGTGAAAATGCCGATGGTAAAGCGAATACATCCCCAGTTTATAAACATAACTACATTTGGCACGGCAACATGCATGTACAATATGCATGTTGCCGTGCATATGTTACATGTGATATGTATGGCGGCCAGGGACAAACGATGCCAACGCGATGGTCACTGTCGAAAGATGCCACTGCAATGTGCGCTGACCGATACCAAGTCCCTTATCAGGCATCCGATGAGTCATTGGTGCAGTGGGGGGGGCTGCGGTGCAGGTTGTGGCGCAGCTGCTGGGGCAGGAGCCATTGCCGTGGGAGGGAGACCGCCTGTGCGAGGAGGCGCGCTTCCGCCTCGGCATCTTTGCCGCCCCTGTGCTGGGCTTACTGCAGCGCGACCCCGCACGCCGCGCCTCCATGCTGGACTTCTGCAACGCATGCCATGACATCGTGGCCAGCAACACCACCACGGCAGGGTGATGTGATAGCTGGCGTCAGTGGCCAGGGGGTGCTGGCGCGCAGCTGGTGGCCACAGCGCCGCTGCAGTGCCGACACAAGGGGCAGAAGCACACGGCGCCGTCATCTGGCAGCTGCACACGTGCAGGGCCACTACAAAGGGCTATATATGACCGTGCCACCAGTGCTTGTAGCTGCCAGACTGTACTTGTAGCTGAAATTGCTTTAGATCTTACACGCAAACGCCAACCGGGTGTAGGCCGAAATTGTGTAGTTCTCCAGTTGCTGTGGCTGATATTTCAAGGCGGGTTCGAATCGGTGAATTCCCTGAACTCTTGGTAGATCAGGTGACGAGGGGACGCGCAGCGGTGTCGACCCGAGTGCCCACCGTGGCCACCATCACACCGATGAAACGTCGCTCAAACGATAACATTCGCGGGTAAGTCGAAGCAGCATGCTGCTGTTATGCTTGTTTGGGAAGCTTTTCCCTGGCATCTGCACACGTTTTTTACAAGGACTCAAAGCGTGTCTTCGATGTGGGTCTTTCAATCACGACAGTTTCTTCTAGCATTCAATCGAGTCACTGATGCTGGAAACGTGTTAAGGACACCTTACTGGCCCCGAACAGCTGAGCAGTTTTCCCGCTTCTCGCAAATGGCGCCCAGACCTTGTGCTGCCCTAAAGTTCTTATCGCACGTCGAACAACACGTGCCACGCAGCTGGCCGCCATCCCAGGCATCCCAGGTCACTGCACCTCCTTCAGCACCTGCACAGCTCCAGTAGCAGGCGTTGTTACCATCCACAGTCCTGCCTGGAGAAATCCCCACCAGTGCTCCACTTCCTACCTCCTCAATCCCGGTGCGCACCTGGTGTCCTCACATGACCGGTGGTCACCTGATGGCCCGACGCAAGCCGCCACAGTGCAGAAAGGCTGTGGTTCCTCGGGCCGGCTGTGGTGTGTCATAGGGACGAAAATGGTGAGGCAGGCTGCCATGTCTGCCACTGCAGCGTGCATCAGGCTAATGGTAGCAGTTGTTGGTGATTCGTGTGGCGCTCAGCATGTGAGGCGCTGGGCATGGTACTTGCAGCAGACCATTTCAGGTCCGATGTGATCCACATGGTGCCACACTTCCTGCCACTGCCATCGGAGTATGCCGTGTGGAAGAAGCAAGTGAACAGGGGGTATTCTTTCCTCTGATACTTCCGATTACCCATCACAGGGCCATCGTCAAAGACAGTGAACACAATGATTCTAAGTCTGTTCCTCCAGGTCGATCTGGCGAATCATGTGACCATGGCGCTGATGTCAGGCCCACATCTGGGCCCAGGTCTGGCCAGAAGAGCAGGTTGGAGCTGGTGGATGACAGCCGAATCCTTGGATTTTTTGGATGAGCATACATTTGATACTACGCTGAGTTTCCTTCTCATCGTCTGTTCTTGGAGTCTGTACGTCGGCAGGTGCTGCAGCTGCCGACGTATGCAGTCAAGTGCTGCCAAGCGTGCGCCTGAGGCAACCTGCGGACCGCAACGTGGGGCACACACGACTGCTCGTCAATCTCAAGCAGTACATCAGCGACAATTGATCCTGTGATTTTGCGGATTGGCATTATCACGTCTAAGCAGTGGTGGTCCCTCCAAGCAGGCCTACAACTTCAGATGTGTTCAGCGGCAGGACTGAAAAAAGAATGCAGCTTGGAGGAGATTGCTGTGTTTGACTGTGCCCGTTCACTCTTGTGTAAACGCTTCCAACAGTGCAGTTCACCTGAACTCAACGGTATCTCGGAGATACAGTCGACGCCGATTCTGCTACACAGCTCTGCAGAGCCTTCGCGCCCACCTATGAATGGTGTCGAACCCCGCAACAAACCGGGCATGCGCGGCCGCAGAGCATCTACGAACGATACTGCGGAAGAAATCGTGTAGCCGTTGACGGGTCAAGTCACCGACACCGTCCAAACTGCAGCTGCTCAGCCTGCATGAAGCCAACTTAGGTCTGCTGCATCATTCTGCACCCTCCCAGCTAGCAGATAACAGCCCAATATACACATGAACCATAGAAGTAGGGAAGTTGCCGACAGCGCTGAGGTTGCATATGCAGTTTGAATCGTGCCTAGAACAGACGGTCGTTGCTTCGTGGTCAAAGTCACATGCGGTCTTCGTCGAGGTGCGCTGACACCTCGATTCCGCGCCAGTGTCGGTGCATGATCATATCTTATGGCTGCAATATCTATTCTTGTCTCATGCCTAGGATTATATGCTATCGGTCGCGGTGAGGAGCTGTTATCGCGCGACGTCAGGCGGCCATCGTGGCGAGCGACACGTACGTGCATAAAGTCAACTCATGACGCTGGCTTGCGCAACTGGGCACTTGGCTGCATAGCTGCGTCTCTGCATCTGCGTGTTTGCATTCACTGACTGGCCCATGCCGATGCGTGCCGTCCTCGAGCATTCAGTCGACTGAGTGGACGTCCAGCTGACCACCGCAGGATAAGAGGAGAAGTATGCCTCTCCGCGCAGCGAGCACCATCGTCTACACCTGCCCACAGCAAGCGTCACCTCGACGAGATTGCTTTCAAGACCGTGCTCAGTCTGCTTTCAGTGCAATCCTGCCGACACCACGTACCTAAGCGTACACCTGAGTAGCATTACTGCTGCGAGCGCACACATTCCCAGCGGGTTCATATTGACCAAAGCGGCTTCGTACTGACCTGTGAAGTCTGTCGCAGCCGCCCCGAAAGTCAGCATCTGTGCCTCATCGCAGCAGCCGGCCCAAAAGCTGTGCCCAGGCGATGCGCGCAGTGGCTGGTGTCGACTGCATGTACTAACTGATCAGCTGAGGTAGAAAGTTCACTGTTTGGTGCTGTATTACATGAACATCATGGACTGCTTGACCGGCAAGACCTCTAGATCTGGGTGCTTCAATGCAGCCCAGGTGCCACAGCAGGCTCAAAATGTGACATGCCACACACCAACACCGCATGTACCTCACATGCATGCTACACTCACTCAGTGTTGGTCCTCCAAAAACAACTCCTAGGTGCCGGCTAGGCCTCAGGCATGTGGTCATCTGATACCCAGCCCCGAGGAATACTAGTACTGCATCGGATGGAGGGGAAGGTAGCACTGTAGGCATGCACAGGAAAGCATTAACACATCACAAATCGAGCACATGCCACTTGTGTTATCCGAGGGTTTGGAGCTGCGTTTGGTGGTCCCTGTGGGGCTTCGACAATGCTATGTACAGGAGTGTCTTGCAGTGCAAGTCATGTAAAGTAAATCTGGATTTTACTTAGCCGTATATCCTGAAGCAGAGTTTCACAATTCCGATCGGAATTGCATCGATGGAGGGGCCACCTGCCATCCAGTGGGCTTAGGTGCAGTTCAACCACTGGCAGCAACAGACCCCCTGCCCCCTCCTCCTTCGAGACATCTTCAAGATGTCGTGGCGAGGTCATGCAGTAATTAGTATTAATACGAATAGGTTTGTACAAACCTTGCTTAGTGCCTTGTGCGTTGTGCGACTTATGTGGGGCTGTCTGAGGGACCATGACCATTTGTCCATCTGTTTCACACCGACATGTTCCCCCCCCTCGCCATGTGGTCCTCCGCCAATGCTATCAACAACCTACGTGTGATAATCTGGCTTGGCTAGTATACCCCCGAATAGGCTTCCATGCATACAGGCAGCTCCCCCACAGCCACGAACTCTCAACCCAGCCCCGATCAAGCAGCTCCCCTGAGCCATGAGCCAGGTGCAGCGAGACGGCGTCGCGTTTGCGTCGACGCCAGTGGCGCTACGGGACGCGGTGCTGCAGGGCTGGCGTCACATCGTCATCACCGCCCACCTCGACCTCACCACCCTGCCCCTGCGGGAGACCTCCATCTGCCCTGATGGCTGCGCCAGCCCCCTGCCCGATATCCGCGGCACTGCCTCCATCCGGGTACGCACCGCCTCCATCCCTGGGCCCCCCTCAGCCGCGGGCTTCTGATTCGTGACCACCTCCTTGATCCGTCACCAAGCAACTGCTGATCCCCCCCCCCCCCCCTCTTCCATATGGACTTGCCGATTCCTGTGGATGTGGCGCGGCCTGACGGGGCGACGGGGCGTGCCGCTGCAGGGGAACTGCTCTGCCGGGGCCGGTGCGGAGGTGGAGGCCCTTGCGGCCACCCTGGAGGGCGCGCCGCTGCTGCCGCTGCAGACGGGGCAGTGCCTCGTGCTCACCTATGAGGACTCCCTGCCCATCCTCGTCAAGCAGTGCGCCTTTCGACCCCCCCATAACAGCATATGTTGGTGCCTGCAGTCGGTGCATGCACGCAGTGTTCATGGTGCACTTAAAGTCCACGCCTTGAGTCATCGGTGTCATGGACACAAGTGCTACCAGTAGGAGGTTCTGCCGCGGTCACACGAGCTCAGCCTAGGTGTGAATGCATGGCCTTCCATACGATCTGCACCCCCCCCCCCCCCCCCCCCCCCATGCATCTATCCCATGGTAGCACCCAGTGTGGCATGTATCCGTCAGGTACGCCGCATTTCATGTAGAGCTGGGTGTAATAGTTCAGACACACTGTACCATCTGGTGTGCCATGTGGTCTCTGGCCATGATATCCTTCCTCTGCAATCTGCTTGATCAGCTCTCCCCAAATCAAGGGACCTGCCTTGCAGCATGTGGCTGGACAACCTCTACATGCGGATGAAATATGACTCCACCGCCCCCAACCCAAGGCAGTACCAGTATGCAACCCTTGCCGGCCTCGCGCCGCTCGTCGGGCCCCACCGTTGGCAGGCCCAGCACTACATCACACGCACCACCTTCCAGGGCGACGGCCTCGGGCCGGCCGTGGGCGTCTGGGCCGACGAGAGCGGCTACATCGAAAGTGCGCCCTCCCCTCTCCCGCGCCTCAACACCGAGTCTCTCTCCTCAATCTGCGCATTTACATGCCCGTGTTTTGCATGCATTGTAAACTTCAGAGTGATTGTCAAGGTGTCGCCACTGTAGCCGTGGCTAAGCACTTGCAAGCAGAGAGTACATCCCCAGAGCTGTTCGGTGCTGCAGACTGCACGTTTGCCAACCTCGGCGGCGACGCGTTTGCGGACGGCTGCACCGACTGCTCCGCCGCTGTCGCCGCCGCCAACGTGTCCGTGACGATCGTCAACTCCACCTTCCTCGAGCCCTCGCCCTTCCCCGGCACCGCCTACGTCCGCGCCTGGGCCGACTCCCGCATCGTCATCTCCGGCTGCACCTTCGCGGCCACCCCGCAGCTCCTCGACGCGCCCTTCTACGTCGCTGACTCATCCGTGATCTACACGGATGCGGGCGTGGGCGACATGCGCATCCGCTCTGAGGATGACGGCCTGGAGGTGACCCCGCGGCCGCTGGCGGCGGTGCCGGCCACCCCGGCCGACTCAACCAAAGCCATCCTGCAGCGCAGCGACCCATGGTTTGTAAACATCACCGACGTGCGCCGCGCGACTACTGCCTCCCTCCCGGCACTGATTGCGGAGGTCTGGGTCAATGCAATGGTACAACGTTGCGGGTCAACCAGGCGTGTGTGGGGCGTATGCTTGCCCTGTGCATGCTGATCCTTGGAGCTTCAGAGATGCATGTCTCCCGACGCCGTACCCATGCTGCCAGACTTCATTGTTCCGGGTAGAATTCTGACGGCGCTCTGCCTGACACCTCAGCATCAAGCTGACTGGTTCACCTGTGCAGGAGCTCGCTGTAACACTCGCACCGCAGCCAGCACACCCCGCCCCGCCCGCAGTGTCCTCGCTACGGCAGCCGGCCGACGCCACACCGGAATCTGCCCCCGCCGCAGTGCCCCTCGAGGCCTCTGATGGCGGCCCGCAGACTGTGGCCATCATCGGAGGAGCCGTTGGCGCTGTGCTCCTGCTGGCCGCCATCGCGGCGTGCTGCGCGCTGTGGCTGTCCCGGCGGCGGAAGCGCGGGGGGCGTGCCGGAACACCCTCAAGTTCAATGCGGCCCACGGCCAAGGAGGTTGCGGATATGAGGACGACCGGGACGGCCTCTGACGTGTCGAGCCTGCCGAGTGGCAAGTTACAGCGGCCGCATGGCAGCCAGGGCAGCTGGCGCGTTGGCAGTTCACAGGTGCGCCGCCAGGGTACCATCACCCAAACCTGCTACCTGGCAATCCGGCCATCATGATGCTTCACCGGGAGGCTTCTTTCGAACCTCCTTCATCGTTACATTTTGTCGGGACAGTTCTCTCGACAGCAGATGATGAAAGTACTTTCCGGGACGGAACAAGGAGGTATCAATCAGTTTTGGGAGATGCTTATGTACCTGCACAGGGCCGCACATGGTCCAAAACAGAAGCAAGGCACCCAGGCATATATGTATACTATAGGCGCCTTTCCCGCCCACTGCTCTGAATCAATCAAAGGAAAAAAGCATCCTGCTTGCATGCACGCAAGACATGCATGCCACCGCGCCATCTACCTGTAAACGCAATCCCGAGTCTATATCCCGAGCCACTATATTCCGAGTCTAGATCTGCTCACGTCCAGGGGGGCTCCACGCGGCACAGGGACGGGCCGGGCAGCGCGAGAGCCGGCATGCTGCCTCACATGGCTGCGCGGCAGGTTGCCATGCATATGGAGAAGCCGCAGCTGCCCCCCGGGGCGGGGCTGCCAGAGGTCCTGGCCTTCGTTGAGGCCCAGCTTGACTCAATTGGCCCGGACACGACGCTGCAGGAGCAGTTCCAGCTCCTCGGCCCTGGCGAGCGCCGCCGCGGTGGTGCGCCTTCAATTATTTCGATATCATGATTTAATTTGTGTGATCAATTAAAAAGATCGGCGCAGCGCCACGGCGCATTGACAATGGAGGCCGAACTCGCCGCGGCTTGGAGCATGGCGGCTAACGTTCGTTCATGCTGAAACTGACAGTGATGATCATTACTGTCGGACGTGTGCACACAACTGCATCTGCATGTAGGCTGCACCCGCAGACACCTGGTTCACCTCGCTTGCTCGCTTCAGTTCCATGATGAAGCAAACCGGACGAGGTGAGGGTCCACAGCAGGCAGTGCCGCTGAACCCACATGCATGGCCGTCATGTCTGCCTTTCCGCGATGTGGAGCGGTGGTTTGAGCCACAGACAGCAGCATGCAAGTGTTGTGCGTCTGCTGCAGGCCAATCGGTGGTCGCGTACGCCGTGGGCGCGTTCTCACGGCAGCCCTGCATCATCAAGTTCTTCCCCATTCGAGCGTCCTACGACGCGGAACTCGCGCTGCGCAACGACCCGGCTCTCGATGGCTTGCTGCCGCAGATTCGCGCCGTGCACGACCCCTCCAAGCCCGATGACGAGAACCTGGCGATCGCCGACCGCTGGGGCCGGCCACTCCCGCCATCCATTGCAATGCCGCGCGGCGAGAGCCTCTCGGAGTGGCGGCAGCGCGCCACGCCGGACATCTTCCAGACTGCCTCCGTGCGCCGCCCCTCCTTCCTTGCGGTCAGAGCTCGACCACCTACGTAGGTACCTCACTGCTATGCAGACCCAGTGCTTGGGCTCCGAATGTGCAATAGTGTCGTCACATGTAGCATGCCATCGGCCGGGCATTCCATTTCCTTGTGTGCCGTGCCATGAACCGTCCCATCAGGACTAGTCTGAGGGTGAACAAGATGTGGCCACAGGTGGTCGCGCATGTGGCGGACTGCCTGCGAGAGATCCATGCCGCCGGGTACGTCTACGGCGGCTTGAAGCCGGAGCACATCATCCACCTCCGCGAGCAGAACCGCTGGTCGCTGGTGGACTTTGACCGTGCGGTCGCATTCGGCAACCCACCGGCGCCGGCTGCCGCGGTGACATACGCCGCTCCAGAGGTCGTGGCTGCCTCCGCGGAGGGGGGGGCAGGTGTCCGCGTCGATGCGTCGCTCGACGCCTGGGCGCTTGGAGTGCTTGCGTTCGAACTCCTGTCCGGCGAGAGCGCGTTTGACCGCTCCGCGGCCACAGAGGAACAGGTGCGGCTCTTGCACAAGGCACATGTGCCCATGCATTGCATACACAGTCTACTTGGATGTACATGGTGGGATTCAGGGGGGAAAAGGCATTGATGTAATCACAGTTTCATTCCTACGCTGTAAAACTTAAAAATATAAAACGAATACGATACGTATGTTTCAACTTTGCTGCAATTTAAAAAACGCTGTGTAGGTAAAATGCCATCTTGCCGCCTAAGGCGCAAAGAGAATTTTGCCCCATTGGCAGTGTGCAGCGATCTGTGCAGTCTATGGTCTCCCACAATGCATCAAATATCAATTGACATGTGTTGCAAGTTCAATGTGCAAATTTTCTGTGTCATGTGTTGTTCACAGGGCATAGTGGCACAGGCCTTTGCTACGCCGCATGGCTAGGGGTGCAACGCGGTGCGGATTTCCCTGGAGCCGTCCTGAAAAACGTCAAGTCCCCGCGTCCCAACGTATCATACTTTGATTTCCTACATAAAAATAACATGTACGTACTCGCACTCAACGTGTTTTATCGAAAGAAACGCGTAGGAATGCAAATCTGGATGTAATGTGCTGACTGGTGGCGTGGGGGGTGCGGTGCAGGTTGTGGCGCAGCTGCTGGGGCGGGAGCTGCTGCCGTGGGAGGGCGAGCGGCTGAGCGAGGAGACACGCTTCCGGCTCGGCGTCTTTGCCGAGCCCGTGCTGGGCCTGCTGCAGCGCGACCCCGCCCGGCGCCCCTCCGTGCAGGACTTCTGCAGCGCTTGCCAAGACATCGTCTCCAGCAACACCACCACTGCTGGGTGATGAGGCGGAGCCACCCCCGCGCCCCCGCGCCGCGGGCGGGGGCGGGGGGTGGGGGGGGAGGGGGGTCCCCTCCGGCCACGATATGGCAATTAAGTATGTTCATTTCTGAGCCTAATACCCATTGAGGGGCGGGGGTGCAGCGTCGCCATGGCGCAGAAGCATTGCAAGCCTGTCGTCTTTTTTAATATGCTGTGGTGTTGCGGCAGGGCTAAATCAAGTGCCGGCCGTCAAAGGCATGCTGATGGTTTTACCTGTAGCCAGAGGATACTTGTGTGTGGCTATCGGCTGTGTCACATGCACACTGCCGATAGGTTGGCCGTTCACCCCACACGGTTGCCACGCCTAGGATATTAGATCTAGTTTGTAGTATATTGTGTATGGCCTACAGCCCGACAGCGGAGCCAGGCAGAGTGACCAGGCCCGACTTCGATACTTTGTGTCTCGGAGTCCCTCTGGTTGTGAGGTATGTGTCCGCAGACACACAGGTCAGTGAGACTCGGATCAGCTTCGACTACAATTCACCGGCCTCTCGGGGCGGGTTTAGGTGCCTACTAGGGTGCCAGTGTTGTAAGCGTGTTGTGTTCAGCATGCCACCCAGCGTGATCTGCGATGTCACAGCACGGTGCTCAACATACCAAAGGCTTTCTTCTTTTCTGTTATGTTGTGTGAGGCTGGTTCACAAGTGTCGCGCTCCGGCCATCTTTTCCAAACGTCGGTCGATCGGGTGGGCTGCTGCCGGCTGTGTCCCCATGCGGCAGATATGTGCATACCTACCATTTACAATGATTCCTATGCATGCACGTGATGCATGCCAGCAGGAAACATCCTGCTCTAGAGATCTGCATCTGTTGTGGGTAGGCTGGTGGTGGGCGATTCACCGTAGACATGGCTCATCCGCGTCAGGCGCGGTCAAGGGAGTTTCACAACGAGTGTGGCCTGCAGTCAAGCATACAGCCTGCATGTACACCCGTACCACGACCATTGATGGATATCGTAAAGGGCTTCAACGGCCCCTTGTTGTGAGGCTATGGTAGGGCATGCTTCAGGAACTCAACCTTCGTGCAGTCCCAACTTGGTGGGGTCGCCACAGGGCACACCATGCCGTAGTGATGTCTTATCACAAGATCAGCGGATGTCACGGTGAGAAGGAAAACTCCAGAACATGCTTGGATAGAAAATTCACATCATCTCAATCTGTTCTAGAGAAGAAACAGCTGGCGTAGACCTCAACAGGAAGTAGCTTCGCTGGCAAACCTGTCGCTACGTGCCGAACGATGCAGTTGAGGAAACCCCTATATGCATGTGCGGGGGGTTATCTTGAGGGAACGCATTGTACAATCAAGCCCCCCCCCCCCCCCCCCCCCCCCCCCCCCCCCCCGTTCAAAACACGCTTGCAAATGGTACGGCAGGAACCTCGCAACACATTTGCTGCCACATGCATGCACACCATGCTCTCATGTACGGTTACTGAGTCGTGTCTATTCTACAGACTGTTATACCCTAATCAGCCCTCTCCCATTGGCTACATGTGTCCCGGGTGCTCATGCCGTCGCATGGGACTCTCGGTGCAACGAGCTGCATTCCTGCTTTCCGGCGTAACACCGACCACAGGCACAAGCGCGCCCATGCCCTTTGCAATGGCCCTGCGCAGCTGCCAGCGGACGGCGCCGTGTGCATCTGCCCCGTGTGTCCGCACCGCTGCGCCACTGTGGCCACCAGCTGCGCACAAGAACCCCCCGTGGCCACTGGCGGCAGCCGTCACGCCACCCTGCCGTGGGGGTGTTACTCGCCACGATGTCATGGAATGCGTTGCAGAAGTCCAGCATGGAGGCGCGGCGTGCGGGGTCGCGGTGCAGCAGGCCCAGCACAGGGGCCGCAAAGATGCCGAGGCGGAACCGCGCCTCCTCGCACAGCCGGTCTCCCTCCCACGGCAATGGCTCCTGCCCCCGCAGATGCGCCGCAACCTGCACCGCACGCCCCATGTGCACGATCGTCACACGGCAGTCACGGTGGAGCAACGAGCGCCCAAATGCTACGGTAGCATTTCGGCGCTCGTTGCTCCACCGACCGGCAATCAACGAAGAGGCTCAAAGGCCGCCGCGATGCAGATTGCGGCTGGGTGCAATAGGAGGCCACTCGACCACACAGTCTCGCCCGCACCCAACATTTTCCCGACGCTTTGCGAGTTTGCGAACTTTGCGAGAGAGACGCTTTGCGAATTTGGAGCATGCCCACGTCGCCGGCCACGATCAAGGCGCCGTGTGTCCCCAGTTGTCGGTCACGCGCGTAGTGCCACGCGGAAGCAACGCCATGGTACATCAAACACACAGCACGCGACTCAAAACTCCAATTCACACCAGTTGCCGTGAAGTGTCACAGCACCTTGCCGCAGTTGCCGCAAGCCACATCTGAAAAGTGACTGCTCTGGTGCCAGCTTGTTGTGCACGACCACCTGGAGCTGAACTATTTGCTCAGCTTCCGACCGCCTTAAGACGAAAAGGATACACCGGCGTACTATTGCTCAACTCTTCAGGCATACTGGCACGTAGCTGTCGCTGTAGCGGCCTTAAGCACTAGACCCAGATGCGCCATGATAACCTGGCTCGTGCCTTGCGCCTGGTCGCCTCTTACGCCGGACTGCAGTCTGCCCTGGAGCCGCTCTACCGTGCCCTCGCGAGGGGCGCGGGTGTTGAGCTGAATCGCCGCGGGGACGTCGTCGTGGTCATGCCGCGCCTGGAGATGGCGGCCGTGGACGTCGTGGTCACGCATGCGCCGGCGGCCTCATACGTGGCCGCTGCGGCGCGGGAGACGGGTGCGACGGCGGAGCGGGCGGAGGACAGGAAGCGGGACCGCTTCCGGCGGGACGTGCCTGACCATGCCGCGTTCCGGTTTGTTCCGTTTGCGGTCGAATCGTGTGGCTTCATGGGCAAGGCTGCCGTGAGGTTCGTCGGTCAGTTGGGGGATGTGGCCGCTGCCAGTGGGCGCATCTCCAAAGGCGCGTTTGTCCAGTGGGCGCTGCGGGTGTTGTCGGTGTCATTGCAGCGCGGCAATGCGGATATGTATCGGAAGTCTGGGCTTGTCATCTCTCGGGAGCAAGGGTTGCGATATGATGCGGGCCTGGAGGACGCGATCCTGCCGGACTGAGTTGTGAGTGCGGTTGTAGTGTTCGTGTGTGTGTGAGTGTATGTTGCATTTGATTCGGATGAGATTCGGTTTCAGTGTTTGTTTTCTCCCGTTCACTCTTTTGTAAATACATTCCTTAAGCACTCGTCGTCACTTAGGAACTCTGGCAGCAATGGGGACGTGACGTCGATGACTTATCTTCACATTAGTTACGCGAGGTTCCCTCACAATGCCGGTTGGTGATCCAGCGATATCACAAGTGCGTGTTGCAGCAGATATATGCGGTGTTTTAGGCAACGCAGAGCTCGAGCCAAAACCTATCTCAGATACAGAGTCTACGTAGAGCTACACAGTATCAAATCAGGGGCATCCAGGAGCGTGCCGTGGCCTCCCAGCACCACTTGTGTCTATGACCATATGTCGGATACACAAATGCAGCAGCATGTCAGAAGTATGGTGCACTGGAGCCTCTGGTCCCTGGCACGTTCATGTTTGTTCTCAAATTTGCTCATTTAATCTGCCAGACATATCAGATTACACTTGCCTAATACAGACAATCGCAGAATCAATGATTCTTCAGGTTCATCAGCTGCAGGCTGGCACGCTGTGTGGAGCAGCTTGGTCGCAGCTCAGGCCGCAGTGATTCACTCGGCCACGGACGGGATGTTCCATATGGCCGGCGTGTCGTTTCTATGCAAGGACAAAGTCGGAGCAGCAGGTAGAACCGCAGGCATCACACAGGAGAACGTTGCGGCCCCATAACATCAGCACTGCCCCCAGAAGTGTGTCACATCTTCGTACTCACGATCGCAAGGCATGGTCAGCGTGGCCCACTACACAGACACACGCCATGAAGGGGTGGCTGCAGTCTATGAAGCCTATGAAGGGGTGGCTGCAGTCCCGCTGCCACCGGGCGTCAACACCTACATGTAGCGACAGGCTCCTGTTTAAACGGTTACTTATTGAGTAAAAGTCCATACATGGTCACGAATTGCAAGCAGGAGCTGTGCAATGCATACGGCACCGCACAGTTGATTGCCGCAGCTACATGCGTTACACGCTAGCATCAGAGACACACAGCGCACTCCACCTCACGCATGATGCGCAGGCATTCGGACACACGAGGCGCTGCAGGCAGCGCAGAACATACCATGCACACGATATCACAGGAACAATAAATTTGGAAGGAGGTGCTTGACCGAGATTATCTGGGGCTGTTCCAGACAGAATCAGCTGTGTTGGCAGCAAGCCCTCCACGGAACGACCTGCTGAGAGACAAAGAGAGAGATTTCCTCAAGGCGCCATGGCCACAAAGCACGGACACCTTGCGGCGACACCCGCATGCACGCCCACAGCAGCACGCAACACCACGACGGCCACACACTGGCCTGTAGCCTTTCAATGCCCGCCATGCACATGCTCAGCTGCACGAGTTGCAAGCTCGTGGCATACGCACGCCTGTCTATCTCACTCAACGAAACAGAGCTACACAACCAGAGGATCACTGACATCTCCGAACCGCAGCAACGCCGCATTGTTCCCTCCGTGCAAACCATGGCATGCCAGCTAGGTGCCGCCGGTGGTTGTGTTGCTGGCGACGAGGCTGTTGCAGGCGTTGCAGAAGTCCTGCATCGTGGCGCGGCGCGCCGGCTCGCGCTGCAGCAGCTGCAGCAGCGGCTCCCGGAAGATCCCGATCTTGTGGAGGACGGCTGAGGGGTCTGCGGCGGCCTCCCACGGCAGCGGCGCGTCGCCCAGAAGCTGCGCCTGCAGCTGCAACCCACACGGCAAACTATTAGTTCCCGCAGAAGCAGCCCATTACTACTTGCATGCATGCGTGTGCCAGAGCAAAGTCCGAGGTCAGTGAGAGGGCCCACATTGCAAGGGGAGGCATCACATGTATCACAGGGCAGCAGGGTCACACTTTCGCCTCCCCTCGGGCGCCCGGCTGCAGCAGCTGCTCCCCAGACAGCAGCTCAAACGCGACCACCCCAAGCGCCCAGCAGTCCGCCGCCGCCTTCACCTCCACCACCGCGTCCGCCGCGCCTCCTGCTGCCGCGGCCGCCGCCGCGAGCTCCGGGGCGGCATAGGCGCCGTTGAGTGTGAGGGGGGCGAGCGCGCCGAGCGCGGCGGCGCGGTCAAAGTCGACGACCGTCCAGCGGTTGTCCGAGCGGAGGTGCATGATGTGCGCGGGCTTGATGGCGCGGTGCGCGAAGCCGGCGGCATGGATGTCCCGCAGGCGCATCGCGACGTGTGACAGCAACTGCATCACACCCGCTGGATTCAGCCGCTTAGCACACTACGCATGCGGCATGCGCGGAGTAGACTGAGTGGCTGTACACGTACCCCCCCGGAAAGTATTTCCAACGATGTTGACCTCAATTCAGCAGGTTGCACAACAATGACACGCAAGCAGGAAGATGGAGAGCATGTATGGGAGATGTGCACACCGTGACGGCCTGGAACTTGTCCGCCGTGGCGCGCCGCGTCCACTCCACGAGGCTCTCGCCGCGCGGCATCACAATGCATGGCGGCAGCAGGCGGCCGTAGCGGTCGGTATTGCCGACGCTGTTGCGGTCGAGGGCCGCGGGGTCGTGCACGAAGATGATCTGCGGCGCAAACGCGGCAAGCGCCGGCTCCTGCCGCGCCGCCGTCTCCGCGTCGAACCCTGAGCGATCCGCGAAGAACTTGGCCGCGAAGGGGATGTCGGAGTGTGCACCGACGGCCATCGCGACGACCGCGTTATCTGTATGCATGCAGAGCATGTGATGGCCCGTACATCAAAGACATCACAAGCTGCTGTACGTCGGTGGCATGGTCCCGTCACTCAGGCTCTGTGTGGCGGCATCGCGATGAAGGCCGTGGACGCGGCAGGTGGATGCACCAATCCGCAGCAGCCTCACCAAACCGCCTCCGGCCACCCACAACAGCCGCAAGCGCCTCACTCCAGGCTCGGTTCGCGATGCAAACCTCGCCGACGGCAGCGCAGGTCAGCCTGACGTTCAGGTGTGCAAGCCACTATCGAAGTGGACGGAGGGCCCGGGGCTGTTGAGGCGTGAGCCAGGATGGGGAGGGGGCGCACTGCCGAGGCAACGATGCGATTCCCCGAGGAGCTTGAACTGCTCGAAGACGATATCGGTGGGGGCGATCGTGTTGAGTTGCGAGACGACGAGGTCCACCAGCGTTGGCGCGGGAGGCATGCCCGCAGCCGCCGCCTTCTCGGCCGCCACGCCTTTGCCGGACGCCATGCTCATTGACTGCACCGCCCACATCACGTGTAAGTGCTACTGTGGCGTGCCGCATGTAGCCTGCCAGCTCGCCGGGGCGAGCAGCGTGTGTCGAGGTCTCAAGTTCCAACTTGAACTTGCTGGCGATACTGATTGAAATTAGTGGGCGGACAGTGGGAATCATCTTGCCAGTTCAGGTGACACCGTGACAGCATATACACACATGGATACACAAGCGTTTTTGAGACGACATGCGAGACGATACACATGATGGGCAGTCGGTGTTTTCGCTGGATGAAGGCAAGCAGGAGTCATCGCAGCGCACCCTGACATTCCTTAGCCACAAGCCATTCCCTGGCCTCGAGCTGGGCGTGTCGGATCCGTTTGTGATCGCCATCTCGCCGGTCGCCCCTGGTGGCCCCATCGGCTTGCCGATGCCAGGTGCATGCGCCGCCTCCGCCTTTGTTCCGGCCGCGCCCGAGTTGCGCTTGCGCCGGCGCCGCAGCAGGCAGCACGCCGCCAATACCAAGGCAAGCAACACAGCCACTCCTGCGATGGCGCCGACGACAGGCCCGGCCGACGACCCGCCGCCGCCGCCGCCGCCGCCACCATCGCCGCCGCCGACCTCGCCCGGGGCCATGGCGACCGGGTCGATGCCTTCCAGGATTGGGACCGGGGTTGTCGGCGCCGGGTACGCTGGCTGGGCCGGTAGATCCACGTCGAGAAGCTGCATGGCGGAAGTCATACTTCAAGTAATGTACTATCTCGACAGATGAGAAGTTTTGCTGTGTGTGCGTGACACAACCCGCAGTTCACGGTAGAGTTCCGCGCACAAGCTCAGCCAGTGCCTGTCGTGGTCCATGTATCTCCTTACAACAAGCAGAAGATGTCATCGTGCCGATATGGCTACAGGAACCGCCGGACTAGCAGTCCGGAGACAGCGACGCTGTTTTTGCACCAAAACGGACATGGCCAGCCAGGCTAGACAAAAGAAGACGGGGCCTGCCCCCAGCAGAGCAGACTGGCAACAGCACCTCTCACCGGCTCTTTGCATTGCATGAACATGGCCATTCTCAGACACTTGTTGCAGATGAGACAGCTGACCGTTACATGAATAGCTAGCATGTAAAACTGGATGGCAGTGGGCTGAGCTGCAACTGGGGCACGCAGGCGCCATCTTGAAAATGCATACCGACATTCACAGGGGCCATACAGGGAAGAGACCCACGGCGATGCTCACGTCGGCGGCGGCAGCGGCACACCTTCCGGACGTCAACAAACCAGGGGTCGTCCCGCTGCAGGAAGCGCATCGGCGTGCCCGCAGGCAGCTGGGGCAAGTCCTCAAGCGGCCGACCCTTGCGCAGCACGCCTGCATTGTTCGTCTGATGGAGGAGCCCGTCCACATCGGAGTACAGGTCCGCTTCGTCCGAGGCATAGAACGGCGGCTCGTCTTTCGGCTTGGTGGTGGGCCCGAACTCGCAGCCGAGGAGCGCGACACCCCCGTCGTTCCAGGCGCGGACGTACAGGCTGTCCGGGAGGGCTGCGAGGTCGAAGAAGGTGGAGTTGACGACGGTGACGGCGACGCGGTCGCTGTTGATCGCGCCGACGCAGTTGTCGCAGTGCTGCTCCGCATCACCTCCGAGGTTCGCAAACGTGCAGTCTGCAGCATACACCTCTAGATTGGCAGGGATCGTGTTGGGCACCCTCGTTGCGCACAAATGGCGCCCCTACAGTCCGCTGAAAGCATACGCGAGGGTGACAGACGTGCAATCTGCACGTCGGCATGTCTACGCGTCTAGAGCAAGCATCTTTGATCCGTCTCCCTTCGAACGGGACAGTTTGCCGCCAAGGGTGACCCTCCTGGCGGTCAGCCCAGACAGGCGTATGCATGCAGTGCACAGCAACTCAAGTTGGTCAGCCACCATGACGTGCATCTCTTACTGCGAGTCTGAGCCCCCGACTGCACTCTGGCGACAGGCACACAAACAGTGACACGTCACGGAAGGGGCATTGTGATGGTCCGCACATCATCTCGCTGTTAATTGCGGGTGTCCTCGGCAAGGCCCGCCAGGCCGCAGGCAGGCCAAGAGCATCTCATGCGATGAGATGATCAACACAGCTTGAAGAGCAGGAGCGACGTACTCTCGACGTAGGTGCTCTCGTCCGCCCAGATGCCCACCACCGACGAGACGCCATCGCCCTGGAACGTCGTGCGCGTCACGTAGTACTCGCCCGTGCCTTGCTGGAGGTTGACGCTGTCTAGCGGCGCCAGGCCAGTGAGAGACGGCAGCAACTCCTCGCGCGGCTTTTCGGATGCGGACGTAAACGCCATGCGCATGTACACGTTGTCAAGCCACATCCTGGAGGCAGGGATGTGGTTACGTGGGCATCGATCTGGGACCGCAATGGCCGCGGGGACCACGTGGTGGCCTGAAATACGTGTGAAGCATTGGCCCGGCCACCCACAAAGAAACTGTGGTGTTATGGTCCAGGTTCTATGTGGTGCCAGCCCCAACACTATCAGAGAAACACGTCAACTGTGGCATGGCGACCTCGTCATGCTACGCATACAATCAGCTGGCGGTCCATGTCACACGCTCACCGTGGCCAGTATTGCTGTGTTATCACGGGGACATACCTGCGTGCGATGCTGAGCAGTGCACTGCGCCGTTCTGCCATGGCCCCTGCTTGTGAGGCGTGTGTTGTTCGGGGTCGGCAGCGGCGGGAACAGGTGGGGGGAGGGCGCACCGGGTGGAGAGGACGGGCAGGAAGTCCTCGTAGGCGAGCACGAGGCACTGCCGCGGCTGCAGAGGCAGCAGCGCGACCGCGCCGACCGTCTCCGCGATGACCGCGACGTCCGCGTCCGTCGGCGCCTCCGCGCAGTCCCCCTGCACCACAGCTTGGCCCCTTCAACTGGGACACACATTCGCCGCAAGGGAAGACCGGAAATGGAGGCTGTCAGGTCAAAAGCAGAGCTGCTGTCAATACAGTCAGTCCCTGCATATGATACCGCCCGACGAAGCAAAGCTGTCCTGCAGTGCTGGAAGCGGACCGCCACGTAAAGAGCGGTGCCCGTGCAGTGGGGCAACAGGCGGGTGTGCTGGAGCTTCAGAGAGTCACACGTGGGAGAATCGTGCGAGATGTGTGCACGCCCGGTATGCGCACACCCGGCACATGCATCAGCGCCATACATGACAGCGGGCTGCTTCATGGAGCAGGGGGTCCAAACTCAACAGAGAAAATGGCACGGGTCTGAAAGAGGGTCAGCACGGCAAGTGCCGGCCATGGGTTCACGTCCTGGTGGACAGGGGCGGTCGCAGGCGTCGACGTGGGGCCGGCTTTCAGGGCACAGCAAGTCAGCACGCTGCACTGGCATGCGTGGCTGGGATGGCACCGGAGCAACAGACAACATACCCAGCACGCCGGCGATGGGCGGTGTGGCTGCGTGTTACACGGAAAAAGTCAGAGTGGCCGGTGTCACCGCCAGGGCAACAATGTAGCATGAAACGGCCCAACGTACGGACGTCAGGAGCGTGTCACCCACGCCGGACTCGCACGAACACAGCGCCCACAGCCACTGCAAGCATCCACACACGTGCGGCTGTGTGCGGCGCGGGGGGGGGGGGGGGAGGGCGTGTTGCGCACCCGGATGGACGCGGTGTGTCGGACGTACGGCAGGGCGCTCTCGCAGCCGTCTGAGCAGATGTTAGACTGGACGAGGTCAAGGGTGGTCAGGTCGAGGTGGGCAGTGATGACGATGTGGCACACTTTGTCCAGCACAGCTTCCACTAGCTCGTCAGGAGTCGCGACTGACACCGTGGTAGTTTCGTTCAGGCATCCTGCGCTGCCTGTGCCCTCAGATGCCATCGTGCTAGCGCGGTGCAGCCTCTGATGTCAGTGGATATCTGCGACTACAGGGCACTCTCGCAGCTGGACTACAAGCCTTGGGCCCCTGCACGCGGGGCACAGTGCAGCATTCTGGGTGCATGCCTAGATTCTTCTGTTTGACTGCCTCAGGGCAGCTGCTGTGGGCACTGTCACGATGGGCGATGGTCGCATTCTCGGTGCCCCTGTTCGCGTGCACGTCGTATGTGGAGCCAAGCGAAGCCGCGGGCTGGAATCCGGGCGTTCCACGTGGACATATTCAAGATGCTAACAACAAGATACACGAATGGCCGAGATGGCGATGCATCGAACGAGCCTGTGAGAGTGCCATAGCTGTAGGCGCCCCGCGCGGTGGTTTCTCTGGTTTGCCTGACACCACCGAAGCTGAGGCACAGCTGCAGACGGACCGGAAGCAAGCTCATTGCTATGAACGTGATTCCAATGTAGAGGCCCAAATGCCTCGAGATCCGGGCAGAAGAACACGTATCGTGCCGTCCCGGTCGATGATGCAAGCTCAAGGCTGCAGGCTCCGTGCTACGACAGCGCGTATGGATGATAAAAACAGATCATCATGGACAACATACCTGCCATGATGTAGAGCATGCGATATTTGTCGGTCCAGGAAGACACAGTGCAGGGCCGACCAGGAAGTCAAGCGCCAGGGAACGCCGAAAGGCAACAGGGTGCATGGGATGCCACAAGCCATGTCCAATTGCAATGATGATCTCGTGGCTCTGCATGTATTGTGTCGTAACGCAGAAGTGCGCGCGGTCACAGGCTGGCAGAGCTCGCAGCTGCAGGCGCGACGTCAGCTTCCAGGCCCGAAAACCTTTGCAACAAGCCCTGCCTCGGATCTTGTGTCTCCACGAACACATGGGATAATGTGCTGAACCATTTGACTGTTACGGGCCAGCAGGTAGAGCATGTAGGGGCTCGAATTCGCACCTCGGTATGCTGCTTGATACTGAGTCAGGTCCACGGGACAGTGTCGGAACAGAGCAGGTCACTGGCGCACTGAGTTTTCAGGCATGCAGCACATCACCCAGCACGCATGTCACCTCTTCTGTGGGCAAGCGTATGTGCCAGCATCCAAGGTCGACGCCTTGTGTGCGCAGCCGTGGTGCGTATGTAGGCGCTGCAGGCGGATCGTCCGGTACCACTTAAGCTTAAGCGGCCACTGCAAGCGGAGGGAGATGCGGGCGGCCGCAGGTGTGCTGAATTCGCGCATGGGTGCGCACACGCCTGCTGCACTTCAGCATGCATCTGCAGGTGGGACATGTGGGAACCCAGTGGTCTGGCCGCTGAATCACTGCATCCATCGACGTGCCAGGATACCCAGTGGCACAGCGGCCATGTCACTGGATTGCCTCAGCATCGATATCGCTTTCCCTGTCGTCTCCAAGATCTGTGTAGGCGCGGCTGCTGCAGCGGCAGGGTTGTCCAGTCATGACGGCATCGCGCCTATAGGCCTGGTAGGGGTGCAGAATGGTACCATGCCCGCCGTCCAGGCTTGCGGAAGCAGCATGCTGCGATGTCTGCTCGAAGACCGGCTGGTACTTCAGTATACTGGTATGCTACAACGCTGGCCGTAATACGTGCAACGTTAGGTCAGTATGCATGCGGTCGCGCAGAGCCGCGGCGTCTCGAGCGCATGCGTATCCTACACGACGCCACAGGGATCCGTGGTGTGCAGACATCCGGGACACATACCACCAAAGCATCATGACAGGGATCAGACCGGGCGCACAGCTGCACCTTGACTTTGCAGGGCGCTGGGCACCAGCGCGGAACGCGCGCGCTGGACGGCAAGATGGCGTAGCTGCGGTCGTGAACCTCGAAAGCGTGGCGGCGCACCGCCGTGCAAGTTAGCGTCCCCATGCATGAGACTCCTGGGAGCTGAAGCCCCAGCATTCCAGTGAGCGCCCTGTCCTTGATGGCGGTCACCTGCGCCTGCGGGTGCTAGTATGGGGCGGCCAAAGATCGCGCGTCTGGGTTTGAAGCCGTAGGGCACGTGGTACAAGGTGACATATGTATAAGGGCGTACTCGAACGTTAACGAGGCGCGACGCAACGCAGAGTGCGAGATCTCCACCCCCTCGCAACGAGAGCGAGAGGGTTGGGCTGCGAGCTGCCCGTCACTGCGACAAACTTGCGTCAAAAAGTCCCTCGCGACTCACACCTTCAGTCATCTGTTGCATGTCCAGGGGCCCGAGCGCGTGAAGGCTCTCAGGGATCAGACCCTAGGCAATACAACTGTGAAGAGGCGGGTGGATGCAGTTGGCTGCAAGCCTGCACGATGTAGTGCACATGCCGGCCTTGCCGCACTCGAACGAAAATGGCACCGCAAATCCCCAGAGTCATCTGCTCTGGCCGTCTCCCCCCGTCATCGTTCTCTGTCGTTTCTGCTTATCATTATCTCGAGATACATATATGCTTCTGCCGAAAGCAATACACCGTGACGGTGTAGAGCTGACCTCATGCATGTAAGCAGGCGCACCACGTGTGCGTTGCTGAAGGTGCAGGAAGCCTGGACATACAGCTTGGGTGTTCCGTTTTGCTCTGCCGGCGCCGGTAGGTCAAGGTTGATCGGTGATTCCGGGTCGTGGCACTGCAGGATGACGCGCCGAGGTTCAACGTCACTGAAGTTCACTCTTTGTAATTGCGTCACTGAAGCGCAACCATGTGCACGTGGGAATGTACAAGGGTATCAGGGTTTAGCGTCATGCATACACAGTCAACTCCAACGGCGCTAACCTAGGCCTCAGCCGTGCCAGGACGATATAAAATCTGCTAGATTGCTGGAGGCCTGTCGAGCCTAGCTAGGTTTACACCGTTGGCGCTGGGTGGATCTTGCGCCACGTAGGCCAGCAGGAATGGTCCCCATTGCGCCATATACCGGTATACGTGCGGGCATTCACACGACAGAAGGTTAGTATAATCGTGGCTTTGACCCATCTGATTCTAGATCCGTGGTGCCAGCCTCAATGTTAAAGAAGCCCACTACTGTATTGGTATATACATATAATGATCTGCATCGGTGCCAAAGGTGCCAGCAAATGAGTTGACACTGATGTACATCAATTGGATTCTGCGCAGCATCGATTTATTTCGAGATACGTCTCAAGATACGCTAGTTTGCTGATACTTGAGAGCGCATGAACCGAGTGTCTCGAGATACTTCGAAGGTTTCGCGCGTGTCTGTGCTGTTCGAATGCGCTCTGTGATATGTTCACGGCGGTACAGGCCTAGGTGAGTGGTGATGCCTACGCAAAGACAACACAACATTTTCCGACCCTACACTTCGGATACATGGCTCCTCTCGCATTGACTGTCGGTCCCGTTGCATGCATGCAGTCTTCGCTTGAACACATGTGTCATTCGGCATTCCCAAGATTCACCCCGTTTCAAATTCCTCATTGCCACCTGTAGCCACTTCACCGCGCCTGTTCTTTTGAGAAGTCCGTGATCGGCTTGCAGACGGGTGCAGCAGCTCATGACACACATGTGAGGGCACATGATACCAGGGACGTAATTCCATGTAGGATACAAGAGTTGACTGGTATCAACAAATACAATACATGCTATGTGCGCTTGTCCATCAGCCTGCCCGTGCGACGCGCCCATGCGACGACGTAATTGTTCTTAGGTAATGAGGCGCCGCAGCCATGCCGCGCGCGGCAGCGTGGTACCGGCCTTGTCCCGATCGCGTTGCAACATCTCAGGTGCATTTCACCAACAGCGCGTCCTGGGTGCGCCCTGGTGTGCTCACGGTGACGTTTTACAGAGCCACTTGGGGTCGCTAGCCTGCTACGCCATCTGAACCGTGTGTACCCAGAAGCAGATTCATAGCAGCGGCTTCCAGCATCAATTTGCAACAATTCTTCGCGTTCTTCTCACGTACCGTTGCGAACAGTTGCGGAGGTACCGTCCACGCCAGCTGGGCCCCGGTGCTGCCAGCAGCAGTAGACAGCTATGAATTCTACCAGAGCATTGACAATTTGTCAGGCCTGTGCGGTGGCCGCGTTCATCGCTGTTTGTGTCGTCGTGGAGCTCGCCGGCTATGCCACAGCGCGCCTGCCTCGAGGGTACGAACCTCGGGACCATTTCGACCACACCACCCCGGTACGACATGGCCCTCTGCCAAGCCCTGAGCTGCAGCTGAGTACATTGTTTATGAGCTCCGGAACCGGAACCTCAACGCCTGTTTATTGTCCTCTGTATCCAGCTACCACTGTAGTCTGCGGATACTAGGCCCCGCTCCAGTGATGCGCCGTTTGGGCGGGGACGCAGCGCACATACGGGGCAGCTAGCTGCAGCAATCAGCTCACATATGCCTTATAACACGATGCTATGACGGCCATGGGCTCCCATCGTATATCAACGTGTGGAAGTGCTAGAGTGAGCTATGCGTGCATCGACCCGCATGCGCACCTGCGTGCCGGAAGACGTGACTGAATGATGGCCACCAAGAACGTGACAACGTGATACACTGGTTGACCAGAAAACAGCGATGCCTCAGCGTCATTGACGCTGGCAGACGTGCACAACAGCTTCTAAATGGTGTGCGTGGCCTTTGCGAAGCGCTGTTGCTCTGTCGCGCCCGCACATACAGTCTCCGCGAACATGCTTATCACCACCATGTTGAAGCACGCTTGCAAGTGCGCTATGTTGTCGTGGTTCCCCGCAGCTCCAGGACCTGGGATCCGAGCCGAGGGCTTTTTAACAGGCTTCTGTGCACTCCCGCAGTCGCAGCTGCTACCCAACGCTTCACAGCGCCCGCATAAAGGCATCATCTGTCTTCAAAGAGCTCACTACATTCACGAGTGGACTCTGTCAAATCTGTGGCTGTCTCCTCCGTCAGAAGTGATCCGAGCAGACACTTGGACCAGTCAAAGGCAGAGGTCAATCCTCACACGGATGTAGACTAGTGACATGTCCGATGTATTATCTAGGTGCAGGCTGCGGTGTTGTCTGGTGGTGCTGCGTGCCTGAGCTATACCTGTGATGCTGCCTGCGATGCTACCTGCCAGTGCCTCCCCGTCTTGAGTCTTTGCAACACATATCCTTCACACAGCCTTGGCCTGCATCTGACCTGCTGCTGCACATGCCATCTCAGGGACGTAGCACTGCTGAGCAGCACTCGAGCACGCAGCCATACAGCTTGTCATCAATGACCTAGGTCAAGGGCTGTGTGCCTATGAAGGCATTTGCAAGTATTCGCCACGTGTTCGTCCACCTGTGTCTCTGTTGCGCCCTACGCCGAGCTGCACGCTTGCCTGCCACTCGCATCAATTGCCCTATCACTTTTGGAAGAAAAATCAGACCACAGACAAAACTCAAACTGGACGAGGACGGTGTGGTGGGCTCCCCTCGGACGAGTCCTTGCGGACGTCTTCGGGCCGCATGCGCTGCTGGGAGCATTCAGGACAGCAGCTGATGGCCACCTTGCTCAGCGCGGGCGGAGCCCTGAGCCCTGGTAGTTCTGTGCTGTTGCTTGCAGACGGCGTCTCCAGCTGGTCACCCTTTTCAGCATGTATTCCTGTTGTTGCTTTGCCGGGATGCAGTTTCAGGGATGCCTTCCTTAAGCTCGGCTTCAACTTTGGGTCCTGTGTGATCCAGCCCTGTGACCCGACTCTGAGCCGGACTCAATCCAGGCCAATGCGATTGTGGTCAGCTAGCCTTATGTACCCACACTGACTTTGTCTCCTCGGCACCATAACAAACGCCTTCCTTGGTTGCAATACTCTCATGTTTGTGCAGCTCATACATGTCACCAACGTCACATTCAATCGGGTCCTGCGCATCGAAGTCCCTCTGTCTCACAACTCTTCACATACAAATCGCCTCCTATCACTACTGCTACATCGTGCTGGTTTCGGTGCGAATCCCATGCAGATTAATCTCGAATCAGTGCGAGCCGTTTTTCAGTGCAGACCCATGCGTGCAGGCGCTCGAGGCGGGCGGCCGCACGCTGCTGGACGACGAGGTCGATGAGAGGCCGTACATCGTGGTGACCGCGGAGGGGCTGCTGGAGGCGCTGCTCAAGGGCCGCCGCAACATTGAAATCAGCGCCCACCTCGACCTCACCACCCTGCCTCTACTCAGGAACACCGGCTGCGAGGATGGCTGCGACAGCCCCCTGCCGCCCATCACGACCCTCACAAAGTCCATTCGGGTGCGCGCGGCGTTCTCGACATCACACACACCAGACATCACACACCACCGGGACAGAACGATTCAGCTGCATCTCAGCATAGTGCCTATATACGCCCCCTGCCACCTGTGAGGTGCAGAAGCGGCGATGGACCCCCCGGGCCCGGTGGTCGGTCCGTCTTGTCTGACACCGAAGGCGGCTCGACGAGTCGAAAGTTTTGGCATGGTGTGGTGCATCCCTTTGCAGTAGGCAGTCACCCTGCAGCTGCAGCTAATATTGTCGAGAAGAGAAGACTGACAACCTTTGTCTGGTGTGCCCCTGTGATCAAGAAGTGGCTTGCAGGGCAGCTGCACAGGCCCCCCGACAGAGGAGGAACTGGCCCCCTTGGCCGGATTTCCCGGCGCAGTCAGCCTGCTGCCGTTCCAGGAGGGCCAGTGTCTGGTCCTCGTGCAAGAGGACAACTTCAGGGCCATGGCACACCGGTGCGGCCGCCCCTCCCGGCAACGACCTGAGCTGGCCCGTGCATGCGACTGCACCTGCTTCTCTCACTGCACGTGCTTAAGCCTCCAATGCCCACGAATGTTCACAGCACATGCAAGCTCCTGTTGTAGCTAGCGCAGGCAGATGAACTGCTCGCTGCATCGATGCAGAGAGCAGGCATCAGTGCATGCGGCCACAGCAAGGGTGTATCTGAGTGCTCTGCCTGCACACGCCCAGCAGCGGTGCCACTGGCACGCAATGCATTCGCTAGCAGCACCAGCATGGACCGATCACAGCAGGAGAGCGCACGGTGTGCGGGGCATGCATTCGTGTTCACACCGAGTGTGCTTGCAGGCTGTGGTTGGACAACCTGTATCTGCGGCTCGCTTACACCGGAGATGCCGGTGCACGGCCGTGGGGGTACATCAGTCTCGCCTCCTTTGTGTTCCTGCACTGGCCGGTGAAGGGCCAGGGCCGCCGATACGTCACTCGGACGACCTTCCAGGGCGACAGCACGGGCCCGGGCGTGGGCCTGTGGGCTGAGGAGAACACCTACATCGAGAGTGCGCCCCTGGCCACAAATATAGTTGCCTGACATTTCTCACACATGCCCCGTTCCTCGCGTCATGCCTGCATCAGTCACATGCATATGGTGCATCGTAATTCCGCATCGGAGCTGATCATCATGTTATAAGTGCAGCGCAAGAGCTGGGCTGGGCATGCACTGGGCTGAGCACATGGTGGTGTGTCGCGACGGCGTATGCATGCATGTGTCGAGCGTGATGATGCCTTAATGCTTGAACTGTTTGAGAATTCGGTTTCAGTGTTTGCTTTCTCCCGTTCACTCTTTTGTAACTAGGTTTTGAGAACGCTCGCCACACGCCACGGCGCACGGGGCGGACCAGCCTCGTCGTTTTACTTCGTGTAGCACGAGCAGTGTTCATGTGCGCACAACGACACAGCAGACGCCCTCACGTCCGACGGTTGTCAGTGAAGTCAACATGTAGTGTTTGCAGTGTATGATTGCATTTGCATGCGTGCACACACCGGGTGGCCAAGGGGTTCAGACGCCGCATCACGACCACCCCACTTCTGCCGAGTCTGCACCATACGCATGCTCAGCAACTGCTCTGCTCGTGTAGACTGCACGTTCGCAAACCTCGGCGGGAACTCGAGCGACGGCTGCACTGACTGCTCGTCCGCCGTGGTCGTCAAGAACGCGTCAGTCACCATCGTCAACTCCACATTCTTCGAGCCCGTGGACCTGCCTGGGGGCACCTATGTCCGCGCCATAGAAGGCGGGCGCGTGCTTCTCTCCGGCAACGTCTTCGCTGCAGCGCCACAGACCGGCGCCGAGCTGTTCTACGATGGCGGCAACGCCACGTTCTACGCGGACGACCCGGCCGTTCGTATCAGGAACGAGGACGGCACCGTTGTGGTCACGGCGCTGCCGCTGTCCGAGGTGCCGGAGGCTGCCACTGGCTCGAAGCGCGCGTTCCCGGCTCGCAGCGACGAGTGGTTCGTGTTCAGGCGAAGCGTGCGCCCCCGTGCTGTGTTGCAGCATCTCTCCTGAACCTGCAGCCCTCTGTGGGGACGGGGCTTTTGTGATGCCTCTGATCAAGACCCTCTCTTGCAATGTTGGGAGTGCTGCATGCGCTTGCTTTGGGCAGATCAAAGCCTTGGCTCTCAACATTCAGTCCGTCCTGATCATGATGGTCGCTCAGTGGTGGTCGATCCGAGCGATTCTGTCTTTGGGCGTGCGTGCGCTTGGTCTGAGATGGCACCAGAGGTAAAAAGCCATACCCTGGGAGCGCTGCTGGCTTCGACCGTTGACACACGTGCTTTTGGTGGACTCCCAGAGGAACAGAGTGTTTGACCCTGACTGCGTGTACATGCACTTCATCAGCGAATGATCATGCCTCCACACCTGCAGGCGCTCGAGCAGACTCTAGAGCCACAACCGGCATACGCTGCGCCCACCACCCCTGTCGCCCTCTTGGACATTGCCGTTGCGCCTGCGGACGCCCCAGCCGATGCGGACGCGTCGTCCGGTGCAGACGCTGCTGGTGTCGATGATGCTGACGATGACGATGATGATGGCGATGGTGATGGGCCATCAGCCGGGGCCATCGCGGCAATCGTCCTCGCCACGCTTCTACTGTTTGTCACCGTGCTGGCCTTGTGCCTGTGCGCTCGACTGCGTAAATCGCGTGAAGCGAGCGGTAAAGGGGCGGTTGCAGAAGAGCCAGGCGCCGCTGGCCAGCCGCATTCAGTGGCAAAGGCACCTCCGCTATACCTTCCGGGGGCTGCCCCAACGCTGCCGTGGGATAAACCTCGTGCCGTGGTGCGGTCCCTAAGCCACATGCCTGATTCGCTGTGTGGATGTCAGCGATACTGTGAGAGGCCGCTGGCTTATGCTTGCGTGAGAGCCCCACACGGGCAGCCGTGCCGCATTAACACCTCGCGTATTTCTTCTTAAGGACTTGTGCCTAGGGGCGACATCAGCTGCTGCATCCCCACCCTCGCGAGGCAGGCATGGCTGCGCATCTGCTGACAGGGCACGCATGATGGCCATGCATAAACTGATGCAGCGATAACCATGCCCACCCCGCTGTACTACTAGTAGATGCATCAGCACGTTGCTTGCGTTGAATGCAGCTGGTGACGTACTTCTACAGCATGCATTACGCCACCGATGGGTCTGCCGCGTCCGTGCTTCGCAATGCACGCACCCCCTCTTGCAGGCCGGGCCGAGTGGGGCCCCAATAGCGTCTGCAACATCCCTAGCTAGCACCAAGACAGCTTCCAGCCGCGAGCCGTGGACGGGTGGCGACCCCGTCATGTCGACGCTCGGCGCCATGGACGATGAAAGCACCGAGGCGACCAACCTCGGCGCGGGCTCCATGATGTCGCTGCCGGTGCCGCCCGCCGGCGCCTCGCGAGAGGCGCGCCTCTCCTACATCCAGATGCAGCTCAGCTCCATCTCGTCCGAGGCGGCGGTGCTGCAGCAGTACAAGCTGCTCGGCGAGGCGGAGCGGCGTCAGGGCGGTGCGCGGCTATGAAAGTGTCCCTATGTGCAGTTCCGGTATGTAGTTTATGTGGCTGTGGCATGATGCATGGCAGGTGACTGCAGCAGCTGCCTTCACTGGTACCTGAGCCGTATCGCAGCCCGGGTCTGTTCCGGTGGGAGCCAGAGGTGGACCTGTTTCTGTATACACCCGGCCAGGACCTGTGGCGCTTGCAGGCCCTTGACGGAACGATTTGCGAGTGTTGCGGATCAGTGCTCATGGTTGCCACGCCTTGTGATCTACCGTTGTGCTGTATCATGCAATGACCTGACCTCAATTCGCTCCTCGTCCGGTGATTCGGCTGGTGATGGGATATGTATAGCCTCACCTGGTTCATGCGGTGCAGATCAGTCTGTGGTGGCGCTTTCCACGGGCGCGTACGACCGCGAGCCGTATGCCCTCAAGTTCTTTGCGGAGCGGGCGGCCTTTGACGCGGAGGTGGCGCTGCAGCGCGGGAGCGCCGTTGCCGCGCTACTGCCGCAGATTCATGCCGTCTACGACCCAGACGTCCAGGCGGCGGCGCAGAGCGGCGCGACCGACGGCTACGGGCAGCCGCTGCCGCCATGCATTGTGTACGGCCGCGGCGAGAGCCTGACGCTTTGGCTGAAACGCGCCAAGACTGATGTCTTCCAGGCCGTCTCGGTGCGGCCCCGCCCTCCATGTCGTGGGCTGTTTCAGAGTCCATGCATATGGGTCATATGAGCAACTGAGCATGACTGTACATGTTGCTGCCCTCTGCCAGGGTGCCCTTTGCCAATCGACGGCTCGATTTACACGATCCTCTGTAGATCTGCATAAGTCCGAACTGTCAGCAACGCATTTATAATTATGTGCAAAACGTGTTCAATGTTACGGGGCAGGAACACACAATGGCCTTGTTCTGCCAGTGCCACCATACAGTTGACAGTGTGTGGGTGCCTGCAGGTACTGTCACACATCGCGACGCGCCTCGGCGACATTCACGCTGCGAACTTTGTCCACTGCGACATCAAGCCCGCGCACATCCTGCTGCTGCAGCGGCAGAACCGCTGGACGGTCATCGACTTTGACAAGGCCGCCGCCGTCGGTGCCGCCGTCGCCCCCGCCTACACGCTGGACTACGCGGCGCCGGAGGTTGTGGCCGCCAGCGACGGCCGCATGGCGATCCCTGCGCAGCCGGCGATGGACGCATGGGCGCTCGGAGTGATTGCCTTTGAGCTGCTGACAGGCAAGAAGGCGCTAGACCCCGCGACCGACGGCAACGATTCGGTGTGTGCCAACTGCCACTTCATGCATGGGCGCAACTGTGATCTTGCGGTGCTGTGCTGCTGCAGCCGCTGCAGCATTGAAAGCCGCAGTGCATGGCTGCCTGAGGCAAGCCTGATCCGAATCGGCATGCCCTGCGGTGAGCGACAATGACCTCTACATGTCGCTATGTCAGCTGCTTTGAGTCTACCCGCACACTTCTTCTGTTGTGGACGCTTTATTTTCGGCCATTTGGCCCTAGGCCTGTAGGTCACATGCCCGCCATAAACGCTTTCGGATGGCAGATGTCCCATGCATTCAGTCCTCCAGCGGACGAGCTGTACGTAGATCATAAGAGCCGCATGCGCATAGCTACAGCTGATAAGTGACGATGCGTCCCCACTGCCCTGTGCGCCCTGTTGGACTTCAGCACTCAACACATGTGTCAGCACTCAACACATGTGTACATCACCTGAGCTCCCTGGCACACACCCAGTAGGGCTATATCGCCACGCGCCCGCCTGTCACCACTTCCTCAGAGCAGCTTGCCGTGTGCAGGTGATGGCGCAGCTGCGGGGCGACGCGGAGCTGCCGTGGGAGGGCGACCGGCTGACGGACGAGACGCGGCACCAGCTCGGCGTGTTCTGCGACACCGTGCTGGGCATGCTGCGGCGCGACCCGGCGCAGCGCGCGACCGTGCGCGACCTGTGCGGGGCGTGTGAGAACGTGGTGACCAGCTCGACCACCGTCGGCCACTGATCGCCGCCTGTGGTGGCCGGAGCTGCTGCTGCTGTTGCTGCTGCCGCCACACGCAGACGGCATGCACAGTTGGGCTGAAACTGCAGGGCGAGGAGCCGACGGGAACAGCTCCCGGCGCTCGGCCCGAGGCGGGTGGAGGTGCCGCTGCGGTGCAGATTTCTTTGATCAAATCGAAATGCGGACGTGGCTTGTGCTGGCGTGGCATGGTACTGTTCTGACAAGGGGGGAAGGGGGCGCGGCGGCTCTTTTGTTGGAGAGTGAACATCCCCGAATACCCCCGAACAC